>BSBK01007559.1:652500-907500 GCA_027943335.1 Chamaecyparis obtusa
AATTATTCATGATAGTTATGTGTAATTCAGTGGAAGCAGTATTTAGACAATATTCCTAAGAAGCAGTTTGTGGTAACTGGAAGACATCTCCTAATCAAGATAGAATATAGGAATGCAAAGTTGTACAGTTGATGAAGACATTATGATAGTGACGTGGACATGACAAAAATGTCAGAGGTCACATGAGTAGAGAATTATTTTTCCTGGAAGCTGACAGTCTTATGTAATTGTGAATTATTGTGTAACGTGTGGAAGTTTGTATTTTATAATTGGTTGGCCGACTCATTTGTAATTAATTGAGTGTGGTATAAATGAAGGATTGTTTTCCTTATTTGATATGGATTTTGATATGAAATGGGATTGAATTGGAATGAAGTTGGATATGAAATTGTATTGTAAGAGGATATGTGAATTGCAGAGATCTAGTGAAGTAGTTGGTGAGGTTTGGCAGAGATAGAGGAGAAGTGATAAATTGTTGAGATCACTAATATTTTGGTATTATTCTATTTGAGTAATATAGAGATTAGTTGGACAGTTTGTTCAGTGATCTTTCCCCTGAAGCTATTTGGACAGTGGGTCCTTTTGCCTTCCATAACTCCTAATGGGGTTAGAATCTTTTAACAGGGATTCAAAGTCTCCTAATAGGGACTCATATGTACTGAATGTATTTCATAAGGATCTTAATAGATTCCATCCTCTCACAAAGAATTTTCATATTAGTTCATCTTTTGTGGGCATCATTTCCACCGGGTTTACTCTTTGATCAAGAGGTTCCCTAGTCAACATATCTTGTGTTATTGTGCTGTTGTATATGTTTATCTTTCTATGGGTTATTGCTTACATTGCTTACATGGTTAAAATCTATCAATGGTGATAAAAGTTGTATTTATTTGATAATTTATTCACCCCCCCTCTCAGTTATCTTGGTGGAATTTACTTTCTAACAATTGGTATCAGAGCAGCATGTCCTTGAAGGAAAAGTAATTTAACAACTTAAGGAGATCTATGGCGACTTATTTTAGGAAGGAAAGCCCTAAGTTTGATGGAGTAAACTATGACAGTTGAAAAGAAAATATGAAGACACATTTGTTATGTTTAGGACCAGGATACTGGTTAATCACAAAGAATGAGAAGACTATAATTGAAGAAGACAAAATTGAATAATGTACTAATGAGGAAAGATACATGTTCATGTGTAACATACTTGCCAAAGAAGCACTTTTGTCAGCACTTCCAGAGAATGAATACAGTTAGGTAAAAAATCTAAGAACATCTCATGAAATTTGGTTAGCTTTACAATCTACTTTTGAAGGTGATGTACATGCAAAAGGAGTTAGATTACAGAATTGGATATGTTCATTTGAAGATATAAAAATGATGGAAGATGAATCTATTAGAAGTTATATTGGTAGAATATCAGATATTGTTGCATGTATCAAAGCTTGTGAAGGAAACAAGACTAAGGATGAAGTGATATAGAAGATCTTGAAAACATTGACTCCTGTATTTAAGCATACAATGTAGATGATTGAGCAAGTCATACCTTGTACTGAGAACTTTACCAGAGAAAATATTCTTGGAAGACTAGAAGCAGCGGAGATGGGATTGAGACAAATAGGCGATCTACCTAGAATGGAGACAACATTCAATGTACTTAGTGTTCACCCTACCTTATCAAGAAGCATTAGTGTAAGTGGAGACTATGCTAGTGGCAGAAGATCTAAGACTAAAGAAGATAGGAAGATTGAGGAAGGAATTTCCTTGCTTGTTAAAAGAGAACCAAATGGTAAAAAAATCTTTAAATGTTGGACTTGTCAAGAATATGGTCATTTTGCATCTAAATGTCCTAAAAGAGTAAAGAAGTATAAGAACTTTAAACCTAGAAGATCTAAGGAATTTTACTATGCTAATGATGAAGAATTTGAAGCTAGTGTGAAGAAATTTCTAAGTGAAACTGATGATGAGAATGATGATATAGGATTTGTAGCAATAAAAGAAGAAAACTCTGAAACTAAACTTAGAGAATAAAAAGTTTTAGTTTCTCAAGTAGAAAAGAAAATTGATTGGACCATAGATAGTGGTTGTTCACATCATATGACTGGTGACATGGAGAAATTTATAAAGTTTTGAATTGTTAGAGTTGGAAACAATGCACCTTGTTTGATAAAAGGAATAGGATCTATTACTCTTGATGGAAAGAGTAACACTGATGATGTTTATTTTGTTGATGGATTGAAACATAATATTTTGAGTGTTGGACAATTAGTTGATAAGGGATATCAAGTTTGGTTTATTGAGAAAACTTGTGTGATCAAGGATAAGGATGGTAATTTGATTGGAACTAGATCAAGAACAAGAGGTAATGTATTTCAATTGAACCCTACAGAGATGACATGTTTGATTTCTAGAATTGATGACAGTTGGTTATGGCACAAAAGATTTTGTCATATAAACTTTGATAACATTGTGAAAGTAAGTACTACACTTGTAGTAAGAGATTTGGCTAAGATTATGAAACCTACTAACATGATTTGCAAAGAATGTGTTATGGCTAAGTAGAAAAGAAGTTCATTTCCTAGCAAGAAGTTCACATCAGCAGAGAAGTTGAAAATTATTCATATAGATTTCAGCGGTCCCAAAAGGACTAGAGGATTCTATGGTGAAAGGTATTTTATGATTCTTGTTGATGATTTTACAACAATGATGTGGATAGCATTTCTTAAAGGAAAGTCTGAGGCATTTGATAAGTTTAAGATGATTAAGAACAAAGTTGAGAATGAATCTGGAATGAAGATTAAATGTTTAAGATCAGATAGAGGTGGAGAATTTACTTCAAAAGAATTTAACATTTTTTGTGAGGTGAAAGGTATTAAGAGACAATTTTCAGCCCCTAGAACACCTGAACAAAATGGTATTGCAAAAAGAAGGAATAGATCAGTAACTGAAGTAGCAAGAGCTATGTTATTTGGAAATTTTGGTGAAGATATTCTACAGAGAAATAGTAAATACAATAGTATATACAATGAATAGAGTACAAATCAGAGGAGACACAAATAAGACACCTTATGAATTATGGTTTGGACATGCACCATCAGTTAAGTATTTCAAAATTTTTGGAATCAAATGTTATATTAAAAGAGATAATGACAGTGGAAAGTTTGACCCTAGAAGTGATGAAGGTATATTTCTTGGTTATTCATTGAAAAATGAAGCTTATAGATGTTTCAATAAAAGAACTAAAACTATTGTTGAGAGCGCAAATGTTAAAGCTAATGAAAAGTTTAAAATTTAGTAAATAATGCTTGATTATGAATTAGATGAAGGAACTCACCTTAGAGTTGATCAAGAAAATGTTGAATTATTCTATGAAACTGACATTGATTTGCAGAATGAAAGTCACATTGAGGAAATCAGAGAAGAACCTAGAACTGAAGCAAGAACTGAGATAGTGACACCTAACAGGAATCTAGCAAGAAATCATCTTGTTGAGAAGATTATTGGGAGCATAGAAAAAGGAGTTATGACATAGAATAAGGTACAAGAAGAACTATGTTTGATTTCTGAAATTGAACCTAAATCTACAGATGAAGCTTATAAAGATGAACATTGGATTAAAACAATAAAGGAAGAACTAGATCAAATTGAAAAGAACAAGACTTTGGAGTTGGTCCCTAGACCTAAAGATAAGAATGTTATAGGAACTAAATGGGTATTCAGGAACAAGATGAATGAACAAGGAGAAGTTGTAAGGAACAAAGAAAGATTGCTATGTAAAGGATACTCACAACAAGAAGGAATTTATTATGAAGAAACTTTTGCACCTATTGCAAGAATTGAAGTAGTAAGAATGTTTTTGGCTTATGCAACTTATAAGAAATTCAAAGTATATTAGATGGATGTGAAGTCAACATTTCTGAATGGAGAATTAGAAGAAGTCTACATTGAGCATCCTGAAGGTTTTACCTCAACTCATGAAGGAGACATGGTATGTAAACTGAACAAAGCCTTATATGGACTTAAACAAGCACCTAGAACTTGGTATGCAAGACTTGATAAGTATTTGATAAAATTGGGATTTGCAAAAGGCACAACAGATAGCAATTTTTATCTGAAAGAGATTGAGAATGGTTTGTTGATTGTAGTTATCTTTGTTGATGATATTATTTTTGGTGGAGAAGATGAAGCTAGTGAAAAATTTGCAGATGAAATGAAGACATAATTTGAAATGAGCATGATTGGTGAGATGAAATATTTTTTAGGATTGCAGATAACACAGAATAGTGATGGTATTTTCTTATGTCAAACAAAGTATCTGAATGACTCGGTAAAGAGATTTGGAATGGAGAATTGTAAGCCAGTTGGTACACCTATGATAACTGGTCATTAGTTATCTACCACAAATGAAACTCTTGAAGTTGAACAAAAGAGGTACAAATATATGATTGGAGGTTTGCAGTATTTAACTCGTACAAGACCCGATATATCACATGCAGTTTGAATTGTTGCAAGATTTCAAGCTGATCCTAAAGAGTCACATTATGTAGCAGTAAAAAGAATACTGAGGTACTTGAAAGGCATAGTTGAATATGGATTATGGTATGAAAAATATGATGAATTTACCTTATGTGCATATACAGATGTAGATTGGGGAGGTAGTATTGATGACAAAAAGAGTACAAGTGGAGGAGCATTTTTTCTTGGAGGAAGATTGGTTTCTTGGTTAAGTAAGAAGCATAATTGTATTTCACAGAGTACAACAAAAGCAGAATATGTAGCAATAGAAAAAAATTATAATTAGATAATATGGATGGAATAGATGTTGAAGGATATTGGAATCAAATTTGATGAGTTTGTTGTTATACTTTGTGATAACACTAGTACAGTAAGTATGTCTAAGAATCCTATATTGCATTCTAAGACAAAGCATATAGAAATAAAGTATCATGTAGTGAGAGAGAAAGTTACAGAGAAAGAAGTCAGACTTGAGTATATAAGTACAAAAGAGAAGATTGTAGATATATTTACGAAGCCTTCACCTAAAGATACATTTGAGTATTTAAGAGCTATGCTTGGGGTTATGCCCCAGCCTACTTTTGAGAAGTGATGTAGATTGTTTCATCAGTCCAATGGTATATGAGCTCTATCTTTTTTTGGACTGGATGTTAGTACTTCCTCTATGGGGGAGTATGTGTTTATGAGTTGAGTCATGAGGACTCTAGTGAATGTATTTTTCTAAAAATTGTATTTTGACATTAAAGTTGTTATTGACATAGTGATGTATTATTTTTCATTGATGTCAATGGGGGAGAAGGATACATGAAAAATCATCTATTAAAGAGAAAAGAGGGAGAAGGATACAACAATATAAAATGGAAAAACTATAAGAATTGATTGTGAGAAAATGAAGCAAGATTTGATTGATGAAGAGGATTTGAAAATATTTCTGAGCAGTAGTGTTGCAGTTGGTATTCATGGAACTTGGATGTTTTTTTCATCTATGTTGCCATCAATGCCAATGGGGGAGATTGTTAGGAATGAATGCTGAATATATCCTATGGAGGAGTATTCATAGCCATTTTTTAGTAGTTGTTGTTTCATTAATGACTGTGATTGTCATTGATGTGAACATAGTGATCTATTAAAGATTAGCAGAGAAAAAGACCGTGTTTGTATTAGCGCACATGGGATATTGAAGATCAAGCTATGTGGAGTTGAGGACTTACTCTATGTTGTGTCCTGTGATCATGGTCAAGAGTACGTATGAAAATTTAATTATTCATGATAGTTATGTGTAATTCAGTGGAAGCAGTATTCAGACAGTATTCCCGAGAAGAAGTTTGTGGTAACTAGATGATATCTCCTAATCAGGATAGAATCTAGGCATGCAAAGTTATACAGTTGATGAAGATATTATGATAGTGATGTGGACATGACAACAAGGTTAGAGGTCGCATGAGTGGAGAATTATTTTGCCTAGAAGCTGACAGTCTTATGTAATTGTGAATTATTGTGTAATGTGTGGAAGTTTTTATTTTGTAATTGGTTGGTTGACTCATTTGTAATTATCTGAGTGTGGTATAAAGGAAGGATTATTTTCCTTATTTTATATGGATTTTGATATGAAATGGGATTGAATTGGAATGAAGTTGGATATGAAATTGTATTGTAAGAGGATATGCAAATTGTAGAGATCTGGTGAAGCAGTTGTGGTATTGAGATCTGGCGAAGCAGTTGGTGTGCTTTGTCACAAACAAAGGAGAAGTGATAAGTTGTTGAGATCAGTAATATTCTGGTATTATTCTATTTGAGTAATACAAAGATTAGTTAGATAGTGTGTTTAGTGATCTTGCCCCTAAAGCAGTTTGGACGGTGGGTCCTTCTGCCTTCCATAACTCCTAACAGGGTTATAATCTTTTAACAGGGATTCAAAGTCTCCTAACATGGACTCATATGTACTAAATATATTTCATAAGGCTCTTAACAGAGTCCATCCTCTCACAAGGAATCTTCATATTAGTGCATCTTTTGTGGGCATCATTCCCACGGGGGTTTACTCTTTGATCAAGAGGTTCCCTAGTCAACATATATTGTGTTATTGTGTTGTCATGTATGTTTATCTTTCTATGGTTATTGCTTACATTGCTTACATGGTTAAAATCTATCAATGGTGATAAAATTTGTATTTATCTAATAACCGATTCACCCCCCTTCTCAGTTACCTTGGTGGACTTTACTTTCTAACATCATTAACATCCCCAGTCAGCCCAAAACCAAGATAGCATCCAAAAATAAGTTTCCAAATAGTCACAAAGTTGGCCTCAATAATCACTAACATATTATGCTCTGTTTATTATCAAAGGTCCAATCAATTGAACATATCTCTCCGATCTATCAATACTAACATGTGCGACCTCACAATACTAAAACGTGCGACCTCACAATACTAACACGTGCGACCTCACACATGTGTTCACTGGTTTCCTATAAGCATGTCATCAAGATCACATGCCTCAATACAACTTCTGCTAAGCTTTCTAAGTTTTTCTGTCAGACTGGGTTATTGAAATAATCTATGGACTTAGGCATTTTTCATTCAACAACTGAATTCAAGCATAATCATCATATCTAATATGTGTGACCATAAAACTAATAAGTGTTTCCATAAATTACAACATTCCATACATGTGTATGTGCATACATGTGCATATGTGTGCATGTGCTAACCACTTGCCAAGAATATCCCCCTTTGGCATTGATGGCAACATGATGAAGGGTGCTCCCCTTAATACCACAAACGCATAACAGAAATAGAGAAACAACAACAATATGCAAGAACAGAAAATTGGCTTCTTATTATCTCCACAAATGTGGAATTACAAACTTTCAGAATTACAATATGCAAAGCCCCATGGGCGCTCCCTTACAATATTATATAGGACAAAGCCTCGAATTATTGCCCAGATCTACTACCCAGAACTATTCTGAACTGCCTAAGACAATAATACAGCCTTCCTTATATAGGCAATTTTTCCACCGCCTGGGAAGGTTCCAGAATTTTAGCCAATAAGGCCGACCAAACTTAGAATTATTTTATTTTACATTTCATTACATCATAGTCGGCTCAAGATAACCTTTGAAACCCAAACAGAAATTTTGAAGAAAATTATTTTTCCCCATTTTAGGTGACCCAACTTTCGAAGACCATAAGTCATCACCAGTTGACCCGATCGGCTATTATAACCCCATTTCAGAAATGCCACGAAGCGCTCTATAGGCTTGACAAACGTCACCCAAATTTTTGACCTCATCTGGGGCCTCTAAAGCCTTCAAAACTGAGTTCAAAATTTATGTACCCTGCTGCCAATACCGAAAATCTTCAATATCTTCCAATGTACACTTGACCTGGCAATGAAACTTTACTGGCAGACTTATATGACCAAAATGAACCTCCAAGAAAGAAATCAGATCATTCTAAGCATATATGAAAATTACCAAAAATAGTAACTTTTCACAAATAGCAGCTCTGCACAAGATAGCCCTTATTGAATTCAAAAATAGAAATATTTTTTGGGTGATGCAAGATTGCTCTTACACCCAGGATGCTCCTGCATCAGACACCCGGGGTAATTTGAGAAGTGACCCTGTCACGACTCAGGTGTGAAGAGGAAAACCAAGATGGTTAACCTCCTTTGTTAGCTATGATGAATCTTCAATAGGTCATCCTTTCCATTTGACCAAATACTCTTCATATGTCATCTTCCTTGTGCTTCTGCCAACATGACTGTTCAGTATGTCTTCAATCTCTTTGATATCTGAACTGGTTGCTGGAATACTCCACTGTGCTGCTACAACCTCATCTTCAACACCTCCTTCATGATACTCTATCAAATCTGAAATGTTAAATACTGGTGAAATATTCAGCTCAGTAGGCAATTCTACCTCATATGCATTTCCTGAATCATGTTTCTTCAGTATCTTACATGGCCCAAACTTCTTCATTTGCAGCTTGTTATATGTACCAACCGGAAATCGCTCCTTCCGCAAATGAACCATGACTTCATCACCAACCTGAAATTCTTTATACCTCCTTTTCTCATCTACCTTAGCCTTATACTGTGCGTTCATCTTGGTAATATGCTTCCTCACCTCCCCATGGATGTTCTTCAAGTGTTCTACAAAATTCTCAGCTTCAGCACTACTTATTTCTCCTTTATCTATCTTCCTCAATTCAGATGCATTTCTTGGACTACTTCCATATACAATCTGGAATGGTGATTTACCAGTGCTCCTATTAACAGAATTATTGTATGCAAATTCTGCCTGTGGTAAAATCAAATCCCATCCTGTTGGATTATCTCCAACCAAATATCTCAGCAAATTTCCTAAACTCCTATTCACCACCTCTGTCTGTCCATCAGTCTGTGGATGATGTGATGAACTAAACTTCAAATCTATCTTTAACTTCTTCCACAATGTATGCCAAAAATATCTAATAAATTTAGTGTCCCGATCTGAAACTATGGTCTTTGGCAAACCATGAAGTCTCACTACTCTGAAATTTTTTTTTGCTATATGAACAACATCATTAGTCTTCTTGCAGGGAATGAAATGTGTCATCTTCGAGAATCTGTCAACTACCACAAAAATTGAATCGTGTCCCCGACGAGTCCTCGGTAAACCAAGAATAAAGTCCATACTGATATCCTCCCAAGGCTTCTCTGGTATAGGTAATGGTTGATACAACCCTGTATTCTGCTTCACTCCTTTCGCCATCTGACATACTCTGCAACTCTGTACAAACTTCTTCACATCTTGCTGCAACTGTGGCCAATAATAATTCTCACTAACCAAACCAAAGGTTTTATCACGACCAAAATGTCCAGCCAATCCTCCGCTATGCTTCTCCTTGATGAGATTCTCCCTCATAGAACTTCGTGGAATGCACAACTGACTCCCTTTGAATAGCATATCATCTTAGATGATAAAATTTAGTCATTTCATCCTGTCTAGAGTAACAGGTTCTGTACAAGCTTTCCAAGCTTTACCAAAATCAGGATCCTCTGGATACAAATTCTTGAGTTCCTTGAACCCAATCACTTCAATCTACATTTCTGTCAGCAATAGTTGCCTTCTGCTAAGAGCATCTGCAACCCTATTAGACTTTCCACTTTTTGTGTTTCAAAACAAATGTATAACTCTGCAAAAACTCAACCCATTTCAAATGCCTTTGATTCAATTTTTCTTGACTATTCAAATATTGCAAAGCTTGATGATCAGTATACAAAACAAACTCCTTAGGAAGCAGATAGTGCCTCCACTTTTTCAATGCCTGAATTATAGCATAAAATTTCTGATCATAAACAGAATATTTTCTCTTGGCATCATTTAATTTCTCACTAAAATAAGCAACAGGTTTACCTTCTTGGCTCATAACAGCTCCTATTGCAGTACCACTAGCATCACAATCTACTTGAAACACCTTATTAAAATCTGGAAGTGCTAAAACTGGTTATTCTGTAACTTTTTGTTTCAACAATTGAAAACTCTTTTCTGCCCCATTAGTCCACTTAAACTCTTTTCTATCCCCTCTCATTGTTTCAGTCAAGGGTCCACAAATACTGCTAAAATTTTTGATAAACTTTCTGTAAAAGCTAGCTAGACCATGAAAAGATCTTACTTCGGTAGCACTCTTTGGAGTAGGCCATTCAAGGATAGCCGGTACTTTCTCTGGGTCCATTTTTAGACCTTCTGCTGAAACTACAAATCCCAAATACACTAACTCTTTCTTCACAAAACTGCACTTCTTCAAATTAATCAACAATTTCTCTTCTCTCAGCTTCTCAAATACCATATGAATATGCATCATATGCTCATCCAATGTCTTACTAAAGATCAAAATATCATCTAGGTAAACAATGACAAACTTACCCAAAAAAATTTTCAGAAGCTCGTTCATGAGCCGCATGAAAGTGCTCGGTGCATTAGTTAGCCCAAAAGGCATGACTAACCACTCATACAGTCCTTCCTTTGTCTTGAAAGCAGTCTTCCATTCATCTCCCTCCCTGATCCGAATCTGATGATATCCACTTTTTAGATCTATCTTTGAAAAATACACAGCTCCACTCAAACAGTCCATAATATCATCCATTCGTGGCAATGGAAACCTGTACTTGATTGTGATCTTGTTTATTGCTCTAGAATCTGTACACATCCTCCACTCTCCATTCTTCTTTGGTGCTAATACCGCAGGTACAACACAGGGACTCAGACTCTCTCTAATCAACCCCTTCTGCAATAACTCATGTACTTGTCTGTTCAACTCTTCACTTTCTGCTGGTGTCATTCTATGTGCTGCCTTGTTTGGCAAACTGGCTCCTGGAATCAAATCCATCTGATGACTGATCTTCCTTACCGGTGGTAATCCATCAGGTACATTATCAGATACAATATCTTGAAACTCATTCAACAAATCTGCAACCTCTACAGGTACATCCTCTACTTCTTCTTTACCAACTTTTGGAATTAAAGAAAAATACACATGCTCATGCCTCATACCATCTAGAAATTTTCTTCCATCAACAAATGTTATTCTTGCATTACCACATACCTTTTCTTCAGTCTCCTTCAATGGTTTTAGCTTATGCCGCACTCCATCCTTTGTCAGGGAATAGGTATTCGTACGACCATCATGTACAGCACATCTGTTAAACTACCATGGTCTACCCAACAACATATGACATGCATCCATAGATATGATATCACACAATACCTCATCTTGGTATCTGCCAATCTTGAACTTTACCATGCATTGTTCATTGACCATGACCTTGTGGTCATCCTGTACCCAGGCAATCCGATATGGATGTGGGTGTTTCTGTCTCTTGAGCTTCAACTTTGTCACCATCTCTTCTGACACCAAATTATCAGTGCGTTCCACTATCAATAATCACATCACAACATTTACCTTCACACTTGCACCTGGTGCGAAACAGGCTCCTTCTTTGCTCAGGTTCATTCTCACCACTCAACAGGACTCTTCTGTTAATCAACATTTCTCCTCTTTCAGCATCTTCAAAATTTGATGATCTGACATCTTCATCTACATGTGCAACTCTGGCCTGGCCTTCATTTCTCCTGTCTGTTCTGCCTTGGCGTTGAGGACATTCAAATGCCCTATGACCTTCTTCTCCACAGTGAAAACATGTTTCACGGAAACCACCTCCTCTAGATCCTTTATCTCTTCCTCTTCCTCTTTGATCTCTATTATTCTGATCCTAGAAGTGATTGGAATTATTTCCTCGCTGATTCTGACTGCTACTGGCCTCATCCTTCTTTTTCAGATCTTCATTTCGACCACCATATGATCGTCCACCAGATCATCCACCGCGACCCCTTCCGTTTTGTCTGCTCTCAAACTTCTTGTTCAGCTTTTTCTCTACTTTTAGGGCAAACTAGTATGCCTCTTCAATACTGTTCATTCGAACCAGATTCAGCTCCTCCTGAATGCTCGGCCTTAACCCATTAAGGTATCGGGCAACTTTCTCCTTATCAGCTTCTGCATGGCCTGTTCTGATGAGAAGTCGATAGAACTCCTCTGTATACTCCTGAACAGATATTTTTGCTCGCTTCAAACTCTGCATTTTCTTCACTAGGTCAAGCTCATAATCAACAAGAATAAACTGTCACTTCAATTTATCCACCATCCGATCCCATCTCGTGATTTTCTCCTTTCCCCTTCTATTTCGCTCCAACTGAATCTCTTGCCACCATATCTTCGCATGACCTTTCAGTCTGGCCTTCACAAGTTTGACCCTATCAGGATTCTCAACATCTTCATACTCAAAATATTCCTCACATTCATTGATCCAGTCGATCAATTCCTCTGGGTTAAGATTTCCAGAAAATGTAGAAACTTCAATCTTAGGTCTTTTTCCAATCTTGGAAATCGCTCGAAAAAGTCTTTCTTCCTCCTGGTTCACAATTTCAACTTCTCCTTCTTGATATTCTTCTTTGGCTTCATCCTCACTTTCGTCTCTGACATTAAGATTCATTCCTCTGTGAATCTCTTCTTGCAATGCTCACACTTGTCTTTGCAGGTCTCTAACCTCAGGTGTCACAGCACCAGCTCTTCCGCCACGTTCTCTTCGTGAAGGTATTTTCGCGATGCGTGCTGAAACCTTAACCACAGTCCTGGTGCAAACTGCTTCACAGTCGGCGATCTGTTTACACACTCAAGAAAACCTGCTCTGATACCACTTGATGAAGGGTGCTCCCCTTAATACCACAAACGCATAACAGAAATAGAGAAACAACAACAATATGCAAGAATAGAAAATTGGCTTCTTATTATCTCCATAAATGTGGAATTACAAACTTTCAGAATTACAATATGCAAAGCCCCATGGGCATTCCCTTACAATATTCTGTAGGACAAAGCCTTGAATTATTGCCCAGATCTACTACCCAGAACTATTCTGAACTGCCTAAGACAATAATACAACCTTCCTTATATAGGCAATTTTTCCACCGCCTGGGAAGGTTCCAGAATTTTAGCCAATAAGGCCGACCAAACTTAGAATTATTTTATTTTACATTTTATTACATCATAGTAGGCTCAAGATAACCTTTGAAACCTGAACAGAAATTTTGAAAAAAATTATTTTTCGCCATTTCAGGTGACCCAACTTCCGAAGACCATAAGTCATCACTAGTTGACCTGATCGGCTATTATAACCCTATTTCAAAAATGCCACGAAGCGCTCTATAGGCTTGACCGGCGCAAGCGCTTGTCAGCCAAATTTTTGACATCATCCGGGGCCTCTAAAGCCTTCAAAACTGAGTTCAAAGTTTCTGTACCCTGCTGCCAATACCAAAAATTTTCAATATCTTCCAATGTACACTTGACCTGGCAATGAAACTTTACTGGCGGACTTATATGACCAAAATGAACCTCCAAGAAAAAAATCAGATCATTCTGAGCACATACGAAAATTACCAAAAATAGTAACTTTTCACAAATAGCAGCTCTGCACAAGATAGCCCTTATTGAATTCAAAAATAGAAATATTTTTTGGGTCATGCAAGATTGCTCTTACACCCAGGATGCTCCTGCATCAGACACCCGGAGTAATTTGAGAAGTGACCCTGTCAAGAGTCAGGTGTGCAGAGGAAAACCAAGACGGTTAACCTCCTCCTTTGTTAGCCATGATGAATCTTCAATAGGTCATCCTTTCCATTTGACCAAATACTCTTCATATGTCCTGTTCCTTGTGCTTCTGCCAACATGACTGTCCAGTATGTCTTCAATCTCCTTGATATCTGAACTGGTTACTGGAATACTCCACTGTGCTGCTACAACCTCATCTTCAACACCTCCTTCATGATACTCTATCAAATCTAAAATGTTAAACACTGGTGAAATATTCAGCTCAGTAGGCAATTCTACCTCATATGCATTTCCTGAATCATGTTTCTTCAGTATCTTACATGGCCTAAAATTCTTCATTTGCCACTTGTTATATGTACCAATCGGAAATCGCTCCTTCCGCAAATGAACCATGACTTCATCACCAACCTGAAATTCCTTATACCTCCTTTTCTCATCTGCCATAGCCTTATACTGTGCGTTCATCTTTGTAATATGCTTCCTCACCTCCCCATGGATGTTCTTCAAGTGTTCTACAAAATCCTCAGCTTCAGCACTACTTATTTCTCCTTTATCTATCTTCCTCAATTCAGATGCATTTCTTGAACTACTTCCATATACAATCTGTAATGGTGATTTACCAGTGCTTCTATTGACAAAATTATTGTATGCAAATTTTGCCTGTGGTAAAATCAAATCCCATCTTTTTGGCTTATCTCCAACCAAACATCTGAGCAAATTTTCCAAACTCCTATTCACCACCTCTGTCTGTCCATTAGTCTGTGGATGATGTGATGAACTGAATTTCAAATCTGTCTTTAACTTCTTCCACAATGTACGCCAAAAATATCCAACAAACTTAGTGTCCTGATCTGAAACTATGGTCTTTGGCAAACCATAAAGTCTCACTACTTCTTTGAAAAATAATTCTGCTATATGAACAGCATCATTAGTCTTCTTGTAGGGAATGAAATGTGCCATCTTCAAAAATCTGTCAACTACCACAAAAATTGAATCGTGTCCCCGCTGAGTCCTCGGTAAACCAAGAACAAAGTCCATACTGATATCCTCCCAAGGCTTCTCTGGTATAGGTAATGGCTGATATACTCTGCAACTCTGTACAAACTTCTTCACATCTTGCTGCAACTGTGGCCAATAATAATTCTCACTAACCAAACCAAAAGTTTTATCACGACCAAAATGTCTAGCCAATTCTCCGCTATGCTTCTCCTTGATGAGATTCTCCCTCATAGAACTTCGTGGAATGCACAACTGACTCCCTCTGAATAGCATATCATCTTGGATCATAAAATCCAGTCATTTCGTCTTGTCTAGAGTAATAGGTTCTGTACAAGCTTTCCAAGCTTTACCAAAATCAGGATCCTCTAGATACAAATTCTTGAGTTCCTTGAACCCAATCACTTCAATCTGCATTTCTGTCAGCAATAGTTACTTTCTACTAAGAACATCTACAACCCTATTAGACTTTCAACTCCCGTGTTTCAAAACAAATGTATAACTCTGCAAAAACTCAACCCATTTCAAATGCCTTTGATTCAATTTTCTTTGACTATTCAAATATTGCAAAGCTTGATGATCAGTATACAAAACAAACTCCTTAGGAAGCAGATAGTGCCTCCACTTTTTCAATGCCTGAACTATAGCATAAAATTTCTGATCATAAACATAATATTTTCTCTTGGCATCATTTAATTTCTCACTAAAATAAGCAACAGGTTTACCTTCTTGGCTCATAACAGCTCCTATTACAGTACCACTAGCATCACAATCTACTTGAAACACTTTATTAAAATCTGGAAGTGCTAAAATTGGTTGTTCTGTTACTTTTTGTTTAAACAATTGAAAATTCTTTTCTGCCCCATTAGTCCACTTAAACTCTTTTCTATCCCCTCTCATTATTTCAGTCAAGGGTCCACAAATACTGCTAAAATTTTTGATAAACTTTCTATAAAAGCTAGCTAGACCATGAAAAGATCTTACCTCGGTAGCACTCCTTGGAGTAGGCCATTCAAGGATAGCCTGTACCTTCTCTGGGTCCATTTTTAGACCTTCTGCTGAAACTACAAATCCCAAATACACTAACTCTTTTTTCACAAAACTGCACTTCTTCAAATTAATCAACAATTTCTCTTCTCTCAGCTTCTCAAATACCATACGAATATGCATCATATGCTCATCCAATGTCTTACTAAAGATAAAAATATCATCTAGGTAAACAATGACAAACTTACCCAGAAATTCTTTTAGAACCTCGTTCATGAGCCGCATGAAAGTGCTCGGTGCATTAGTTAGCCCAAAAGGCATGACTAACCACTCATACAGTCCTTCCTTTGTCTTGAAGGTAGTCTTCCATTCATCTCCCTCCCTGATCTGAATCTGATGATATCCACTTTTCAGATCTATTTGTGAAAAATACACAGCTCTACTCAAACAGTCCATAATATCATCCATTCGTGGCAATGGAAACCTGTACTTGATTGTGATCTTGTTTATTGCTCTGGAATCTGTACACATCCTCCACTCTCCATTCTTCTTTGGTGCTAATACCGCAGGTATAGCACAGGAACTCAGACTCTCTCGAATCAACCCCTTCTGCAATAACTCGTGTACTTGTCTGTTCAACTCTTCACTTTCTACTGGTGTCATTTTATGTGCTGCCTTGTTTGGCAAACTAGCTCTTGGAATCAAATCCATCTGATGACTGATCTTCCTTACCGGTGGTAATCCATCAGGTACATTATCAGAAACAATATCCTGAAACTCATTCAACAAATCTGCAACCTCTACAGGTACATCCTCTACTTCTTCTTTACCAACTTTTGGAATTAAAGTAAAATACACATGCTCATGCCTCATACCATCTAAGAATTTTTTTCCATCAACAAATGTTATTCTTGCATTATCACATACCTTTTCTTCAGTCTCCTTCAATGGTTTTAGCTTATGCCACACTCCATCCTTTGTCAGAGAATCGGTATTCGCACGACCATCATGTACAACACATCTGTTAAACTGCCATGGTCTACCCAACAACATATGACATGCATCCATAGATATGATATCACACAATACCTCATCTTGGTATCTGCCAATCTTGAACTTCACCATGCATTGTTCATTGACCATGACCTTGTGGTCATCCTGTACCCAGGCAATCCGATATGGATGTGGGTGTTTCTATCTTTTGAGCTTCAACTTTGTCACCATCTCTTCTGACACCAAATTGTCAGTGCATTCCACTATCAATAATCACATCACAACATTTACCTTCACACTTACACTTGGTGCGAAACAGGCTCCTTCTTTGCTCAGGTTCATTCTCACCACTCAACATGACTCTTCTGTTAATCAACGTTTCTCCTCTTTCAGCATCTTCAGAATTTGATGATCTGACATCTTCATCTACATGTGCAACTCTGGCCTGGCCTTCATTTCTCCTGTCTATTCTGCCTTGGCGCTGAGGACATTCAATTGCCGTATGACCTTCTTTTCCATAGTGAAAATATGTTCCACGGAAACCGCCTCTTCCAAATCCTTGTCCTCTTCCTCTTCCTCTTTGATCTCTATTATTCTGATCTTGGAAGTGATTGGAATTATTTCCTCAATGATTCTGACTGCTACTGGCCTCATCCTTCTTTATCGGATCTTCATTTCGACCACCATATGATCGTCCACCGCGACCCCTTCCATTTTGTCTACTCTCAAACTTCTTGTTCAGCTTTTTCTCTACTTTTAGGGAAAACTGGTATGCCTCTTCAATACTGTTCATTCAAACCAGATTCAACTCCTCCTGAATGCTCAGCCTTAACCCATTAAGGTATCGGGCAACTTTTTCCTTATCAGCTTCTGCATGGCCTGTTCTGATGAGAAGTCGATAGAACTCCTCTGTATACTCCTGAACAGATCTTCCTGCTTGCTTCAAACTCTGCATTTTCTTCAGTAGGTCAAGCTCATAATCAACAAGAATGAACTGTCGCTTCAATTTATCCACCATCCGATCCCATCTCGTGATTTTCTCCTTTCCCCTTCTATTTCGCTCCAACTGAATCTCTTGCCACCATATCTTCGCATGACCTTTCAGTCTGGCCTTCACAAATTTGACCCTATCAGGATTCTCAACATTTTCATACTCAAAATATTTCTCACATTCATTGATCCAGTCGATCAATTCCTCTGGGTTAAGATTTCCAAAAAATGTAGGAACCTCAATCTTAGGTCTTTTCCCAATCTTGGAAATCGCCCGAAAAAATCTTTCTTCCTCCTGGTTCATAATTTCAACTTCTCCTTCTTGATATTCTTCTTCGGCTTCATCCTCGCTTTCATCTCTGACATTAAGATTCATTGTTCTGCAAATCTCTTCTTGCAATACTCGCACTTGTCTCTACAGCTCTCTAACCTCAGGTGTCACAGCACCAGCTCTTCCGCCACGTTCTTTTCATGGAGGCATTTTCGCAATGCGCGCTGAAACTCTAACCCCGGTCCTAGTGCAAACTGCCTCACAGTTGGTGATCTATTTACACACTCAAGAAAACTTGCTCTGATACCACTTGATGAAGGGTGCTCCCCTTAATACCACAAAAGCATAACAGAAATAGAGAAACAACAACAATATGCAAGAACAGAAAATTGGCTTCTTATTATCTCCACAAATGTGGAATTCCAACTTTTAGAATTACAATATGCAAAGCCCCATGGGCATTCCCTTACAATATTCTGTAGGCCAAAGCCTCGAATTATTGCCCAAATCTACTACCCAGAACTATTCTGAACTGCCTAAGACAATAATACAGCCTTCCTTATATAGGCAATTATTCCACCGCCTGGGAAGGTTCCAGAATTTTAGCCAATAAGACCGACCAAACTTAGAATTATTTTATTTTACATTTTATTACATCATAGTCGGCTCAAGATAACTTTTGAAACCCGAACAGAAATTTTGAAAAAAATTATTTTTCGCCATTTCAGGTGACCCAACTTCTGAAGACCATGAGTAATCACCAGTTGACCTGATCGGCTATTATAACCCCATTTCAAAAATGCCACGAAGTGCTCTACAGGCTTGACTGGCGCAAGCGCCCCTCGCCCAAATTTTCAACCTCATCCGAAGCCTCTAAAGCCTTCAAAACTGAGTTCAAAGTTACTGTACCCTGCTGCCAATACCGAAAATCTTCAATATCTTCCAATGTACACTTGACTTGGCAATGAAACTTTACTGGCAGACTTATATGACCAAAATGAACCTCCAAGAAAGAAATCAGATCATTCTGAGCACATACGAAAATTACCAAAAATAGTAACTTTCCACAAATAGGAGCTCTGCACAAGATAGCCCTTATTGAATTCAAAAATAAAAATATTTTTTGGGTGATGCAAGATTGCTCTTACACCCAGGATGCTCCTGCATCAGACACCTGGGGTAATTTGAGAAGTGACCCTGTCACGACTCAGGTGTGCAGAGGAAAACCAAGACGGTTAACCTCCTCCTTTGTTAGCCATGATGAATCTTCAATAGGTCATCCTTTCCATTTGACCAAATACTCTTCATATGTCCTGTTCCTTGTGCTTCTGCCAACACGACTGTCGAGTATGTCTTCAATCTCCTTGATATCTGAACTGGTTGCTGGAATACTCCACTGTGCTGCTACAACCTCATCTTCAACACCTCCTTCATGATACTCTGTCAAATCTGAAATGTTAAACACTGGTAAAATATTCAGCTCAGTAGGTAATTCTACCTCATATGCATTTCCTGAATCATGTTTCTTCAGTATCTTACATGGCCCAAACTTCTTCATTTGCAGCTTGTCATATGTACCAACCGGAAATCGCTCCTTCCGCAAATGAACCATGACTTCATCACCAACCTAAAATTTCTTATACCTCCTTTTCTCATCTGCCTTAGCCTTATAATGTGCGTTCATCTTGGTAATATGTTTCCTCACCTCCCCATGGATGTTCTTCAAGTGTTTTGCAAAATCTTCAGCTTCAGCACTACTTATTTCTCCTTTATCTATCTTCCTCAATTCAGATGTATTTCTTGGACTACTTCCATATACAATCTGTAATGGTGATTTACCAGTGCTCCTATTGAAAAAATTATTGTATGCAAATTCTGCCTGTGGTAAAATCAAATCCCATCCTGTTGGCTTATCTCCAACCAAACATCTCAGCAAATTTTTCAAACTCCTATTCACCACCTCTGTCTGTCCATCAGTCTATGGATGATGTGATGAACTGAACTTCAAATCTGTCTTTAAATTCTTCCACAATGTACGCCAAAAATATCCAACAAACTTAGTGTCCCGATCTGAAACTATGGTCTTTGGCAAACCATGAAGTCTCACTACTTCTCTGAAAAAAAATTCTGCTATATGAACAGCATCATTAGTCTTCTTGTAGGGAATGAAATGTGCCATCTTCGAGAATCTGTCAACTACCAAAAAAATTGAATCGTGTCCCCGCTGAGTCCTCGGTAAACCAAGAACAAAGTCCATACTGATATCCTCTCAAGACTTCTCTGGTATAGGTAATGGCTGATACAACTCTGTATTCTGCTTCACTCCTTTCGCCATCTGACATACTCTGCAACTCTGTACAAACTTCTTCACATCTTGCTGCAACTGTGGCCAATAATAATTCTCACTAACCAAACCAAAGGTTTTATCACGACCAAAATGTCCAGCCAATCCTCCGCTATGCTTCTCCTTGATGAGATTCTTCCTCATAGAACTTCGTGGAATGCACAACTGACTCCCTCTGAATAGCATATCATCTTGGATGATAAAATCCAGCCATTTCGTCCTCTCTAGAGTAACAGGTTCTGTACAAGCTTTCCAAGCTTTACCAAAATCAAGATCCTCTGGATACAAATTCTTGAGTTCCTTGAACCCAATCACTTCAATCTACATTTCTGTCAGCAATAGTTGCCTTCTGCTAAGAGCATCTGCAACCCTATTAGACTTTCCACTCCTGTGTTTCAAAATAAATGTATAACTCTGCAAAAACTCAACCCATTTCAAATGCATTTGATTCAATTTTCCTTGACTATTCAAATATTGCAAAGCTTGATGATCAGTATACAAAACAAACTCATTAGGAAGCAGATAGTGCCTCCACTTTTTCAATGCCTGAACTATAACATAAAATTTCTGATCATAAACATAATATTTTCTCTTGGCATCATTTAATTTCTCACTAAAATAAGCAACATGTTTACCTTCTTGGCTCATAACAGCTCCTATTGCAGTACCACTAGCATCACAATCTACTTGAAACACCTTATTAAAATCTGGAAGCGCTAAAACTGGTTGTTCTGTAACTTTTTGTTTCAACAATTAAAAACTCTTTTCTGCCCCATTAATCCACTTAAACTCTTTTCTATCCCCTCTCATTGTTTCAGTCAAGGGTCCATAAATACTGCTAAAATTTTTGATAAACTTTCTGTAAAAGCTAGCTAGACCATGAAAAGATCTTACCTCGGTAGCACTCCTTGGAGTAGGCCATTCAAGGATAGCCTGTACCTTCTTTGGGTCTATTTTTAGACCTTCTGCTGAAACTACAAATTCCAAATACACTAACTCTTTCTTCACAAAATTGCACTTCTTCAAATTAATCAACAATTTCTCTTCTCTTAGCTTCTCAAATACCATATGAATATGCATCATATGCTCATCCAATGTCTTACTAAAGATCAAAATATCATTTAGGTAAACAATGACAAACTTACCCAGAAATTCTTTCAGAACCTAGTTCATGAGCCGCATGAAAGTGCTCAGTGCATTAGTTAGCCCAAAAGGTATGACTAACCACTCATACAGTCCTTCCTTTGTCTTGAAGGCAGTCTTCCATTCATCTCCCTCCCTGATCCGAATCTGATGATATCCACTTTTCAGATCTATCTTTGAAAAATACACAGCTCCACTCAAATAGTCCACAATATCATCCATTCGTGGCAATGGAAACCTATACTTGATTGTGATCTTGTTTATTGCTCTGAAATCTGTACACATCCTCCACTCTCTATTCTTCTTTGGTGCTAATACTGTAGGTACAGCACAGGGACTCAGACTCTCTCGAATCAACCCCTTCTGCAATAACTCGTGTACTTGTCTGTTCAACTCTTCACTTTCTGCTAGTGTCATTCTATGTGCTGCCTTGTTTGACAAACTGGCTCCTGGAATCAAATCCATCTGATGACTGATCTTCCTTATCGGTGGTAATCCATCAGGTACATTATCAGATACAATATCCTGAAACTCATTCAACAAATCTGCAACCTCTATAGGTACATCCTCTACTTCTTCTTTACCAACTTTTAAAATTAAAGCAAAACACACATGCTCATGCCTCATACAATCTAAAAATTTTTTTCCATCGACAAATGTTATTCTTGCATTACCACATACCTTTTCTTCAGTCTCCTTCAATGGTTTTAGCTTATGCCGCACTCCATCCTTTGTCAAGGAATCGGTATTCGCACGACCATCATGTACAACACATCTGTCAAACTGCCATGGTCTACCCAACAACATATGACATGCATCCATAGATATGATATCACACAATACCTCATCTTGGTATCCGCCAATCTTGAACTTCACTAGGCATTGTTCATTGACCATGACCTTGTGGTCATCCTGTACCTAGGCAATCCGATATGGATGTGGGTGTTTCTATCTCTTGAGCTTCAACTTTGTCACCATCTCTTCTGACTCCAAATTGTCAGTGCTTCCACTATCAATAATCATATCACAACATTTACCTTCACACTTGCACCTGGTGCGAAACAGGCTCCTCCTTTGCTCAGGTTCATTCTCACCACTCAACATGACTCTTCTGTTAATCAATGTTTCTCCTCTTTCAGCATCTTCAGAATTTGATGATCTGACATCTTCATCTACATGTGCAACTCTGGCCTGGCCTTCATTTCTCCTATCTGTTCTGCCTTGGCTCTGAGGACATTCAAATGCCCTATGACCTTCTTCTCCATAGTGAAAACATATTCCACGGAAACCACCTCTTCCAGATCTTTTTCCTCTTCCTCTTCCTCTTTGATCTCTATTATTCTGATCCTAGAAGCGATTGGAATTATTTCCTCGCTGACTGCTACTGGCCTCATCCTTCTTTTTCGGATCTTCATTTCGACCACCATATGATCATCCACCAGATCATCCACCGTGACCCCTTCCGTTTTGTCTGCTCTCAAACTTCTTGTTCAGCTTTTTCTCTACTTTTAGGGCAAACTGGTATGCCTCTTCAATACTGTTCATTCGAACCAGATTCAGCTCCTCCTGAATGCTCGGCCTTAACCCATTAAGGTATCAGGCAACTTTCTCCTTATCAGCTTTTGCATGGCCTGTTCTGATGAGAAGTTGATAGAACTCCTCTGTATGCTCCTGAACAGATCTTCCTGCTTGCTTCAAACTCTGCATTTTCTTTAGTAGGTCAAGCTCATAATCAACAAGAATGAACTGTCGCTTCAATTTATCCACCATCCGATCCCATCTCGTGATTTTCTCCTTTCCCTTTCTATTTCGCTCCAACTGAATCTCTTGCCACCATATCTTCGCATGACCTTTCAGTCTGGCCTTCGCAAATTTAACCCTATCAGGATCCTCAACATCTTCATACTCAAAATATTTCTCACATTCATTGATCCAGTTGATCAATTCTTCTAGGTTAAAATTTATAGAAAATGTAGGAACCTCAATCTTAGGTCTTTTACCAATCTTGGAAATCACTCGAAAAAGTCTTTCTTCCTCCTGGTTCACAATTTCAACTTCTCCTTCTTGATATTCTTCTTTGGCTTCATCCTCGCTTTCGTCTCTGACATTAAGATTCATTCCTCTGCGAACCTCTTCTTGCAATGCTCGCACTTGTCTCTGCCGGTCTCTAACCTCAGGTGTCACAGCACCAGCTCTTCCGCCACGTTCTCTTTGTGGAGGCATTTTCGCGATGCGCGCTAAAACCCTAACCGCGATCCTGGTGCAAACTGCCTCACAGTCGGCGATCTATTTACACACTCAAGAAAACCTGCTCTGATACCACTCGATGAAGGGTGCTCCCCTTAATACCACAAACGCATAACAGAAATAGAGAAACAACAACAATATGCAAGAACAGAAAATTGGCTTCTTATTATGTTCACAAATGTGGAATTGCAAACTTTCAGGATTACAATATGCAAAGCCCCATGGGCATTCCCTTACAATATTCTGTAGGATAAAGCCTCGAATTATTGCCCAGATCTACTACCCAAAACTATTTTGAACTGCCTAAGACAATAATACAGCCTTCATTATATAGGCAATTTTTCAACCGCCTGGGAAGGTTTCAGAATTTTAGCCAATAAGGCGGACCAAACTTAGAATTATTTTATTTTACATTTTATTACATCATAGTCGGCTCAAGATAACCTTTGAAACCTGAACAGAAATTTTGAAGAAAATTATTTTTCGCCATTTCAGGTGACCCAACTTCCGAAGATCATAAGTCATCACCAGTTGACTCGATCGGCTATTATAACCCCATTTCAGAAATGCCACGAAGCGCTTTACAAGCTTGACTGGCGCAAGCGCTCATCACCCAAATTTTTGACCTCATCCGGGGCCTCTAAAACCTTCAAAACTGAGTTCAAAGTTTCTGTACCCTACTGCCAATACCTAAAATATTCAATATCTTCCAATGTACACTTGACCTGGCAATGAAACTTTACTGGCAGACTTATATGACCAAAATGAACCTCCAAGAAAGAAATCAGATCATTCTGAGCATATACGAAAATTACCAAAAATAGCAACTTTTCGCAAATAGCAGCTCTGCACAAGATAGCCCTTATTGAATTCAAAAATAAAAATATTTTTTGGGTGATGCAAGATTGCTCTTACACCCAGGATGCTCCTGCATCAGACACCCGGGGTAATTTGAGAAGTGACTCTGTCACGATTCAGGTGTGCAGAGGAAAACCAAGACAGTTAACCTCCTCCTTTGTTAGTCATGATGAATCTTCAATAGGTCATCCTTTTCATTTGACCAAATACTCTTCATATGTCCTCTTCCTTGTGCTTCTGCCAACATGACTATTCAGTATGTCTTCAATCTCCTTGATATCTGAACTGGTTGCTGGAATACTCCACTGTGCTGCTACAACCTCATCTTCAACACCTCCTTCATGATACTCTGTCAAATCTAAAATGTTAAACACTGGTAAAATATTCAGCTCAGTAGACAATTCTACCTCATATGCATTTCCTGAATCATGTTTCTTTAGTATCTTACATGGCCCAAACTTCTTCGTTTGCAACTTGTTATATGTACCAACCGAAAATCGCTCCTTCCGCAAATGAACCATGACTTCATCACCAACTTGAAATTTCTTATACCTCCTTTTCTCATCTGCCTTAGCCTTATACTGTGCGTTCATCTTGGTAATATGCTTCTTCACCTCCCCATGGATGTTCTTCAAGTGTTCTGCAAAATCTTCATCTTCAGCACTACTTATTTCTCCTTTATCTATCTTCCTCAATTCAGATGCATTTCTTTGACTACTTCCATATACAATCAGGAATGGTGATTTACTAGTGCTCCTATTAACAGAATTATTGTATGCAAATTCTACCTGTGGTAAAATCAAATCCCATCTTGTTGGCTTATCTCCAACCAAACATCTCAGCAAATTTTCCAAACTCCTATTCACCACCTCTGTCTGTCCATCATTCTGTGGATGATGTGATGAACTGAATTTCAAATCTGTCTTTAACTTTTTCCACAATGTACGCCAAAAATATCTAACAAACTTAGTGTCCCGATCTGAAACTATTGTCTTTGGCAAACCATGAAGTCTCACTACTTCTCTGAAAAACAATTCTGCTATATGAACAACATCATTAGTCTTCTTGCAGGGAATGAAATGTGTCATCTTCGAGAATCTGTCAACTACCAAAAAAATTGAATCGTGTCCCCACTGAGTCCTCAGTAAACCAAGAACAAAGTCCATACTGATATCCTCCCAAGGCTTCTCTGGTATAGGTAATGGCTGATACAACCCTGTATTCTGCTTCACTCTTTTCGCCATCTGACATACTCTGCAACTCTGTACAAACTTCTTCACATCTTGCTGGAACTGTGGCCAATAATAATTCTCACTAACCAAACCAAAGATTTTATCACGACCAAAATGTCTAGCCAATCCTCTGCTATGCTTCTCCTTGATGAGATTCTCCCTCATAGAACTTTGTGGAATGCACAACTGACTCCCTCTGAATAGCATATCATCTTGGATGATAAAATTCAGCCATTTCGTCCTGTCTAGAGTAACAGGTTCTTTACAAGCTTTCCAAGCTTTACTAAAATCAGGATCCTCTGGATACAAATTCTTGAGTTCTTTGAACCAAATCACTTCAATCTACATTTCTGTCAGCAATAGTTGCCTTCTGCTAAGAACATCTGCAACCCTATTAGACTTTCCACTCCTGTGTTTCAAAACAAATGTATAACTCTGCAAAAACTCAACCCATTTCAAATGCCTTTGATTCAATTTTTCTTGACTATTCAAATATTACAAAGCTTGATGATCAGTATACAAAACAAACTCCTTAGGAAGCAGATAGTGCGTCCACTTTTTCAATACTTGAATTATAGCATAAAATTTCTGATCATAAACAAAATATTTTCTCTTGGCATCATTTAATTTCTCACTAAAATAAGGAACAGGTTTACCTTCTTGGCTCATAACAGCTCCTATTGCAGTACCACTAGCATCACAATCTACTTGAAACACCTTATTAAAATCTGGAAGTGCTAAAACTGGTTGTTCTGTAACTTTTTATTTCAACAATTGAAAACTCTTTTCTGCCCCATTAGTCCACTTAAACTCTTTTCTATCCCCTCTCATTGTTTCAGTCAAGGGTCCACAAATACTGCTAAAATTTTTGATAAACTTTCTGTAAAAGCTAGCTAGACCATGAAAAGATCTTACCTCGGTAGCACTCCTTGGAGTAGGCCATTCAAGGATAGCCTGTACCTTCTCTGGGTCCATTTTTAGACCTTCTGCTGAAACTACAAATCCCAAATACACTAACTCTTTCTTCACAAAACTGCACTTCTTCAAATTAATCAACAATTTCTCTTCTGTCAGCTTCTCAAATACCATACGAATATGCATCATATGCTCATCCAATGTCTTACTAAAGATCAAAATATCATCTAGGTAAACAATGACAAACTTACCCAGAAATTTTTTCAGAACCTCGTTCATGAGCCGCATGAAAGTGCTCAGTGCATTAGTTAGCCCAAAAGGCATGACTATCCACTCATACAGTCCTTCCTTTGTCTTGAAGGCAGTCTTCCATTCATCTCCCTCCTTGATCCGAATCTGATGATATCCACTTTTCAGATCTATCTTTGAAAAATACACAGCTCCACTCAAACAGTCCATAATATCATCCATTCGTGGCAATAGAAACCTGTACTTGATTGTGATCTTGTTTATTGCTCTGGAATCTGTACACATCCTCCACTCTCCATTCTTTTTTGGTGCTAATACCGTAGGTATAGCACAGGGACTCAGACTCTCTCGAATCAACCCCTTCTGCAATAACTCATGTACTTGTCTGTTCAACTCTTCACTTTCTGCTGGTGTCATTCTATGTGCTACCTTGTTTGGCAAACTGGCTCCTGGAATCAAATCCATCTGATGACTGATCTTCCTTACCGGTGGTAATCCATCAAGTACATTATCAGATACAATATCCTGAAACTCATTCAACAAATTTGCAACCTCTACAGGTACATCCTCTACTTCTTCTTTACCAACTTTTAGAATTAAAGCAAAACACACATGCTCATGCCTCATACCATCTAAAAATTTTCTTCCATCAACAAATATTATTCTTGCATTACCACATACCTTTTCTTCAGTCTCCTTCAATGGTTTTAGCTTATGCCGCACTCCATCCTTTGTCAGGGAATAGGTATTCGCACGACCATCATGTACAACACATCTGTCAAACTGCCATGGTCTACCCAACAACATATGACATGCATCCATAGATATGATATCACACAATACCTCATCTTGGTATCTGCCAATCTTGAACTTCACCAGGCATTGTTCGTTGACCATGACCTTGTGGTCATCCTGTACCCAGGCAATCTGATATGGATGTGGGTGTTTCTATCTCTTGAGCTTCAACTTTATCACCATCTCTTCTGACACCAAATTGTCAGTGCTTCCACTATCAATAATCACATCACAACATTTACCTTCACACTTGCACCTGGTGCGAAACAGGCTCCTTCTTTGCTCAGGTTCATTCTCACTACTCAAGAGGACTCTTCTGTTAATCAACGTTTCTCCTCTTTCAGCATCTTCAGAATTTGATGATCTGGCATCTTCATCTATATGTGCAACTCTGGCCTGGCCTTCATTTCTCCTGTCTGTTCTACCTTGGCGCTGAGGACATTCAAATGCCCTATGACCTTCTTCTCCACAGTGAAAACATGTTCCACGGAAACCACCTCTTCCAGATCCTTGTCCTCTTCCTCTTCCTCTTTGATCTCTATTATTCTAATCCTGGAAGCGATTAGAATTATTTCTTCGCTGATTCTGACTGCTACTAGCCTCATCCTTCTTTTTCAGATCTTCATTTTGTTCACCATATGATCGTCCACCAGATCGTCCACCGCAACCCCTTCCGTTTTGTCTGCTCTCAAACTTTTTGTTCAGCTTTTCCTGTACTTTTAGGGCAAACTGGTATGCCTCTTCAATACTGTTTATTTGAACCAGATTCAGCTCCTCCTGAATGCTCGGCCTTAACCCATTAAGGTATCAGGCAACTTTCTCCTTATCAGCTTCTGCATGGCCTATTCTGATGAGAAGTCGATAGAACTCCTCTATATACTCCTGAACAGATCTTCCTGCTTGCTTCAAACTCTGCATTTTCTTCAGTAGGTCAAGCTCATAATCAACAAGAATGAACTGTCGCTTCAATTTATCCACCATCCGATCCCATCTCGTGATTTTCTCCTTTCCCCTTCTATTTCGCTCCAACTGAATCTCTTGCCACCATATCTTCGCATGACCTTTCAGTCTGGCCTTCGCAAATTTGACCCTATCAGGATCCTCAACATCTTCATACTCAAAATATTCCTCACATTCATTGATCCAATCGATCAATTCCTCTAGGTTAAGATTTTACAGAAAATGTAGGAACCTCAATCTTAGGTCTTTTCCCAATTTTGAAAATCTCCCGAAAAAGTCTTTCTTCCTCCTGGTTCACAATTTCAACTTCTCCTTCTTGATATTATTGTTCGGCTTCATCTTCGCTTTCATCTTTGACATTAAGATTCATTCCTCTGTGAATCTCTTCTTGCAATACTCGCACTTGTCTCTGCAGCTCTCTAACCTCAGGTGTCACATCACCAGCTCTTCCGCCACGTTCTCTTCGTGGAGGCATTTTCGCGATGCGCGCTGAAACCCTAACCATGGTCCTGGTGCAAACTGCCTCACAGTCGGTGATCTATTTACACACTCAAGAAAACTTGCTCTGATACCACTTGATGAAGGGTGCTCCCCTTAATACCACAAACACATAACAGAAATAGAGAAACAACAATAATATGCAAGAACAGAAAATTGGCTTCTTATTATCTCCACAAATGTGGAATTGCAAACTTTCAGAATTACAATATGCAAAGCCCCATGGGCATTCCCTTACAATATTCTGTAGGAAAAAGCCTCGAATTATTGCTCAGATCTACTACCCAAAACTATTCTGAACTGCCTAAGACAATAATACAGCCTTCCTTATATAGGCAATTTTTCCACCGCCTAGGAAGGTTCCAGAATTTTAGCCAATAATGCCGACCAAACTTAGAATTATTTTATTTTACATTTTATTACATCATAGTCGGCTCAAGATAACCTTTGAAACCCGAACAAAAATTTTGAAGAAAATTATTTTTCACCATTTCAGGTGACCCAACTTCTGAAGACCATAAGTCATCACCAGTTGACCCGATCGGCTATTATAACCCTATTTCAGAAACGCCACGAAGTGCTCTACAGGCTTGACTGGCGCAAGCGCCTGTCACTCAAATTTTCAACCTCATCCGGGGCCTCTAAAGCTTTCAAAACTGAGTTAAAAGTTTCTGTACCCTGCTGCCAATACCGAAAATCTTCAATATCTTCCAATGTACACTTGACCTGGCAATGAAACTTTACTGGCAGACTTATATGACCAAAATGAACCTTCAAGAAAGAAATCAGATCATTCTGAGCACATACAAAAATTATCAAAAATAGTAACTTTCCACAAATAGCAGCTCTGCACAAGATAGCCCTTATTGAATTCAAAAATAGAAATATTTTTTGGGTGATGCAAGATTGCTCTTACACCCAGGATGCTCCTGCATCACAACACTTAGTGAAAAATGATTAAGTGCATCATCAAAGCAAAAAAGTAAAAGGAAATATAATGACAAAAAATCAACACACAAAAATTCAACACATTAACTTCAAAAACTTCCCTTTATTTATGTTTGTTGTACTTCATATTACACACAGATTTGCTCTCTTTCTCACTTTACTTGTGTCTCACTTCTCTCCACATTACAATTGTTCACTCCCCCTTACATTGTTCTCTCTTCCTCACATTATATTTGGCATTTTTCACTCTAACTCTCCCCCTTTGACATCAATGGAAAAGGGTGGAAAATTTTCAAAATTAGTGAACAAAACAAAAAAAAAGTTAGAACATGCAAAACATAGCTATGCAACACATCTCTGTAGTTGGTCCTCAAAATCTATCTATCGGTATCCCATGTTGCTTTTATTGCCTCTACCACCTGAATCATTCCACTAAGACCAAATGCAACCTTGTCTATTGTCTCTACATCTGTAGGCACTAGTTCTTGAAATGTTTTCAAGCCAAGTTGTAAGTCCTAATAGGTGCTATCCAAAACATTGATCTTTGAAGTCAAAAAGTTCTTTAATTCTTCAAATCTCCTTTGAACTCTTTCTTTCTCCATCTATAAGGTATGAATTGAATCCATGATCCTATTATCTTCCTTATTCATGTCCAAAATTTTCTTATCTCCAAAATCTTTAGAGAGGTTTTCCAAACCCAAGTCATCATTCTTACCATACCATAAGCCATATTCCATTATTCCTTTTAGGTATCTAAATATCCTTTTTACAATAGCCATGTGAGTCTCTTTAGGATCTGCCTGATATCTAGGCACAATTCCAACAACATTAGCAATATCTGGTCTAGAGTGATTTAGATATTGTAATCCTCCAATCATTGATCTATACTTAGTTTGAAAAACACTCTTGGTCTCATCAACATTTGTCAATTTATGGCTAGTCACCATGGGTGTACCAACAGGTTTACAGTCTTCCATTCTAAACTTTTTCAACATTTCTTTAAGATATTTAGTCTGAAAAATAAATATACCATTCTTGCTCTAATTTATTTGTAGTCCAAGAAAGAATTTCATCTTGCCTATCATGGACATCTCAAATTCATTCTCTATTTCTTTAGAAAACTTTTTACACATCTCATCATTGCCTCCAAAAATAATATCAGCAAAAACTTCGATTATCAAAATTCCATCTCTTTTTTCGATCTATATACAAGTAATTGTGACCATTCACTAGCAGAATTCATACTCCCCCTATCCCTCTAATAGAGGTTGTGGTAACTAGCTATTAGAGTGTTACCCGCGTTATCTCACCCAATTTTCACGCAATTTGCAGGTGCACCCCTACTATCTATTTTAGGCAGGCAGTTTGCAGGTGCACCCTAGTGCAGGAAACCAACCTGTGCATGCAGATTAGAAAAGTGGCCCTAGAACCAACCATATTTGCCTTAGGCCTTTTTTTCTATAACCCATAGAATTTTCCATGAAGTATCCCCCCTATCTATAAGGGCACCCGACATCACCCCTATCCTAATCCGGTGGTGATCCTCCTCCAACCGAGAATCCTCTGGCATTCTTCATGGAAAACTGGTTGCCTTAGCTAATCATTCCGTTGGTTTCCCTAAGGGGCGGGGATAGGGCTAGAAAATTCTATACGTAACATGCCCCCTATATTATAAAGGGCCCCCCTCTCTATAATTGAGGGCTCCCATCCCATTATACCGGTTCAGATGCAGGGTTCCCATGGCCCCTACCCCCTGCTGGTGCACTGAGGCCAGGGCCGGTTTAGATGCAGGGTTCCCATGACCCCTACCCCCGCCCGCCTATATTGAAAGGGTGTTCATGTAAGGGGAGAGGGTTCTATATCATTGTCGGTGCGTGCAGAGGGCAGGCTGCGGCCCCTCTATCTATAAGGGGAAGCCGGTGCATGTAGAGGGAGGATTCGCAGCAGTTATAAAGTTCTCCAAATTTTTCACTTTCATTCCTTATCCCATGCCGAGAGCTACTGCGGTGTTATCTGGCACTGCGCATAGATCATGACCCCACCCCGGCCTTAGAATAGTAGGGGCCCTTTAGAATAGTAGGTGAATAGTTCTTAAATACAAGTTACTGTCAGCATTACCTTTTTCAAATTCAAGGTAAAGAAAGTATTTGTCTAACCTTGCATACCAAGCCCATGGTGCTTGCTTCAGTTTATACAATGCCTTATTCAACTTTCATACCATGTCTTCATCTTTTGTTAGAGGAAATCCGTTCTATGTAGATCTCCTCTTCAAGATCCCCATTCAAAAATGTAGATTTTACATCCATTTGATATACCTTGAAGTCTTTATGTGCAGCATAGGCCAGAAATAGTCTCACAACTTCTATCCTAGCAACAAGAGAAAATGTCTCTTCAAAATCTATGCCTTCTTGTTGTGAATATCCTTTGCATACCAATCTTTCTTTGTTTCTTACAACAATTCCTTCTTCATTCATTTTATTTCTGAAAACCCACTTAGTTCCTATTACATTTTTGTCTTTAGGTTAAGGAACTAATTCCCAAGTGTTATTTTTGTTTATCTGATCTAATTCTTCTTGCATGGCTTTGATCTAGGATTCATCTCTACAAGCTTCATCAGTAGTCTTTGGTTCAACTTGAGAAATCAAATAAATTTATTCTCTTATCTTTGATCTAGTCATTATTCCTTGACTTGCATTACCAATAATTTGATTTTCAGGATGGTTTTTCTTTACATACCTCAGAGTCTTAGGAATCTCAGTAATTTTATTTGTGTCATCATAAAAAATCTCATTTTCACAGTTAGTCTCAACATGTTCTTCTTCATTTGTAGTAGCAACTTCCCTGACTTTTGTATTTTGATTACAATCATACATTCTCTCTTGTATTTGAAACTTTTCATCTATCTTCACATTGTTACTTTCAATCATCTTTCTCAATCTCAGATTAAAACATTTGTAAGCCTTTCTTTTAGTGGAATACTCAAGAAAAAATCTTTCATCACTTCTAGCATCAAATTTTTCTATTTCATCATCTCTTTTGATATAGTATTTGCTTCCAAATATTCTAAAATATTTTATAGTAGAAGTATAATTAAACCACAGTTCATAAGAAGTTTTATTTGTGCCTTCCCTAATTTGAATTCTGTTCAATGTGTATACTGTTGTCCCAACAACTTCCCTCCAATGTACATGAGATACATTTCCTTCTCGCAACATTGTCCTAGCAACATCCAGTATTGTTTTGTTTCTTCACTCTGCTATCTCATTTTGTTGTGGGGTCCTAGGAGCAGATGTCTGTCTATGTATTCCATGCTCTTCGCAATATGAATTGAATAGATCTGAAGTAAAATCTCCACCTCTGTTTGATCTCAAACATTTTAAATCTTTAAGCTTGATTCATTTTCTACTATTACTTTGAATATCTTGAATTTTTCAAATGCTTCAAATTTCTCTTTCAAGTAAGTGATCCACATCATTCTAGAAAAGTCATCAACAAAAAGCATAAAATACCTTTCACCATAGTATGATCTTGTCCTTGTAGCTCCACATAGGTCTATATGTATCAGATCCAACTTTCCTTTTGTTGTATATGATTTACTTTTATAACCGCTTCTAGTATGCTTTCCCATAGCAAATTCTCTACACATAGTGTTAGATGGTTTTACAATTTTAGGTAGGTCTCTGACTGCATTAGTCAAGCTCGCCTTCATAATATTATCAAAATTGACATGAAAAAATCTTTTGTGCCATAAACAACTGTCATCTATCTTTGCAACAAAACAAGAAGCTTCAAATGTATTTAACTCAAATACATTACCTCTAGATTTAGTACCAATTTCAATCAAATTTCTTGTCTTACTTTTGATAAAACACTTCCCATCAATGAATTTCAATTGATATCCTTTGTCCATCAACTGTCCAACACTCAATAAGTTATGCTTAAGTCCATCAACAAGTAGTACATTGTCAATATTAGTCTTTACATCTAAAGAATTAGATCCTATTCCTATGACAGGCTTAGGAACATTGTCTCCGAATCTTACAACACCACCATAATACTTATTTATTTTAACAAACTTGTTTCTATCTCTAGTCATATGATGTGAGCAACCTTTTCTATAACCCATTCAAACTTATCAACATGTGATACTAAAGATTTTTCCTCATGTAATGGTTTCTCATCTTTGATAGCAATAAATCCAATCTCCTTTTCATCAAAATCATCATCAAAAATACCTTCACTAGCATAGTAACATTCCTTTTTTTGAATACTTAGGTTTGTGTTTAGGAACTCTTGTAGAACATCTCGATGCAAAGTGAGCTATCTTATTGCATGAAAAACATTTCAAAGGTAACTTTCCTCTAAATTTACCCTTACCTCTCTTTTCTCTTCTAGCGATCAGGGCAACAAGTTCATCTAGCTTTCTTTCTTCTTCTTGTATCTATTCCCATTCATCAATATACTCACGAAGCTCTTCTTTTATATTATCAATGCTGGTGCTCGCAATTGTAGATATTGTCTTTTTGTGCGTAGATGCCTTAAATGTTATTTTAAATTTAGGTAAAGAATCTCCTATTTTTGCAGCTTCAAAGGCAGTTATCTTTGCAATCAACATCTCTCTACTAAAGTTTGCAGTCAAAGGTATAATCTCTTCTATAGCCTGAACTTTGGTCTTCTAAACAGGTGTCAATGATCTAAGGATCTTTGCAATGACTTCTTCCTCTTCATAAGTGCCTCTAGAGTTTCTGATTCCAATTACAACATCTGTAACTCTTTGTACACAAGCCCTATTGTTTTCATCATCTTTCATTTGCAACTTTTCCATTCTTGTTTTCCAGTTCTGTAACGTTGCTTGTTTAGTAAACTTATCTCCTTCATACAATGCTTCTAATCTTGTCCAAATTTTGTGTGCCGAATCCAGATCTTTCACCTTAGTAAATTATCCTTCAGAGAGTGTGCTGATCAGTGCTTCCCTTGCAACCATGTTATATGAAAAAGTATTCTTTTCTTCATTAGTAGCCTCATCTAATTCATCCCTAGTCTTCATGGTTACCTCATTATTTGGGATCATCTAGCAGTCGATACCCAAACATAGCAAATGGGTTCTCATCTTGTTCTTCCAATTGACAAAGTTTTCAGGATCAAATTTTGGACTATCCTTCCTATAGAATGCCATCTCCAAGATCACCTCAAGCTATTAAGCTTTCTCTCTAATGACCAGTAGCTCTGATACCAATTGTTAGGAATAACAGTCCACCAATACAACTGAGGGGGGGGGGGAGTGAATCAATTGTATGACAAATTATTAAAATTTAAATTTTGAATAACAACAATACCAAATCAAATGCTAACATAGTAAATGCCAACACAATAACACAATATTTTTTTGTCGAGGAAATCTTGTTAAAGGTAAAACCCCAGTGGGAATTAGCACCCACAAATGATGTATTGAGATTATTGTATCCCTGTTAAAGGACAGACCCTATTCGGAGTCAAAGAAAAGAGTAGGCTCACTGCCCAAAGAAGGTTATGTCCACCTCCAAAACTCACTATTCGCAACACAAGTGTATATAAGGAAATACACAATCCTTGTGAATTGTCTAATAGCAACCGTCTTTTCTTGATTAGTTCCAATGAAGTATATACTATCCTTTTCTCTACATCTAGTAGATACAAGCTCGCAGCTTCCACGATCCTCTTTTACATTCCATCCATACTCATTTCTTTTCAAAAGAAAAGATCTTGCATATATACCCTATTATAAATAAATGACCAGGTCAGCCAGTTAGGCTTTCCTAATATACAAATAATTACATAACCCCTTGCTAAGATACATACGGTATCTAAAATAAGTATACAACAATTATATTTCAATTATTAAGGTCCGACATCCGTAATCCATGCCCGCCACTCACAATACACGCTACAACTCTGAAGTTGGCCTCCAAATAGGTCTTCTCCAGAAAATACGCCATAACTGACATCATCTCACTTTTCATAACTTGCTAAGATCAACGAACATTCCTCAGTATGCTATCTGACATCCCTTAAGCTTGCGTATACTGAATCTTCATCGCTTGTAAGATATACTCAAAACATAGAGACTTACTCTGTCAGCTTCCACTATCATAGTAACCAGTCTTCACCAAATCTTCTATTACTCAACCGATATACAATATTATAGCATGCGATCTTAGATATAAGATCACAACACCTTCTTATACATAAACTTGTGTTCACTCACTTTGAATCATCTATACAATATTCGTACACTATAATAACCAGTCTATTTTCTTCATAGAAACATATGTTGACATCAGTGACAAAACACGAATGACAATTGTATAGATTTCAATTTGAACAACAAGATAACGTAGTGATTGAACATATTAAATGCATCAACAATATCCAACATTCTTTGAGCCTTTTTTTAAATTATTTTGCATCTCTAATCAACTACAAAAATGAACCCTGTGATGGCAATTTAACTTAGAGGGTTAATGGTGACAAAATAATCAACAAACGTCTTATGTGTAACTTCCTCATATCATAAGGCATCATAATAGTGTTGCAAGTCTTTAAAGGGATAGGCCCCAAAAACTTGTGAAGATATTAGATCTTCATGTTTATATTCAAATCATGTTTGGTTGCCTTTATTTTCTCCACAAATATGTATTATTAATTGTTTGAAAAATTGATTGCAAAAGCTCAATAAAGTATAGTACCATCATGTCATGTTCAATTGCTTCCACTTTTCTTGAAATTAATAATATGAGCCATATAATATCATTGAAAGTATTGTAGTTGTTAGAGTGGAAGGATTAAATTACTACATTATTGCTTGCAAGAAAAGTGGAAATTAGATTCAGCTCCAAATTTTAGATCAAAATGAGTGTTCAAATAGGGAAGTCAAAACCTGATTTTGGTACACAGGTGTTGGCCTAGAAATTTTACATTGCAAGCTACCAATCAGGAATGTATTGAAATATATAATAGTTCAGCCAATCTAAGACATATTTTACAGACGCGTTGAAAATCGAAGACATATTTTGGGACTGCATATTTCTTAGGAAGCAATGGACAACTGTGTTTAAAAATTTTCCTTCCATTTTCTGTCATGAGCTAAATTGGAAATAAGCTATCTTTGATTTCGGCATGCATAACAATTCTATTATACAAGTTATTTTAAAACATATCTGGAAGGCTAAATGTTCTGCACTATTCTAAAAACTTTCACCAAATGGCTGACACTTAAGATTTTGTTCTGAAATTGGTGAGTTTTTTTGCTTTCCTAGCTCCAGGTTTTATGTAAGAAGAATACTAAAGTCATAGATCAGCTTCAACAAATTTAAAAACAGATGTTACAATTTTTGTCTAATAATAATATTTGTCAATATAAAGTTATTTAATATATGAAATGAATATCTCTAAACCATCTGATGACTGCTTTGTACTTATGATTAGGCAATATTTTATTTCCTTCACCTACCTTTTAATAACTTTGCATATTAAAAAAATTGTATTGTTTAAAAAGAACAAGATGTTAAATTTTCCTGGATTGACATCTCAAAATCCTAAAAACATTCAGAGATTACACAAAAAAAAATAAGAATCAAAATACAGAACCCATCACATACATTCTGCAATCAATTTCATAATTTTTGTGAGGATCTTCAAAACAATGCTAAACAATCTAAAAAGTTCCATGAACCAGTCGCCCATCCCACATCAAGATTTATGTAAACAAGGATCTCAAAGATTATAAAATGTCTTAAGGAAACCTTCTAATAGGTTGCCATTGAATTATTTCCTTCTCTACCAATGCTAATCCTTTGTGACCTTGGAGCGAACCCTATTCATAACTTCTCATAAAAGAGTTCAATTACTTTCAAAGATGCATGACAAGTGACAGATTGTAATCAAGGACAAATGTTATTCAGCTATTAAAGTGCATGGAAATATAATTATGAAGAATATGTTGGAATTTTCATTAGTAGTGGTGGATATGAGGTTCTGTACCTCCAACTTCAGGGATCAAACTTATCCTTTCATTGGCATTATGGAACTGAACAACGCTCAGATAAATCAGCATTTTGGTAGACAATGGGTGACTTAAGCTTGTAGTTGAGGATATTAAAGTTAATTTGACGATTTCTTAAAAAAGAAATTCAGGAAAAAAAATCTAAAAAATCGTTAGTGGTAATCTCTAGATACAGAGGATGACTTGGCTAAAATTTATTTCTCTATAATATCTTAGCCTGGGACAAAACCAGAATATTTTTTTTTGAAGGATTGAATTCTACCACTGAAGGGACAAGAAGGTGGGGGACAGATCAATTTGAGATAGGATTCAATGGGGATTTTCGCATACAAGAGCTTTCAAGTAGTGAGTTGAAAGTCAACTTTAGCCTTTCAGATTTGTAGGCTGAGGTTATTCTAATTAGTTCGATTAAGATTACATCTTAGAGAACTTATTCCAATTAGTTTTGGACATACTCCTAGACATAATCATACATATTTTCTTCACAAATAAACACTAAAAGCTTCAATAGCAAAAATGGGAGTCTATCTAGTCTAGAATTAGGTATTCTTTCACGTCAACACAGAACCCCCTTACGTTTTGATTATTTTTCACAAAAGATTAATGATATCTATCAAAAAAATTAAACATTAATAAAATTTGAATGTAAAAGAAGTTCAAATATAACCAATATCCACATATTCAATTTTAAATGTTTATAGAACTTTAGCTTGCATCAAGATGTAATATGCTAAATTCTTCCGTATGTAGGTCTCATAATTTTTACATGTGAATAATAGGCTGGACAAACTTTTCAAGATATTAGATCTTCATGTTTTTGATCATACCTTGTCTGGTTGCCTTTATTTTCTCTGCAAATATGTGTTACAATATCATGAAAGCATGAGAATTGTTTAAAAAACTGGCAGCAAAAACTTGTCAATGTACCAGATCTTCATGTCCTGTCCATCTGCTTCCACCTTTTCCATAACTAATAATTTGAGTCATTTACTCTTTCCACTCTAGAAAGGCCTTTGAAATAAGTCCAGTCCAAAAGGGAAATCAATTTTGGAGTTTTCAAGGAGTGCAGAATGTTTGGCTTGACATCCAAAAATCTAAATAACTTGTGTAGATTGGAAACAAAACTAGCATCAAAATGTAGAATTCATCACATACATTCTGCAACCAGCTTCACAACTTTTGTGGGCATCTTCCAAAAAAAAAAAGGAGAGAATATAAAAAATCCCATGAACTAATTGCCCACCCTGCATCAAGAGTTATATAAACAAGGATTCAAGAGATTATAATATATTTTGCACCTACCATCTTAATGCTTTGCCTTTGAATTTTTTTGTGCTCTACTAATGCCAAGCTTTTTCGACCCTGGAACAAACCCTATATTCCTCAATTCTCATAAAACCAGAGATATATTATTTCCCAAGATACATGAGAAGTGAAAAATTTAGTGGCGGAGAAAATATATGCAATTCTTGTAGGTGCATGTGAATGCATTTAGGATGAATAGAGAGGATCCATACCTACAAATTCATGGACAAAGGTCATCTCTCATTGGTATCGGGAACCAAGCTTCACTCAACTAAATCTATGGTAAGGTATCGTCTAATTGCCCAGGAATTTTGGAAGATAGTGGGTGATTTAAATCTTGCAGTTGAGAATATTCAAGTTGTGATTATTATGACAAATTTTTTAGAAAATGATTGAACTTGAAGAAGTTTTAGATAGAAAATTGCAAAATCTCTAAGATGAATATCTGGCTAAATTTTATTTTTTTATGTTCTTTGTTAAAGTGATGTTTTTGATTACATAAATAGAGGTTTTGAAAGAGCTCTGATCTCTTTTATAAAGATAAGATGAAGCGTTCAATTCAACAAAACACCAAATAATAGCAAAAAAACAACTCTTACACAACTAGAGGCAAGGCAAGACAAAACTTATAGAAGCCCCGTCTAAAAATAGGGCAGACCCACCAAAAGGCAAGGTGGAAAAAATATTCCAAGGAACGTTGCTTTGCCTCAGAAACTAGGGTCCATCTTCCTGAGTCTAAATTTCTTGAGACAAAGAAGCATTATAAATTCATTGGTAGGACCTTCCTCCAACTCCTTCGTAGAACTATCTTTCAAGGGTTTCCTTTTAATATCAACTTTCTAAACCTCTTGTACAAAGAGAAAGGAAAACTCCATAGAAATAGGGATTTGATCCTTCATTTTCCAAAGTGCCGATTCTTACTTTTCAAGCAAGCGGTGGAGGCATGCCCCTTTTTACCACAAGAAAAAACAAATAATTGGAGAGTCCTCAAACTCAATTTACTACACCCACTTACCAAATTTAGAGACTACGGTATGAGTATAAGGCATCTAATTTTCTCCACATAAACATATAATCTAGCAAACAACAACTACTTGATGAGTTTTTAGAGCCTATCCATAGCACAGTTTTGCCCAAAAGAGTTAGCATTACTCATAAAAAAGTTTTCATTCCAAAATTCCAAAGAGGAAACAAACCCAAATAGAAAACTTGAGAGTTTCCTACAAAGGCTGAAAACTAGGATACTAACTTCGATTACAAAGAACATTCATGCCAAAAAATTATGGGTCATTGTGATGAATCGTAAAACATTCCTCCATGTAGGAAAAGGAAAAAAGAAAGAAACAATTCAACATTGTAGTTATCTTAACTTAACCACTAAGCTTCCGTGTTTGAAGAATCCATCCACTCATAGTATAGCTATTGGGGCGATGACCACAAAATCTCCCATCAAGAGAATTCCACAACAAATTCACTAACTCATGAAGAAGAGAATTAGGAACAATGAATTCAATTTTTCCTTCCCACATTACCTTAGAAGGCTCACCGAAACTAGAACAAAAATTTTTTCCCAAAGAAAAAATTTGGGGACAAGGCATTCTTAGCAACCGCTTCAATCACTATTATATAGGGTTTCTTTTAACTATTTTGGGAAGGAACAACAACAACAATACGAAGGGAAGCAACCACCATCCTTCCATTTTCAAGAGTAGAAACTTGCTCCAAAGCTCAAGAAGGAACAATATCCTCAAGACAAGCAATATTCAACTCATATTTGCTAGACGAAGAGACAACCACCCTAGAATCATCCCTCATTTTGTTCTTCAAAGCCTTCTCAGAAAAATTTGGGGTATAAAGAGGACGAGAAACCTCTCATCCTTCACTAACTCAGACAAAGACTCATTTTCTTCCAAAGAAGAAGTGGGAGGGAATAGACCTCTCCATAGAATTGTAATTCAATTTGATAGAAGTATCTTCCAAGGGAAGGTGAGCGAAACCCCCTTTTAACCCAAATATCTTACCTCCATAGAGGCGGCTTCCAAAAAGATGTCCATAAGGAGCTCATCCTCCTCATCAAACCCATCAAAAGGGGAGAGACTAGAGGAAGACAAAAGAGAAGAAAGATCTTCTTCTTCAAATGAATCAAGAGCCTCCCTATTCCAAGAAAACTTCCATAGAACCTCCTTATTCCAAGAAGACTCTCACATAGCCTCCAAATATTCAAAACCCCCTTAAAAAAGACGAGCCAACAGCCAGATCTTTCACAACAAAACCCTTAGAAATTCCCTCAATCAAACCCCGAATCAAAACATTTACATGTCTACATAATATTATCTCCTTTCAAAATAATACATCATAACACTTCACAAAAACATTGTTTAGGGAAAATACATAATACAACCCTTAATTCTCAAGTCCTTCTACTTGATTAGCTACACTTTGGGAGATCACCATGACCATGTTGATTTCTATCTTATCTATGCTTCTCCTTATTTTAGATTGAATCTTGAAAGCTTAAGTACACTCAATATAGCTCAAGGTGAAGGTACATTATTCCCTAGTCAATGTCCATTTCCAAGGACACCTTACAAGGGATTCTCACAAGTTCTTCATGATGTTCCCTAGCACACGATATTGTCATGTTGCAAGACTAAGGATATGGAGTCCTAGTGATTAAGTGTGTAATGTTGCAAGACTAAGGATATGGAGTCCTAGTGATTAAGTGTGTAAGTACTCAGTTTCATGTCCCATTGCTTGACTTTTGGGTCCGTTTTGGAGAGCTTTGGACCATCCTTGATGATTCACTTATAATCCCAAGGGATTAGAGAAAGGAAAGAGATTGGGCCCAAGTGCTTCGATAAAAACAAACAAGGAAATGACCCAATAGGAGATAGATAGGGCCAGTGGTCAGCAAAAGAAGAGAAGGCAATTAGGTGGCATCATTATGCTCAGTAATCAAAATCTTTCTTTTCTGATCAATTGCTAACACCTGCTTATTGTTTTCTACGTCTAATTAGTGTCTTTAAGAAAATGGAATCACTTTATCCTAGAGAAATGTGATGTTGCAGATTTTTTGAGGGCTGGATATTATTTTAAAAGTTCACATGGAAATTAAGTTAAATGCACATATCAGTTATTTGATGACTATCTGAATGGTCAAATTCCTTATTTTCAATTGTTAGATAGCGAAGGGTACAATTATAAATATAACATGTTGGCTCGTAATTATGGGAAAAGATATGAACAGTAGCTAGATGACCCCAATTTCATGACAAAATAGTAATCAATCAGGCCAGTGAGTGAAGCAAATTCATGGACAATGAATAGGGAAGACGCCACAGGTAAAGAAAAAATGGTAAATATGATCAAAGATATTATGGTTAGAGTCCATTACATCATGATATCTAGTCATATCAGACCTATACCATCTTGTAATACAAAATAGTGCCACCAGAAGAAATCAATAACATATTGCACATCATATTCTACTTTTCTTTAGAAAAAATGTGAGTCCCCTTTGCTTTTGAACATTCTCTTTAGTAGGTTTCATTCTCACTGGGTCAATAATCTCATTTCTTGCTACTTGAATGTTTACTTCCCTTAAATCAACCCAATGTCTTCGTAAAATGGTCTTGTTGAGATAAGAAGCTGCTGAAGTTGTGAATTCTGGACATACTACAGAATGCAATCTTCTCATACATACTTTTCCCACAAATAAGTATAAAAACCTTAAATAATGAAATTTTGTTGAAATCTAGACAAAAATTGAATGTTATTTTTTATTAATAATAAGACTTCCTTTCATTTGCTTATTTTTTAAGGAAAAGAATTAAATGATATTTTTAAAGAAATTTTTGATCGAAAAGAGTATTTAGGATGAAACATATATTCACTTTTTCTCTTCTTTTTTTAAGAATTAATTTATTTTATTTCACGTTTAATTTTATAAAATTATAAAACTTTATCTTACATCAAAATGTCTTATTTCTCAATGCCCCTAACAAGCAGCGTTTGGTCAAACGCTACATTTGGTCAAACACTGCATTTGGTCTTCTAAAGCAGACATCATTTTTTTACAAGAAACCAAGATGAACAAAGAACAGGTAAATGATTTCATAAGGTTTTTAGGGGACTGGAAAGCTACGGCGGTTGAAGCAATTGGTTCCTCAGGGGGTCTAACCATCATATGGAATCCCAGGACCACATTTTATTCTCACGACAAAGATTCCCAGAACTGGATGGGGGGTAAAATCATCAGCACACAATCGGACTTAAACACATTTGTAATCAATATATATGGTCCTATGTTAAGGAAAAAGAAAGTGGAGATTTGGGAGGAAATTAGTAACTGGTTTCATAACTTCCTTGATTGTAATTTCATTGTAGGGGGAGACTTTAATGCCATTATACATGCAACAGAGAAAAAAGGAGGATCTCAAAGGTTATCTCAATCTCAATCAGACTTTCATGATTGGCTTTTAAAGGATGATTTGATGGAGATTGAATTTGATAATGGGGCCTTTACTTGGTCCAATAGAAGAATGGGTATGGACAACATTTCAGAAAAACTGGATAGATTCCTTTTTAAGGGTGACTCGACTTCTTTCTCTTTTGGGTTGAAAGCTTCCATATATCCTTCATCGGGCTCATATCATTTTCCAATTTGTCTCGATTTGTTGGAAGAGGACAAAGCATATAAATGCTCCTTCAAATTTGAGAATATGTGGTTAAAGGAGGAAAACTTCACAAAAATAATCAAAGATTGGTGGACTGAAGTTAAGGTGAAAGGTTCAAGATTGTTTTGTTTTGTTGCTAAACTCAAATTCATCAAGCAGAACCTGCTGATCTGGAACATGACTCAATTCAAGAACATTTTTTCATCGAAAATGGAAATTGAATCAAAATTGGCTGATCTAAACAACACGATTATGAATCAAGGAATGAATCAAGAACTATACTTCAAAGAGAAGGATTTTCTTAAGGATTTGGAGGATGTGCTTAGTAAAGAAGAAATATTTTGGAAGCAAAAGTCAAGGGAGTCATGGCTAGCGGCTGGAGACAAAAACACCAAATTCTTTCACTCTAGCACTAAGTGCCGAAGGAATACCAATAGAATTTTACAAATTTCAACCCAAAATGGATCTATTCTTAATGGGAAAAAAGAGATTCAACAGGAAATAGTAGCCTTCTACTCCAATTTGCTCAATTCTTCAAATAGCTCTCCACTTACATGTCAACAAGAACTTCTCTGCAACATTCCCAAAGTTCTCTTAGAGATGGATAACCGAAATCTAATGAGGCCATTTTCAACAGAGGAGATTTTACAAACATTATCAGCAATGGCTCCAGATAAAGCTCCTGGTCCAGATGGATTCCCTCCCTCTTTCTTTCTTCATTGCTAGGAGATTGTTGGTCAAGAACTTACTGAGGCATTGGAGACAGCAAGATTCTTAGGTAGATTTCTAACCGAAATCAATAATACTTTTATTGCTCTTATTCCTAAATCAGAAAATGCAAACTCTATTGATCAATTTAGACCCAATGCATTGTGTAATACGATTTACAAGATTTTATCCAAAGCCCTTGCAAATAGACTAAAAGTAGTCTTAGATAGAATCATTGGGGAAGAACAAATAGGGTTTGTCCCAGGCAGATCCATTTTTTATGGCATAATAATTGCTCAAGAAGCAATACACTCCATTCAACATTCCAAAAAGCCCAGCATGTTAATTAAGTTAGACATCAAGAAGGCTTATGATAAAGTGAACTGGAGATTCCTATCCAAATGTATGGAAAGCTTTGGATTTTCTAAAGCCTGGATTAACTTGATTTTTTTATTGCATATCAACTCCAAAATACTCTGTTTTGATTAATGGTTCCCCTCAAGGTTTTTTTGGAAGCTGTAATGGCATAAGACAAGGGGATCCTATATCCCCCTTCTTATACATTATCATGGCAGAGGCATTAGGTCGCAACATTTCTAGGCTTCAATCTCAAGGTAGCATCAGAGGCATATCAGTCACATCTTCAGTTCCTCCTATTACACACCGGCAATTTGCAGATGATACTCTTCTATTTGGGCATGGTTCTGTCAAAGAAGCTACTCTACTTAGAAGTACTCTAAACAAGTATGCTTTAGCCTCAGGACAAATAGTCAACAAAGAGAAATCAGTCATCTTTTTCTTTTATACGAAAAAAAGAATCCAAATGAGAATAGAATCCCTATTAGCCTTTAATGCAGTAGCACTCCCTTGCAATTATTTGGGGATTCCCATTGATAAGAAACTTAGAACATCAGGGATTTGGAAACCAATCAACGAAAGGATGGATCAGAGAATGGCTAGCTGGAAATCCAAATGGCTATCATGTGTGGGAAGGATAGTGATGATTAAAGCTACCCTCTCAACAATTCCCATACATCTCTTGTCTTGTTTGGCTTTGTCCTCGACTGATTACATGGATATAGTGAAAAAGTTAAGGAATTTCTTTTGGCATGGATGCGACCAGAATAAAAAATTCAAAATTATCTCTTGGGAAAATATTTGTAAACCAATTAGTGTGGGTGGAACAGGGATCAAGAACCAGTTGTGGCAAAATATAGCATTGGGAGCCAAATTATATTGGAAATTGATCAAAAACAAGGATTGCAAATGGGTTAGAATCATCAAAGGCAAATACTTGGGTGCAGAGAGATGCCATGAAATATTCAGAATTAAGAACCTTCCAAGAGGTTCTAGGATATGGAACTTTATATTGAAATCTAGATATGTGGTGGATTCCAATCTTTCTTGGAACATTAGAAGTGGTAACTCTACTAGATTTTGGGAAGATTCCTGGGGAGGAAGAGGGACTCTCCAGTCGATACCAGGCCTTAATCAGATTATGCAACTTTGTCAATCAACATGGGGTAGTTTGCTTAGACATTACATTATCCCTTCTCAGTCATCAGGAGAGGACAGATCATGGCAGTGGAAGGATTTTTCTAGTTTAGGAGTTAATATTCATGAAATAAAATTGCTAAAATCTGTAGCACGTGTAATAGATCTTTTCTTTTGAAAAATGGTAATGATGAATTAATCTAGACGGGCTCAAAAGATGGAGTATATAAGGTAAAGGAAGGATATAATGTCCTAACTCAGCACATTCAAAAGTCATCTACAATTCCTCTACATCTTTGCTAGAATAAAATGTCCCTTCCCAAAGCTGGTGTATTCCTATGGGCAGCATCTCAGGGCCGAATTTTGACTGCAGAGAGATTTTCTCGAATGGGATTCTTGGGTCCATCAAGATGTTACATGTGTCTGAAACATGAAGAATCTCACAATCACCTATTATTTTCTTGCCCCTTTGCCATAGAATGTTGGGAGTGGCTATACTCGAAATTGAATTGGCAATCTGCTCCTCATCAAAACCTTCAATTGCATCTTCTTGCTTGGCCAACTCTCTTTAAAGATAGCTTGTGTGGTAATCTATGGATGATCTCTCCTTCAATTGTACTTTGGGAAATTTGGAAAGAAAGAAACATGAGAATCTTTCAGGATAAATCAATGGATATCGGGAAAATTTTGAACAGAATTGAAGCAGCAATAGTGGAGATCATGAATTCTCGAAATCAAACACATTCACCAATTCATAAATTTTATACAAGTTGGGATGATAAGATGTTGAAAATCTGGCATGGGTTGAAAGCTCCTAGCTCTTTAGGAAGAGGTTGCAAGAATAGTGGACTTCTAAGTGTAGACTAGGATTTGAGTGTGCACCTAAACCTGTTTTGAAGGCCAAAGACAAACAAACATCATAGCATATAATCAAATCAAATTTAATGGTAAACAAACTAAAATCAAAGCCACCTCAGTTTAAGCCTAAAACGGATGCGCCCATGCACCGTTTGATATGCTTGGATATAAATGGATGTGGGTGTGCAAACTCAAGCACTTGGAGCATGCAAGATGGATGATTTGAGGATCAAGAAGACCCAAAATGACACAAAATAGGTATGAGGAACCTATTTTGCCTCAAAGGCCTCAAGAACACACAAATATGCAAAGCTAAATAAATGAACTAAGATTAAAACAAGAAATGAATCTATGTTAATCCATTTAAGCTAATTTAGATGTGATTTAAGCTTGAAAATGATCTAAAAATGATGAGTTTATGCTTATGCTAGAATGAAAATGGCATTATAACTTTGCTATTGAGTTTGAGAGTTGAAGGATGATTTGCCTTAGGAAGTGAGGGTATTTATAGGATTTCTAAAGGCTTGGGGTAGGAGGAATGAATGGCCAGGATTGAAATCCTTAAGAGAGGCCAAGATTCACTCAAAGGGAAGCACATGGATTGTGCTAGTTCTCAGCCAATTAGGAGGTGACACATGTCACAAGGTGAGTGGATGAAGGGAAGGGCAAAGAGGAGTCAACAAAGGGGGCTCCAAGCTCATAACTCTCCAAATAAATGCTTGTAAGAGCAATGAATGGGCTTTAAGAGGCTTTGAAGACTTTGGGGAAGCAATAAATGCTTTGTGGTTGAGATATTTGGAAGGAAAGACTTTGCTTTGGTTTAGGAAAGTCTTAAGCTTGGTTAGGATTGCACAAAGGTTTAAGGGTAGGATTAGGATTAAATTAGGACAAAAAAGGATTAGGATGGGTGAAGAGGGTGGATTTGAGAAGATTCTAGAAGAGTCTAGATTTCTCCTTAGTTTCATGGAATAAAAGTTATTCATTCCAAAAGCTTAAGTTTTAGGAATATTTATTAAAATATTTTCAATAAATATGAAAATTAAATATTTAACCTTAATTAAATATTTAACCTTGGGATTAGGGTTAGAAAAGATGGGATTAGCCTTTTAATCGAAATTAAGAAGGGATTAGAAGATTTTGGAAGAGGTTAGTGGTCTTAAGGAAATTGGCCAAGTTTGGGATAAAAAATAAATTAAAAATAAATTAATTTATTTTTGAAGTTTTTTGGTCAATTTATTAATTAAATAATTAATAAATTAGGGATAATGTCCAAATGACATTTTTAGGCTAGATTCCTTAATTAAAGATTTTTAATTAAGAGAGAGGGATTTAATGCCATAAAAATAAATTAATTAATTAAATAATTAATTAATTAATAAATGATGATGTCATCAAGGATTTTCAGAAAACAAAAATAATTTATTTTCTGAAGGATTTTTCGGTGTCTACATTTTGCCCCTCTTTGATGCGATGCCGCAAGTGGCATGGCGTCAAAGACAAGAAAACAAGATGCCGAGGCTAGAATCAGAAGAAGAGGGTATGACGCCTGGGTGGACTAGAAGAAAGAGGAACATGCCCTGGTGGGACAAAATCATGGAAGATGCGCCCAGTGGGACAAGGAGAAAGAGGGATATGCCCCGGGACAGAGTGTGCCCGGCGGGACGAGGAAGGAAAGGCCTAGGAAGAAAGGGGAGATAAATAACCTCACTTCTAAGAACAAATATGGATGATATGCAAGATGAGATGGAAATGCAAGATGCAAGATGCAGCTATATGCAAAGATGCAAGATGAATCTATATGATAAATGCAAGGGACCAAATAGCTCCAAGTGCAAACGGGAGTGCACAACCTAGATTTAATATAGCTATGTTAGAGACCCGCCAAGGATACTGGGATCATGAGGCCTGTCAACAATGTCGCAGAGGACTGATAAGGACTGACGCTAAACAAACAAATAGGGTTGCCCCAACATCACACATGAAGCGCAGAGGCGACATGGCGGAAAAGATGCTGAAAGAACCACAAACACACAACTGACTCACAGGCAGAAGCGAAAGATCAAAAGACCTTGCCCCAGATTATCCGCACACGCATCACACCGTGATATAATGAATCGTGGTGACCCTGGTGGGATAATGAGAAGCCAAAAAGATTAACAAGACCCAAAGGACAAAAATCCAAGATCAAAATGATAACTCCAAAAAGACATCCTTTGCCAAGGAGAGAGATTTGATTTGATTGATGGTGGGAAGATTGGTCGGATAGGAGGAACGATATATCCTCAAGGACCAGGATGGAAGATTAGGTCGGACAGGAGGAACGATATATCCTCAAGGACCTATGGGTTGGTGAGAGAATAAGTGTAGTTGTTCACTGGCAAAAGCTGAAGTTCAAGGAATAATCAGGACTAGCAAGGATAAGTCGACAATTGATGTTGCTGAAGCACAAGGCCCGAGTGGGACTACAAATTTTTTGAGGCTGGGGATGGGACAAGATATTTGATCAAATGCTGTTGCAGGACGGAGAAAGGCTATGTACAACAAGGAGGAATGATATGCACAAGGGATATGTACAGAAGCTCAGGATTGGGGATAGGAAGATCACACTCAGCGGGACTCTCACTAGGACGGAGACAAGAAGGATAAATACAGGGAGGAATGCGCTGTACAGGAAAGGGATAAGGATATGGTACAAGATATGGTACAAAGCTTTGGAATAGGATATGGATTGCAGATGGGTTGGAGGAAGATGGAAGCTAAATGCTTGGAAAATAGGGGAGATGGAACTGCTGGGAGATCTGTTATGGATGGAGGAAGAGGACGGTAACTAAAAGGACTACTGAATAGATAAAAAGCTCAGTTTACTATGTTGGCGCCTGTTTGCCAGGTTTTCACCAACATACTTGTCCAAGGCGCTTGAATTGCCAAGTTTTCACCATTGGACGATTATTTTCTCTTTCTCTTTTTTTTCTTTTGCTTTTTTTGCTTTTTTGCTTTTTTGAATGTTTTTGGATTTTTCTGATATATGCAGGATCAGGTTCAGGCATAGAACCTCTTCAAATGGATGATGTTGATAGGATCATTCAAGGGCTCACCTTCTGGTGTTGATAGCTGATAGGCTCCGGAGCCAAAGGATGCGGTGACAACATAGGGGCCCAACCAAGTAGGCTCAAACTTGCCTTTCTTTTCTCTATTTGCTAGGACCTTCTGATTTTCTTTAAGGACCATGTCACCGACCTCGAATTGTCTAGGATGGACCTTTTTGTTATAACTCCTTTTGAGTCGATTCTGGTATGCAACCAGGTGATCATAGGCTTGCTGTCTGTTTTCATCTAACAGATCTAGCTATGTGAACCGGGCCACACGATAGTCTTCATCAGTTGTATAGTTCTTCATGGAGACGCGCAAGGATGGGAGCTCAACCTCGATCAGTAGAACGGCTTCAGCACCATATACAAGAGAGTATGGCGTGGTGCCTGTGGGAGTGCGATAAGAAGTGCGGTAGGCCCAAAGGGCGGGATTGATTTGGAGGTGCCAGTCACGACCAGAATCATTGACAACCTTCTTGAGGATTTTCAAGATAGTTTTGTTAGTTGCCTCAGCTTGGCCATTTCCTTGAGGGAAATATGGACTGGAGAAACGGTGATGGATGTGGAGTCTGGCACATAGATCATCCACATGCTGGTTTTCAAAAGGTGTGCCATGGTCTGTGAAAATGGTAGATGGTATGCCGAAGCGACAAATGATATGATAGAGGATGAACTTGGATATTTGGATGCCAGTAGTTAGTGTGAGCAGAATCACTTCAACCCATTTGGTAAAGTACTCTGTGGCTGTTATGATATACTTGTGTCCATCTGAAGAGAGGAGAGTGATCAAGCCAACGAGGTCGAGGCCCCAACATGAAAAAGGCCATGGTGGTGCAATAGGCTGTAGATCCTGTGCTGGTGCATGTATCAAATTGGCATGCTGTTGACATGGGAGACATTTCTTGACAAATTCACACGCATCATGTTCCATTGTTGGCCAATAATATCCAACTCTAAGCAGCTTCTTTGCTAGAACCATGCCACTCGTGTGGGCACCACAAATTCCAGCGTGAACTTCTTGTAAGGCCAGGACGGCCTCGTTTGAATCTAAACATCTAGATAGGACATTGTGATACCCGCGACGATATAGGGTGTTGGCTACAAGAGTGTAGCGGGAAGCTCTGCGAATAAGGTTTTGGCGTTGGTTATTGGTGAGATGGGGAGATATGATACCATTTTTTAGATATGCATGGATGTCATGGTACCATGGGGATTGGGGACCAACCAAGACACACACCATGTTTGCATCGGTGTTCTCATAAGCTGGCAAGTGTAGCTGCTCGACTAGAAATTCATATTGTGTTGCGTCACGTGGGATTTCCAATAAGGATCCGATGGTTGCCATTGCATCTGCTGCTTTGTTTTGAAGCCTTGGGATCTGATTGAATTGTAGATGTAGGAAATGCTCTTTCAGTTTATCCACCAGTTGCTTGTAGGGTAGCAATTTGTCGTCCTTTGTCTGATACTCATCAAGGACTTGCTTGATAATGAGCTATGAATCTCCAAAGACTTGTAGTTCTGTGATGTTCCATTGGATAGCTGTTCTGAGACCTAAGATGAGTGCCTCATATTCTGCAATATTGTTGGTACAGGGGAATCCCAACTTGAATGATTTTGGAATATAGTCACCTTGAGGTGTGACGAATAGGATTCCTGCCCCAGAGCTATGGGATGTGTTGGAACCATCAAAGTATAGTTTCCACATGGGCTGCTCTTCAATCATGCATAAATGTTCATCAGGGAATTCCATGATTAGTGGATAGGCATCCACTAGTGGTGCTTCTGCTAGTTGATCGGCAATGACTTGCCCTTTGATTGCTTTGCGATCTACATACTGAATGTCAAATTCACTGAGTAACATGACCCATTTTGCCATACGGCCTGTGAGGGTTGTCCTTGATAACAGATACTTAAGAGGGTCCACCTTTGATATTAGCTTGATTGTGTGGCTAAGCATGTAATGTCTAAGTTTTTGAGTGGCAAAGACCACTGCTAGGCATGCTTTCTCCATGGGTGAATAGTTAAGCTCATAGCCCACAAGAGTGCGACTGATGTAGTAGACAGCTCATTCTCTGTTTTCATCATCATGCTATGCTAGGAGTGCCCCTAGTGCTGTAGCTGTTGTTGAGATGTAAAGGATGAGTGGGCATCCTGGAACTGGTGGTACAAGGATCGGAGCGTTAGCTAGATACTCTTTGAGCTTATCAAAGCTTCTTTGACATATGGGATCCCACTTGAAGTTGGTGTCTTTGCATAAGAGATGTGAGAAGGGTTGGCACTTGTCTGCTAGTTGAGAGATGAATCGCCGAACTGATTGAAGCTTGCCCTGTAGGCTTCTGAGCTATTTGAGATTTCTTGGTGGAGGCATCTCTGTAATTGCTTTTACCTTTTTAGGATCGATCTCTATGCCTCGTCTAGAGACGATGAAGCCTAGAAGCTTGCCAGATGTAACACCAAAGACACTTTTCTTAGGATTAAGCTTTAAGCCATAATGATTCAGACGCTCAAATACACGTTCTAGGATGTTGAGGTGCTCATCTCTTGTTTTGGATTTTGCAAGGATATCATCCACATAGTCCTCAAGGATCTTGTGGATCATGTCATGAAAAATGGCTATCATTGCTCTCTGATATGTGGCTCCTGCATTCTTTAGCCCAAATGGCATCATGTTGTAGCAGAAGGTACCCCATGGGGTTGTGAATGCTATTTTATGTTGATCTACTTCCGCGATATGAATTTGGTTGTAGCCTGAAAAGCCATCCATTAATGATAACATCTCATGACCTGCTGTGAGGTCTACAAGCATGTCTATGTTTGGAAATGGGAAGTCATCCTTAGGGCATGCCTTGTTCAAGTCCCTAAAATCAGTACAGATTCTGATGTCGCCAGAAGGCTTTGTGACTGGCACCATGTTAGAGATCCACTCTGAATAATCTATTGCTCTGATGATCTTAGCTTGGAGGAGCTTCTCAAGCTCTGCTTTGACGAGCAATGCTACCTTTGGATGCATTTTCCTTAGCTTCTGCTTCACTGGCTTGACGTTTGGATCTACTGATAGATGATGAACAACAAGGTTTGGATCAAGCCCAGGCATGTGGGCGTATGACCATGCAAAGTTGATGATGGATTCCTTGAGCAAGGCACTGAGAGTGATTTCTTCTCCTTCTGTTAGGTTGACTGCAATGTAGGTGATCCTTGGACATTCTTCTATTCCCAAGTTGATTGGCTTGGTCTCTTCTATGATGATCGGCGACTGCTCTGGTCTATAATCTTGGATAGGGGGAAGAGGCACGGCTTCATCTTCTAGCGCCTGAATTGCCAAGTTTTCGCTAGAAGATACGCCCTTTATTTTTACTATTTTGGAATCAGAATGTGCCCCAAGGGGGTTTTCACATAAAGACTCATGATGTTCTTTTGCTATTTCATTTTTGCGACTAAAGCTTGCCTCTTCCCCAAAATATCCTTCTGGGTGAAGCTGATAGATAGAGGTTGATGTTGGATCCTGATTGCTTGCTGGACCTGATGCCCCCATGAATTCTAGGAGTGCTTGTGCATTTTGGAACTCATCGATGTGTGCGATGCTTGGTTGGTCCCAATCTATGAGGTCGGGGTTTGTGAGGGGAAGATCTATGAGGTTAATGGAGAGTTGTTGGAGAACAGAAGTCCCCAGGAGGGTGTCGTCGGCAAAGATATCATCGTAGGATCGGATGTCTTTCTCTTTGGGGATGTCTTTGATTTCCACGAGGTCATCCTGGCTATTCGAAAAGTTCACGTTGGTCATGTTAGTGTCCGCAGTTGTGGTATTGGGCTCTTGTTCAAGTAGGCGAGGGGTATTAAATCCAAGTCCTTGCTGTACTGGATTTTGGGATGGTATGATGGGAAACAAATTTCCGTCCTCTTGTGGTCCTAGACCACCACCTTGATAGTTATAGTGTTCTGTGACAATTTTGTAGGGGATTGGGTATTTCTCTTTGAAGTACTCAAGAAGTTGTGTGTCACGTGATGGGGGATCTTTGTATAACTATTTGTTAATATCTAGATCCATTTCTTTGCTGTTGATGGTACCATGAGACTCAAAAGTCATGTTTCCGATTTGCTTGAGCTTATAATGTTCCTCAACAGGCTTGTTTTGACAACTTGGGCGCCCTTGAGTATGTGGATCATGTGGAAGAGCTCCTACAGCAAATGCATCACTGAGGCTGTATTCGCCACAACCCTGGTTGTTGATCTTGACGGATGATAAGGTGGAAGAGAGGATGGTCTCTGGATCACGATGGGATCAGGATGAGCTAGCAATAGAAGTACCAATATCAGTTCCAGGACAATGAGTAGAATGAGGGAAAGATGCTTCCATCGCAAGGCAGTATGCGAAGGGGTTAGGGTCAGCGTGGATGGTAACCTCAGTGCCTTGATGTGGAAACTTGATGTACTGATGGTAAGTAGATGGTACGGCCTTAATGGAATGGATCCATGGACAACCGAGGAGGATATTGAACGGTAGGTCAAGATCAACAACGTGGCAGAGAGTATCTTGCGTTGCTGGGCCTAGCTGGATAGGCAAAGTTATAGTACCTTCAGAGGTACGCTCCAAGTTATCATATGCTTTGATAGTGATTTGCTCATGTTGTATGTCGGCCTCTGTGAACCCGATCTTCTTGATGAATTTTAATGTGCACAAGTTGAGGGCTGAGCCATTATCCACTAGAACTCGTTTGATGGCAAAATCTTTGACTATGACAGCAATGCGGAGAGGGAGAGTATGGTTAGGAGCGACATCTGGTATATCAGATTCTTTGAAGGATAAGGCACATGCTGCTGATAGGTGTCCCACAAGAGTTTCAAACTGAGTTGTGTTAATATTCGTGGGGACATGGCCTTCTTTTAGAGCTTTGTCCAGGATCTCCTGATGGATGGGTGATGTGCGGAGCAAATCCAAGATAGATATTTGGGCTGGCATGTTCCCAAGATGCTCTATGATATTGTATTGTGCTCTTGGTGCATTATGCTGTGTTGCGCATACATTTGATGCTGGCCTGGTGTTAGACTGTGCTGTGGATGCAGTAGATGTTGGCCTTGGAGGAGCAGCTGATCTCGAAGGAGCACCGGCAACAGTTATCCTACCACTGCGGGTAGTTGCAGCACATTGTCGATCCGGCCCTCTGACATGGATGGTATTGATGGTGGGCTCATCTTGGATGGGCTCAACTTGAGTTATGCACCCGACATACTTGTCATAGTTGATGTAGGCCGCTGTGTGATCTTCTTGCTTGCCTTTGCCATGATTTTGGGGCTGATTGGCGTTGGCTTGATTCTTCCCGGTATCGTGCTGAGGGAACACATTTTGATATATTTGCAAACCGGCGTTGGGTGAAGCTTGAGCTGGTGCATCGACCTGGATCTCCTTGCGATCAATGAGATCCTGGATGTAGTTCTTAAGCTGCATGCACTTCAATGTTGTGTGCCCCTTCACACGATGGTAATCACAGTATTCATGTTCTTTATACCAATCAGACTTTGGTGCGTTGTCATCCTTCTGTGGGATGGGCGGATATGTGATCATATTTGCCTTGGCTAGCCAATAAAAGATCTGATCCAGAGGCTCACCCAAAGGTGTGAAAGTCCTCTTTGGATTGTTCTGATTGTTGGGTTTGTTCTGCCTTGGGGCAATGTTAACTGCGTTAACAGGATTGCCCTGATGTGCTGGCTGTTGCTGTTGGTATTGCTGCTGATACTGTTGCACAGGTGGTTGATGAGCTTGAGGAGGCTGCTGATAAATAGGTGCTTGATATGCGGGAGCTGGTGGTTGCTGATAGATGGGCGCTTGTGGCGGTTGGTATGTTTGAGCTGGTGTAGGACTAGCCACAACGAATTGTACATTCTTAGTGTCAGTGGCTCCATCTATAACAACATTCTTGTTACGATTCCAGTAACGGGATTTATCATTGTTGGGTTTGTTTTTGGAATCATCCTTGAAGTGATGAATAGTGCCTTCATTTAGGAGAGCTTTCTCGATGCCTATACCTTTGCTCTTGATGTCTTGGTATGTCTGGAGACAGTTCATTCGCATGTGATGGGATAGCTTTGGATGCAGGTTATCAATGAAGATCTTTGTTAGATGCTTCTCTAGCAGCTGATATGATAACCTGGTTGTAAGATTCTGCCATCTTTGCAAGTATTCTGCAAGGCTTTCTCCATCTTTCTGCTTTGAGTTGCATAGGTCTAGCAAGGACAACTCATTCTCCACATTATGGGCATAGTGTGTGATGAACTTCTCAGAGAGTTCAGCAAAGGTTTTTATTGTCCCATGTGGTATTTTGTAAAACCACTCAACAACAGTTCCTCCCAAGCTTTTGGGAAACAGGCGCAGGAGATAGTTATCACTGTAAGCCACTTCTTGGCACGCCATGTAGAACTCTTTGATATGGTTTACTGGATCTCCTTTCCCCCGATACTTGTCAAACTTGGGCATCTCAAAATGCTTGGGGAAAGGGATAGTTGCTATGGACCGATCAAAGGGATATGAGCACACCTCTTCGAACTTGTATGTTTTATTCTCTATTCCGCTTTGTAGCTCTTTTAGAGCATTTTTCATTGCTTCCCACTCAGCATTGAGTGGCGAGGGAACTGAGACTTCTGCTTCTGATGGAAGTTGTGGAACTGGATATGGCACTTGCTGTGGATAAATGGGTTGGAACTGATTTTGGAGCAATGGTTGCTGGGGATATTGTTGGTGTGGCATAGGGGGATATTGTGGTAAATGATATGGAACCTCTTGATGTTGTTGGTCTGCTTGCTGTTGTTGAACTGGCGGTTGTTGTGAGACTGCTTGCTGATATTGGACATTTGGAACTTGCTGTTGTAACTGATGGGTGGGAACTTGTTGTTGCTGGGGGATGATAGGGATTTGTTGCTGAGGCTGATAGCAAGGGACTTGCTGTTGTTGAGGAATGATGGGTGTTTACTGAAAGGGGACATGTGGTTGCTGTGGGGGAGGCTGTTGGAATGATGCTGCTTGCGGGTATGATGGTGGTAGTTGCTGAGGTTGGCTTTGGGTTTGGCTGATATAAGCTGGGTGCATGCCTACGTTATTTAGAGGTGGAACAGATGTGGGGAAGCTAGAAGCAAAGGGTGATGGGGTAAGATAGCTGGGGAAAGTTGGCTGTTGAGGTGGTGTAACTTGCTGGAAGGTATTTGGGATTTGGGACGAATAGCTTGAAGCCAGCGGTGGTTGGGGTAGTTGTTGCTGTGCTGCTTGGGCGAAGGCGGTTTGTTGACTTGCAACCATAGATGTAGGGGATTGAGATGGGATCCCCCATGCCTTCATTTCTTCTTGTGTAAGGCCCCACTGAGAGCTTGTGTTAGGGTGCACTGCAGCGGATGATGGAATGGTAGGAGCAACGGGAGCTTGGGACACGAATGATGGTTGAGATAAAGAAGCTTGTTGAGGTTGTGGTTGAGCGGATGCTTGTGAGGAGGAAAATGAAGGAAACACCCAAGAGAAAGATGAGGTTGGAATGGGGAGCGATTGAGCTAACCCCAAAGAAGAAGGTACAGGTGCTTGGGGGGTGAAGGGTGACGGTGCTCCTTTGATGGTGAAAGGTGTTGCTTGACTTGTGGATGGTGGTGAAGCTTTTGGTGTAAAAGCTTGCGTGAGCGGTGGAAGCTGACTTTGGTTTGAGTGTTGGTTTTGGGCTTGGGCAGCCATAGCAGATGATGAAGCAACAGGGGTAGGAGATGGAGCGGATGGCGCTGCAGCTTGTGTCGTGGGACTGGTGAGGCTTCCTTGCAAGAAAAGGGGAATGGTGGAAAGCTTTTGGGGTGTTTGCATGATAGGATCGGGGAATGATTGTGCTGGAACTTGGATTGTTTTGATGGGGATGCGTGGATAGAGAGATGGTGGGATGGAGGTACTTTCTGGCAGGTAGTGAACAAACGTGCTTTGCTGATGTTGTGGTACAAGGGCATTGGTTGCTGGTGGGCTTTCTGGAGGATTTACAAATGCTTGGTTTGCCAAGGGGGATGAAGGGATGTTTGGATCTTCACATGGGTTACTGGCTTGGATCTGGGGATTGTAGGTCATCATGGCGTTGGTGAAAAGGTTGGGATCAGATGAGGTTGTTGGTGGATAAGGATTCATGCTTCTTCTTTTCCGAGATCTGGTCTCAACAGGCATGGAGATGCAAGTGCTAAATGTATGCAAGATGTTTGGCTAAAAGATGTTGATGGATGCAAAGTTGATGAACTTCTAAAGATGATGACTTTCTAGGATGCAATGCAAGGATAGGGATCAAGATGGCGATGACGGAAGCTGGATGGAACTGATATGGATCAAGACGGTGGAGGAAAGATAGGTTGCTGGTGGAAAGCTGGTGAAAGATTACTGAGTGGTCAACAAATGAGCTGCTATTTTTCCCAAATGGAGGATCAGAGATATGATGGGGTCAACCTAAGATAGACTGATGATCTTCGGTCAACAAGTTTCTTATCAATACACTCCAATCTCTTGCTCGAGATGATGGCTATGCAAGGACAAGGTTTGATTTCTTTATGACAACACGTTGTGCCAAAAAAGAAGATGATGGTCTCTGATCTTGGATGTAGGATAGGAACAACTCAAAAGGTAGAACACTAAGTGTTGGTGGAACTCTAGATTTGGAAAAAAAGATGATGGATCTACTGGAAAGATATGGAAAGCTGATGGGGGGATGCTGGTGGAAAAGGTATTGAAGGGTGAAGGGACAATGCTCTATCTAAAGGGACAATGCAAATGACAAGGATTGATTCTAGAATGCTGGTAGGAAGATGAATGCAAATGCAACTTTTATGATGTTCTGAAATGCAACTAAGGTTTTGATGCTGATGCAAAGGGTGAAACTAGGATGAAACTAAGATGCAAGGCTGTTTGAGACAAGATTTCAAGATCCGAAGATGGAACAAGTCATGAACAAGGAATTGGCTAATCTTCTGGCTCAAGGTTGACAAAGTGATGGTTAACTCGGAAACGGAAGGCGAATTGTTTGATACGGGCGTTATGGGCAATGTTCTCAAGTCTGGTTTGGGACTTCTCTTCTGCTTGGGTTGCTTGGATAATGGATTGATAGGTCTTGGTGTTCTTCTTGATAACTTTTCGCTCTTGATAGGCTTGGGATTTGGGCAACTTTGCTTTAGGATGTTTGTTCTTGCTGGGCATCACTTGGAAAAGAGGTTTCTGATTTTGAGAGAAAGGTTTTCAATGGCAAAGGTTAAAGTCAAAGCAATCCCCGCAAGGGACAAAGCAACCCTGCGGGATAAAAACAAAGGCAACTGACTCTGACAAAGCTTTGAAAGTGTATGTTTCAACAAGTGTTTTCACGGAGTCTTTGACTGTCAAGCACTTCAAATAGATCTACCTAAGGAAGGTGAGTATCAAAATCGCTTGCCCACAGCTTGGTATCCCCCAGAAGGGAATACAAATGGTGAGTAATCTTGAGGTGACCCGGTAAACCCCTTGGAATCGGTCCTTGCACAAGGATTTTGATACTTTCGGATGTAGATAGGGTAGCCTCTATTTTATCAATTTTTTAATAGTTCCATGGTGTCTCCATACCCGGTTTTGCTGATCATCCGTGACTCACTTAAGAGCCTTGCCAATTATGCTGGGGGAGAGGAATGTTTACCATCCCCAGACACGTGTTTGGCACGAACGCCCGGCGATTAGGAGATGTAAGTGATTCTTTTGGTATTCACTTATTTGTATACCGGCCGGGGGGGATACCAGTTTGAGGTCGTTCTCCGAGGAGGAAGTGCTTCTCCTTGGATAAGCCTCGCTAAAAGCAGAACAGGTGAACTTGTCCAAGTTCAAATGTTCCACGTTGCTTACTCTAACAAGGATTATGCAAAAATTGAAAAACTCCTACATGCACATCAAGCAGATTTTGTTCATTTTCCCAAATTTGATTAAGTGATGTTTGAACTTTGAAATGAAGACACTCGTGATTAGATTTTGATTTGTTCTTTTCTTCAAAATGTAAATGCTTTGAACGGTTGCAAGTTCTTTCCTTTTGTGCATTCAAGATTTGATTAGCGAGTTGAATTAAGAACTTTGAAAAAGCTTTGTTTTGTCCCTTAGATCACTCAAGATTGAATTTGTTTGCTTGCTTTGGAATTTGAAACGAGATAGGGAATAGAGTTGTTTGTTCCCTTAGTGCATTCGAGATTTGGTTTGCTTTTCAAATTGACAATGACACTCTAGGACCTAAGTTCATTTCCTTAAGTTTCATTCAAGATTGAGTTTGACCTTTGCTGTAATAAAAGAAATGAAAAAACCAGTCCTAAGCAACTCAAGACAAAAACCAAAAGCGACACTGTCCAGCTTATAGGCGACGCTGGAAAGTGCAGAGGCGACATTTAATTCCTACAGGCGACATTCTGTACCTCAAAAGGCGACAGATAAAAAACCAGAGGCGTGATTTCTTTTGTTACAGGCGTGATTTCTTTTGTTACAGGCGTGATTTCATTACAAGAAGGCGACAGAAGAGAATTCTGGGACGTAACAGAAGTTATCGATCACAGGAAAATCTCAGTTATGCAGGCGTGAAAACAGAGCTTATAGTCGTCATTTCTTTCCTCAAAGGCGTGATTTAATTGCATGAAGGCATGACTGGATTGTTTGTAGGCGACATTTCTTTTGTTGAAGGTGACATTTCTTTGTTTGAAGGCGACATTTAATTGCTGTAGGCGTCATTTCTTTTCATGAAGGTGACATTTCTTTTATTTCCTGCAAAATACAAGCATATAAAGTATAATTTCATCAAAATGATTGTGGTTTGAGTCCCACCGGGCGTGCCAGAATGTAGACTAGGATTTGAGTGTGCACCTAAACCTGTTTTGAAGGCCAAAGACAAACAAACGTCATAGCATATAATCAAATCAAATTTAATGGTAAACAAACTAAAATCAAAGCCACCTCAGTTTAAGCCTAAAACGGATGCGCCCATGCACCGTTTGATATGCTTAGATATAAATGGATGTGGGTGTGCAAACTCAAGCACTTGGAGCATGCAAGATGGATGATTTGAGGATCAAGAAGACCCAAAATGACACAAAATAGGTATGAGGAACCTATTTTGCCTCAAAGGCCTCAAGAACACACAAATATGCAAAGCTAAATAAATGAACTAAGATTAAAACAAGAAATGAATCTATGTTAATCCATTTAAGCTAATTTAGATGTGATTTAAGCTTGAAAATGATCTAAAAATGATGAGTTTATGCTTATGCTAGAATGAAAATGGCATTATAACTTTTCTATTGAATTTGAGAGTTGAAGGATGATTTGCCTTAGGAAGTGAGGGTATTTATAGGATTTCTAAAGGCTTGGGGTAGGAGGAATGAATGGCCAGGATTGAAATCCTTAAGAGGCCAAGATTCACTCAAAGGGAAGCACATGGATTGTGCTAGTTCTCAGCCAATCAGGAGGTGACACATGTCACAAGGTGAGTGGATGAAGGGAAGGGCAAAGAGGAGTCAACAAAGGGGGCTCCAAGCTCATAACTCTCCAAATAAATGCTTGTAAGAGCAATGAATGGGCTTTAAGAGCATTGAAGACTTTGGGGAAGCAATAAATGCTTTGTGGTTGAGATATTTGGAAGGAAAGACTTTTATTTGGTTTAGGAAAGTCTTAAGCTTGGTTAGGATTGCACAAAGGTTTAAGGGTAGGATTAGGATTAAATTAGGACAAAAAAGGATTAGGATGGGTGAAGAGGGTGGATTTGAGAAGATTCTAGAAGAGTCTAGATTTCTCCTTAGTTTCATGGAATAAAAGTTATTCATTCCAAAAGCTTAAGTTTTAGGAATATTTATTAAAATATTTTCAATAAATATGAAAATTAAATATTTAACCTTAATTAAATATTTAACCTTGGGATTAGGGTTAGAAAAGATGGGATTAGCCTTTTAATCGAAATTAAGAAGGGATTAGAAGATTTTGGAAGAGGTTAGTGGTCTTAAGGAAATTGGCCAAGTTTGGGATAAAAAATAAATTAATTTATTTTTGAAGTTTTTTGGTCAATTTATTAATTAAATAATTAATAAATTAGGGATAATTTCCAAATGACATTTTTAGGCTAGATTCCTTAATTAAAGATTTTTAATTAAGAGAGAGGGATTTAATGCCATAAAAATTAATTAATTAATTAAATAATTAATTAATTAATAAATGATGATGTCATCAAGGATTTTCAGAAAACAAAAATAATTTATTTTCTGAAGGATTTTTCGGTGTCTACACTAAGACAATCATGTGTTTGGAAATCTCCATCCCCGGGATGGGTGAAATTAAATTTTGATGGCGCATCGAGAGGTAATCTTGGGCCTTCGGGTGCTGGGTGCATCATTCATTGTTCACAAGGTCAAGTTATTGCTCAATTAGCCATTCCTCTAGAACTAGATACTAACAATGCTGTAGAGATTAAAGCCCTTTATCACGGTCTAATCCTTGTCAGGGATTTAGGATTTAATAAAGTGGAAATTGAAGGGGATTCTATGATAATCATAAATGCAATCAGATCAGGAGCCACTACAAACTGGAAACTTCAATCTTTTTTAGAGGTGATTTTGAACCTTATCTCCAAATTTGAATCAACAACGACTAACCATATCTACCGTGAAGGTAACGGTAAAGCCAATGAGTTGGCTAATATGGTAGCAAGTGGAGTACACATCAGATCCATTTCGAATGATTGGCATCTTAGTTAGAACCTGACAAGGTGAAAGGATGGACACTTCTTTCAAAAAGGGTCATATCACCTGAACCAACTTATCAAATTGAGCAATCTGCTTGCCCAACTCCATCAGTGCAACGTGCATCACAGGGTGGTCTTATTCGTGGTCAAATTTTCTTCTAATAAGGCATAGATACAGGATGATCTTCCCTCTCCATTTGGTGGTGACTTAGATGAGAACATTAATTGGATTTTCAAATTCAAGTATGATGCATGAATGGATGGATTAGGCAGCCTAGACTCTTTTGAGAATGAGGAAGAAAATTCTGATGATCCCCAGGGTTCAGAGGAGGACGATGAAGAAGAGGTTACCGAGGAAGATGAAGAAAAATCAAAGCAAGCTGATGAGGGCCAACAATTTTTGTGTTTTTTGAATCCATTTAATTCTTGGTGGGATAAGTAGTTTGCAGTTTTTTCTGGTTGTTTGATACTGGTTTTCATGGAAAGAGCACTAATGCTCCATCTTTGTCCGTACTTTATGACTGAACAATATTATGGTGTTAGATGTAGATAATTACTGTATATTTTATTTTATGCTTAATACAAAAACTATGGCTTCTGCCTTTGCTGATAAAAAAAAAATGTCTTATTTGTAACCTTATGTTAAGGTTTCTTAATTTTCCTTGCAAACATGGGGGCAGACATGACCAGTCCTTAAGTATAAGTTTCTCAATGATTTGCAATATTCAATTATCTTAGCTAATTTGCTCCTCTATGTAATGTTTAATTGTAGTTATGTTCAAATCTGAATTGTTACTTGGAAGTGCTTCTTCTAGACTATTTTTTTTTTCTTATGCATTCTTTTATTTATTAATATATGCATCATATATTTGTTTAGATGTTGGATCATATATTTGTTCATATCATATTTGGTTGCCATTATTAGTACTTGCCAATAGGCTAGCAAGTACTATTGCATCACTTTTTGCATTTCTTCCATTAAATAGCGATTAAAACTAATTCTTTGCACCAATTATAATTTAGTATTTTCTTATTTTGTTAAAAATAACACATATTCTATAGTTTAAATGTTAATTTTTTAAGTTTATAATTTGTAAAAATTATTTTTTGATGATATGATTGGCTAATACATTTGAGCTCTTATTGCTAGAGTAAACCAATTAAAATGTACCACGTTTGTTATTTATTGTACATGAAAATCGTGCATTCAAATAATACAATCTAATTTATATATCATCTGATTTTATTTGGTTTATGGTTTACAACTTTTTAGATACCTATTAAGAGATTGATAAGTTTTTCCTTATATTAAAATAATATTTCTATTTTTGTTGTATTATAAAATATTGAATTTTTTGGATTTATTTTAATATATATTATATAAATTTAGATTTAATAGAATAACATTATAATATTGTTGAAAAAGAGTTATTTGGACTAAATAATTAATATTAAAATTAATTATAAGTAGAACTATTTTACAATTTAAATTAATTATAAATGATATTTTATAATTATTTATAAAATTTGGTTTATAGTTTACAACTTTTTAGATACCTATTAAGAGATTGATAAGTTTTTCCTTATATTAAAATAATATTTCTATTTTTGTTGTATTATAAAATATTGAATTTTTTAGATTTATTTTAATATATATTATATAAATTTAGATTTAATAGAATAACATTATAATATTGTTGAAAAAGAGTTATTTGGACTAAATAATTAATATTAAAATTAATTATAAGTAGAACTATTTTACAATTTAAATTAATTATAAATGATATTTTATAATTATTTATAAAATTAAAAATATTATTAAAACTATAATTATAGTAATTTTATAATTTTTTATAATTAAATAATTACTTTACATATAAATAAAAATTAGTTATAAATTATTATAATTAAAAATTCACTTTACATATAAATCAAAATTAAAATAAAATTTATTGATAAAACTAAAGGCAAGTACTTGGCCACTACGTGGCACTTGTTTTCTCTACAAATATGTATATAGATATCATGAAAAAATTATCATCAAGTGATAAGCTAAATGAGCACATGCTTGAGTTGGAGTAGTAATGGCATGCTTGAGTTGGAGTAATAATGGGATGGGTCACCTCTTGAGAAGGCTGGCTCAATACTTCACCTAAATGCAATGAATGCTAAATTAGTTACAAACATACGTTTCATTTTGATGGTGCATCAAGAGGTAATCTTGGGCCTTCGGGTGCTGGGTGCATCATTCATTCTTCACAAGGTCAAGTTATTGCTCAATTAGCCATTCCTCTAGAACCAGATACTAACAATGCTACAGAGATTAAAGCCCTTTATCATGGTCTAATCCTTGTCAGGGATTTAGGATTTAATAAAGTGGAAATTGAAGGGGATTCTATGATAATCATAAATGCAATCAGATTAGGAGCCACTACAAACTGGAAACTTCAATCTTTTTTAGAGGTGATTTTGAACATTATCTCCAAATTTGAATCAACAATGGCTAACCATATCTACCGTGAAGGTAACGGTAAAGCCGATGAGTTGGCTAATATGGTAGAAAGTGGAGTACACATCAGATCCATTTCGAATGATTGGCATCTTAGTTAGAACCTGACAAGGTGAAAGGATGGACACTTCTTTCAAAAAGGGTCATATCACTTGAACCAACTTATCAAATCGAGCAATCTACTTGCCCAACTCCATCAGTGCAGCATGCATCACAAGGTGGTCTTATTCGCGGTCAAATTTTCTTCTAACAAGGCATAGATACAGGATGATCTTCCCTCTCCATTTGGTGGTGACTTAGATGAGAACATTGACTGGATTTTCAAATTCAAGTATGATGCACGAATGGATGGATTAGGCAGCCCAGACTCTTCTGAGAATGAGGAAGAAAATTCTGATGATTCCTAGGGTTTAGAGGAGGACGATGAAGAAGAGGTTACCGAGGAAGATGAAGAAAAATTAGAGCAAGCTGATGAGGGCCAACAATTTTTGTGTTTTTTGAATCCGTTTAATTCTTGGTGAGATAAGTAGTTTGATACTGGTTTTCATGGAAAGAGCACTAATGCTCCATCTTTGTCCATATTTTATGACTGAACAATATTATGGTGTTAGATGTAGATAATTACTGTATATTTTATTTTCTGCTTAATACAAAAACTATGGCTTCGGCCTTTGCTGATAAAAAAAAAAAATGTCTTATTTGTAACTTTATGTTAAGGTTTCTTAATTTTCCTTGCAAACATAGGGGCAGACATGACCAGTCCTTAAGTATAAGTTTCTCAATGATTTGTAATATTCAATTATCTTAGCTAATTTGCTCCTCTATGTAATGTTTAATTGTAGTTATGTTCAAATCTGAATTGTTACTTGGAAGTGCTTCTTCTAGACTATTTTTTTTTTCTTATGCATTCTTTTATTTATTAATATATGCATCATATATTTGTTAAGATATTGGATCATATATTTGTTCATATCATATTTGGTTGCCATTATTAGTACTTGCCGATAGGCTAGCAAGTACTATTGCATCACTTTTTGCATTTCTTCCATTAAATAGCGATTAAAACCAATTCTTTGCACCAATTATAATTTAGTATTTTCTTATTTTGTTAAAAATAACACATATTCTATAGTTTAAATGTTAATTTTTTAAGTTTATAATTTGTAAAAATTATTTTTTGATGATATGATTGGCTAATACATTTGAGGTCTTATTGTTGGAGTAAACCAATTAAAATGTACCACGTTTGTAATTTATTGTACATGAAAATCGTGCATTCAAATAATACAATCTAATTTATATATCATCTGATTTGATTTGGTTTATGGTTTACAACTTTTTAGATACCTATTAAGAGATTGATAAGTTTTTCCTTATATTAAAATAATATTTCTATTTTTGTTGTATTATAAAATATTGAATTTTTTGGATTTATTTTAATATATATTATATAAATTTAGATTTAATAGAATAACATTATAATATTGTTGAAAAAGAGTTATTTGGACTAAATAATTAATATTAAAATTAATTATAAGTAGAACTATTTTACAATTTAAATTAATTATAAATGATATTTTATAATTATTTATAAAATTTGGTTTATAGTTTACAACTTTTTAGATACCTATTAAGAGATTGATAAGTTTTTCCTTATATTAAAATAATATTTCTATTTTTGTTGTATTATAAAATATTGAATTTTTTGAATTTATTTTAATATATATTATATAAATTTAGATTTAATAGAATAACATTATAATATTGTTGAAAAAGAGTTATTTGGACTAAATAATTAATATTAAAATTAATTATAAGTAGAACTATTTTACAATTTAAATTAATTATAAATGATATTTTATAATTATTTATAAAATTTGGTTTATAGTTTACAACTTTTTAGATACCTATTAAGAGATTGATAAGTTTTTCCTTATATTAAAATAATATTTCTATTTTTGTTGTATTATAAAATATTGAATTTTTTGAATTTATTTTAATATATATTATATAAATTTAGATTTAATAGAATAACATTATAATATTGTTGAAAAAGAGTTATTTGGACTAAATAATTAATATTAAAATTAATTATAAGTAGAACTATTTTAGAATTTAAATTAATTATAAATGATATTTTATAATTATTTATAAAATTAAAAATATTATTAAAACTATAATTATAGTAATTTTATAATTTTTTATAATTAAATAATTACTTTACATATAAATTAAAATTAGTTATAAATTATTATAATTAAAAATTCACTTTACATATAAATCAAAATTAAAATAAAATTTATTGATAAAACTAAAGGCAAGTACTTGGCCACTACGTGGCACTTGTTTTCTCTACAAATATGTATATAGATATCATGAAAAAATTATCATCAAGTGATAAGCTAAATGGGCTCGATAGTGAATGGTTCATAAGGCACAACACTTACTGAAGGTTTTGCAAATAGAGTAGCAAGTTAGTTGGGCTTAACCTTGGAGGAAATTCCATGGTTAAACATGCTTGAGTTGGAGTAGTAATGGCATGCTTGAGTTGGAGTAGTAATGGGATGGGTCACCTCTTGAAAAGGCTGGCTCAATACTTCACCTAAATGCAATGAATGCTAAATTAGTTACAAACATACGTAACCATGTCATACCTTCATGTCATCTTCTAATTGTTTTCATTTTATTTTTCTATGTATTAAATAATTTGCTATCATGTTTAGTTATTTCCACTTTTCTTGCAAACAAGAATCTGAATCATTTATTCCTTCCACTTTAGTAACACCTTTAAAATGAATTAATTCTAAAGGAAAAATCAATTTGTAGAGTTTTTAAGGGCAAGTTGTTAAGTTTTCTTGGATTGACATCAAAATAATCCTAAAGACTTTCGCAGATTAGAGAAAAAATAGAATCAAAATGTAGGACCCATCGCATACATTCTGCAATCAACTTCATAGTTTCTATGAGGATCTTCAAAGCAATGATAAAAAATCTAAAAAGCTCCATGAACCAGTCGCCCATCCCACATCATGATTTATGAAAGCAAGGATATGAAAGATTATAAAATTTTGAGGTAACCATCTTAATACTTCGCCTTTGTATTATTTCCTGCTCTACCAAAGCTAATCCTTTGTGACCTTGGAGAAAACCCTATTCATAACTTCTCATAAAAATAGAGATGTATTTGTTTCAAAAGATTCATTACAAGTGAAAAATTCTAGTCATGGACAGATGTTTAGCAGCTATTGCAGTGCATGTGAATATGTTTATGAAGAATACGTTGGAACTTTCATCAGTAGTGGTGGATCAATTCGGAGGATGTGTACCTACAAATCTATTTTGTGTAATCATTACACATCTTTGAGACCATGTTTCTGTGAACTTTTTTGCTTTGATGTTGCAAATGATCTATACACACAAAAGAAAACATGTTCACATAACCACCACCATAAAGAGCATCTTAACAATAAGATTTACAGCATCTTCAATATAGCTGCGATACGAATTAGGATGTGTTCCAAAAGTTCTTCATTAAATAAATGATTTTGAAAGCTTCCTTGCACAATCCAATTTGTGCACATTCTGCAATCATTTCATTTCAAGATGACTTCTCTTTGTTACATTCTATTGATACATAATGGTTCTACATTGTCTCTGATTCTATATTTTCCATGCATATCTGCCGTAAGCATTTTGCACGTTTTTATGTAGTTTTATAAACTGTTTCTTATTTGTAGCAGGCAGGGAGGGCGCTGAGAAAGTTCGATGGAATGCATATGTTTGAAAGTTTCTAAAGCCTTTTTAACAAACTTATTTTCTTCCAACCCTATAATTATACCATACCATAAGATCACATTTATTTGAGGCGTTCAACAACACGAGCTGCGTGCTAATTAGTTCGATCTCCTATTCTGGTGCACTTGCTCCACCATCCTTCCATTTTCAAGAATAGAAACTTGCTCCAAAGCTAAAGAAGGAACAACATCCTCAGGACAAGCAATATTCAACTCATCTTTTTCAGGCGAACAATTACCCTAGAATCATCCCTCAGTTTTTTCTTCAAAGCAATCTTAGAAAAATCTGGGGTATAAAGAGGATGAGAAACCTCCTCATCCTTCACTAACTCAGACAAAGACTCATTTTCTTTCAGAGAAGAAGTGAAGAAGTGGGAGGGAATAGACCTATCCATAGAATTATAAGAGAAACCCCTTTTCAACCTAAATATCTTACCTCCATAGAGGCTTCCAAAAAGATGTCCATAAGGAGTTCATCCTCCTCATCAAACCCATCAAAAGGGGAGAAACTAGAGGAAGACAAAAGAGAAAAAAGATCTTCTTCAAATGAATCAAGAGCCTCCTTATTCCAAGAAAACTCCCATAGAACCTCCTTATTCCAAGAAGACTCCCACATAGCCTCCAAATATTCAAAAACCTCTTAAAAAGAGAGGAGCCAACAGCCAGATCTTCGACAACAAAACCCTTAAGAATTCCCTCAATCAAACCCCGAATCAAAGCATTTACGTGATCGACATAATATTATCTCCTTTCAAAACAATACATCATAACACTTCATAAAAACATTGTTTAGGAAAAATACATTGATTCAATCCAATAATACAACCCTTAATTCTCAAGTCCTTCTACTTGATTAGCTACACTATGGGAGATCGCCATCACCATGCTGATTTCTATCTTATCTATGCTTCTCCTTATTTTAGATTGAATCTTGAAAGCTTAAGTAAACTCAATATAGCTCAACATTGTTCCCTAGTCGATGTCCATTTCCAAGGACACCTTACAAAGGATCCTCGTAAGTTCTTCATGATGTCCCGTAGCACACGATATTGTCATGTTGCAAGACTAAGGATATCGAGTCCTAGTGATTAAGTGTGTAAGTACTCAGTTTCATGTCCCATTTCTTGACTTTTGGGTCCGTTTTTGAGAGCTTTGGACCATCCTTGATGATTCACTTATAATCCCAAGGGGGTTAGATCAAGGAAGGAGATTGGGCCCAAGTGCTTCCATAACACAAACAAGGAAATGACCAGCGGTCAGCAAGAGAAGAGAAGGCAATTGGGTGGCATCATTAATCAAAATCTTTCTTTTCTGATCAATTGCTAACACCTGCTTATTCTTTTCTACATCTAATTAGTGTCTTTAAGAAAATGAAATCACTTTATCCCAGAGAAATGTGATGTTGCAGATTTTTTGAGGACTGGATATTATTTTAAAGGTGCACATGGAAATTAAGTTAAATGCACATATCAGTTATTTGATGACTATCTAAATGGTCAAATTCCTTATTTTCAATTGTTAGATAGTGAAGGGTACAATTATAATTATAGCATGTTGGCTCCTAATTATGGGAAAAGATATGAACAGTAGATAGATGACCCCAATTTCATGACAAAACTGTAAAAAATTAGCCCAGTGAGTGAAGCAAATTCATGGACAATGAATAGGGAAGACGCCACAGGTAAAGAAAACATGTTAAATATGATCAAAGATATTATGGTTAGAGTCCTTTACATCATGATATCTAGTCATATCAGACCTATACCATCTTTTAATACAAAATAGTGCCACCAGAAGAAATCAATAACATATTGCACATCATATTCTACTTTTCTTTAGGAAAAATGTGAGTCTCGTTTTCTTTTGAACATTTTCTCAAGTAGGTTTCATTCTCACTGGGTAAATAATCTGAATTCTTGCTAGTAAAATGTTTACTTTCCTTAAATCAATCCAATGTCTTCGTAAAATGGTTTTGTTGAGATAACAAGCTGCTGAAGGGGATTTCTGGACATACTGTCAAATGCAATCTTCTCATACATACTTTTCCCACAAATAAGTATACGAAGCTTAAATAATGAAATTTTGTTGAAATGGAGACAAAAATTGAATGTTATTTTTTTATTAATAATAAGACTTCCTTTTATTTGTTTTTTTTTTTTGAAAAAAGTTACATGATTTTTTTTTAACAGAAATTTTGAACATTTTATAAAATTTTGATCGAAAAGAATATTTAGGATGAAACATATATCCACTTTTCCTCTTCTTTTATGTAAGAATTAATTTGTTTTATTTCAGATTCAATTTTATAAAATGTCAAAACTTTATCTTACATCAAAATGTCTTGTTTGTAACTTCATGTTAAGGTCTCTTAATTTTTCTTGCAACAATATGGGAAGACATCACCAGTCCTTAAGTATAAGTTTCTCAATGATTTGCAATATTCAATTGCCTTAGCTAATTCGCTCCTCTATGTAATGTTTAATTGTAGTTATGTTCAAATCTGAGTTGTTACTTGGAAGTGCTTCTTGTAGCTGTTTTTTTTCTTATACATTCTTTTGTTTATTAATATATGCATCATATATTTGTTAAGATATTGGATCATATATTTGTTCATATCATATTTGGTTGTCATTATTTTCTTCACAAATATGTATACAAATATCATGAAAAATTATCATCAAGTGATGAGCGAAATGGGCTCGATAGTTAATAGTTCATAAGGCACAACACTTATTGAAGGTTTTGCAAATAGAGTAGAAAGTTAGGTGGGTTTAACCTTGGAGGAAACTTCATAGTTAAGCACGCTTGAGTTGGAGTAGTAGTGGGATGGGTGACCTCTTTGGAAGGCTCAATACTTCACCTCTGTGAGCATCCCCTAAATGCAATGAGTGCTAAGTGTTCTATTCATTCTTATGAGAGATGGGTTCTTGTCAACCACTACTTGAGAAATATAGATCAATGAATATTACTTGAATTGAATTCTGATAGCAATATCACATCATGATAGTTGTTTACAAAATTAATTACAAACATACATAGCGATGTCATACCTTCATGTCATCTTCAATTGTTTTCATTTTATTTTCCATATATTAAATAATTACATTACTAAATGAATAAAAATATAAAGCTGAAAGGCACTAAAAAAAACCACCAGCAAGACATAATACCTTCGTATCATGTTTAGTTATTTCGACTTTTCTTGCAAACTAGAATCTCAATCATTTATTCCTTCCACTTTAGTAACACCTTTAAAATAAATTAATTCTAAAAAGGAAAACCAATTTTTAGCGTTTTTAAGGGCAAGATGTTAAGTTTTCTTGTATTGACATCAAAATAATCCTAAAGACTTCCACAGATTAGAAAAAAAAAAGCATCAAAATGTAGGACCCATCGCATACATTCTGCAATCAACTTCATAGTTTCTATGAGGATCTTCAAAGCAATGATAAAAATCTAAAAAGCTCCATGAACCAGTCGCCCATCCCACAACAAGATTCATGAAAACAAGGATATGAAAGATTATAAAATGTTTTGAGGCAACCATCTTAATACTTCGCCTTTGTATTATTTCCTGTTCTCCCAATGCTAATCCTTTGCGACCTTGGAGGAAACCCTATTCATAACTTCTCATAGAAATAGAGATATATTTCTTTCAAAGATGCATTACAAGTAAAAAATTCTAGTCATGGACAAATGTTAGGCAGCTATTGCAGTGCATGTGAATATATTTATGAAGAATACGTTGGAACTTACATCAGTAGTGGTGGATCAATTCAGAGGATGTGTACCCACAAATTCATGGACCAAGCTTATCCTCTCACTAGCATTATGGAACTGAACCACACTCAGCTAAATCATCATTTTGGAAGACAATATTAAAGTTACTGAATAAAGCTTGCATTTGAGGATACTAAAGTTCAGATTGCTTTGACAAGGTCTTTCAGAAAATAATTGAAATCCTGACAATTTCAAGTAGAAAACTAGAAAACCCATAAGTCAAATATCTAGAGAGAGAGAGGATGACAAGGATAAAATATATTTCTCCATGTTCATCATTAACAGGATGATGTCTCCTTTCAAAATTATATGTCCCTAGCACTTTATAGAGACCTCTTCACCATCATCCAATATAAATACACTCATTATATCTAATAATGCTGCCCTTGGCTCTCAAATCTTTTTGCTCAAATAACCAAATACTTTGGGGGATTAGTATGATTACATTGGCTTTTCTTTTATCTATGCTTCTCTTTATTTTAGATTGAATTCAGAAAGCTTGGAGTGCATTCATTAGAGCTTGAGGCGAAGGTAGGTACATTGTTCCCTCATTGATGTACATGTTCAAGAGTGTCTTAGAAGGGATCCTTGTGACTTCTTGATGCCCCATGACACAAAATTGTTTCATGTTCCAATGCTAAAGGAACTTGAGTCCTAAACATTATGTATTGAAGTACTCAATTTCATGTCACATTTTTCAACTTTGGGCTCCTTTTTGAGAGTATTGGGTCCTCCCCAAGGACTCACCAAAGATCCCTAGTATTAGAGTAAGGAATGAGATTAGTCCAGAGCACTTTCATAATGCAGATAGAGAAATGATCTCATAGCAGATAGATAGAGGTACTGCCCAAGAAGAGGTACTGAACATCATTTGTTCATACATGGAAATCTTTCTTTGCTAATCGATCTTATGTTTGCAACTGAGATTGTAGGATATATTATTTTATATTAAGTACAAAGATAAAGAATATAACATGAAGCACCACCAAACACAAAACTACAGTGAAGAGAAATAACTAAGAGTATACAAAAGGCAAAGCATTACAAAAAAAAAAAAAAAGGGAAGAAAGCTAAAATACATCATTATGCTTATCCATCAAAATTTTTCATTTCTAATTATTCACTATAATTGCAGCTGATCTCATCTTTAAAAAAAAAGAGACCCAAAAAATATAATATATTAATTTCATATGTAGATATTTGACAAACATAAGAGCCTCTACAAATTCCTAAAGTTATGATTTATGTAAAATATTTCAAATATTTTTAAAATATATATAATTTGTAACCTCTTCTAATCGAATATTAATTTTTAAACCATTCTCTATTAATGTTATTATATAATTTGTAGATCTTCCTTTTTAAAATGAAATATTATGTTATCTACACCATTCTCTATCAATGTTGGTATTCTAGATTCAAGGTTCCAAAATTCTTTGTGGAGCTTATAAAAATGAATCCAAATTATATAATTCAGTTCACTTAGCCATTCTCACGTATAAACAATTTCTTTAAGAAACAAATGAAATTCTAAAGTGATGTTGCAAAGTGTTTAAGAAGGTTAAAAGTTATTTCTATACACTAATTCTTGGGAGTCTTAAGGATCTCCATAGTTTTGGTAATGTCTAGCATTCTTATGTTGCTAGTAAGAGCACTCACATTCAATCATCCATTAGCATAGTCATAATCATGGTACAATTTTACTTAAATTTCATTATATTTTGTTTGAAATTCTTGTGCTTAATCTAAGTGTTTCTTGCATTTGAGTAGAATAGCTTAATATTGTTTTGGCTTGTTGTTGCATGCTTAAAATTTCATGTACAAAATTTCTAGTAGTCTCTAAGGTGGTTTAGTTACAAAATTTGTGTACAGTATTGCTTTTTATTGCAAGAGTATCAAATTGGTTATGATAGCTTGAGTGCAATTTGTTTGGCCAAGAATCTCATGTATCATGCATAGACTAAGTAAGTGGATGTACAACACCATTTTTTTGTGAAATGGTTACTAATAAATAGATAGAGCTAAAGAAGGTTGACAAATCAAGAGAATGTCGTACATTCACTTACTAAACATGTGAGCACAATTTTTTTTATATTGGTGCTTCATGTCGTATTCTTATCTTTGTACAAGGTTTTGGGTCCTTCAAAAACCTTACTTACCTAATAACAAAAAATGTATGTTACAATCTTATTACTCACCTCTTACACATGGACAACTAATTTATCCTTATGGGCACCTAATGTGTCCTTTTTTATGAGGTAGTTTTTGTCTTTATGTGGATCTATTATAACCATCCAAAACATCATTAAAAGTGTCCAAAACTACCTCAAGGGTAGTTGGATTTCCAAACCAACTTGACCTCCAAGATTCCTTTTTGATAAATAGTAACCCACTATACAAAAAAATAGTTATTGACCCTTAATTTCCCATGGATGTATTTACATGTATAATATCAAGTGGGTGAATGTTAAGATTGAGATGCCATCAATAGTATAAATCTTATGTATATTTATATGTATAATATTATATATAAATTGTTCATAAGAGATGCAAAATTCTTCATTAATAATATTTTTTTATATTATTAGGTTTAGACTAGTACAATATTTTTTTATTAAAGGGTCAGTAACTATTTTTTTGATAGTGGGTTACTATTTATCAAAAAGGAATCTTGGAGGTTAAGTTAGTTTTGGGAATCCAACTCCTGATGAGGTCGTTTCAGACACTTTTAATGATGTTTTGGATGGTTATAACAGCATAAAGACAAAAACTACCTTATGAGAAAGGACACATTAGGTGCCCATAAGAATAAATTAGTTGTCCATGTGTAAGAGGTGAGTAATGAGATTGTAACATACATTATTTTTTTATTAGGTAAGCAGAGTTTTGAAAGGGCCCAAAACCTTGTACAAAGATAAGAATATAAGTACATGAAGTACCACTAAACACAAAAGAACAACCAAGAGGAATAGTTAAGAGAGGAAAGGCAAAGCATTACACAAGAAGAGAAGGAAGAGAGCTAGGGGGAATCATTATTCCCATCCATTAAAATCTTTCTTTTTTAATCGCTCACTATGATTGCAACCAATCTCATCCCTTTAACCAAAGAAAGAGGCCCAAAAGAAATGCCTTCGAAGAAACCAATGAAAAATTCTAGTTCTATTTGTATATATTTGATAATCACAATAATGTCACAAATCCTTTAAGTTTTTGTTTGTGTGAAATTTTCAAATATTTAAAAAGTATACAATTTGTAGACTTTTTCGCTATAGTGGTGAAAAGTCTTCCAAGTGTTAATGCAATAAAATGAATAAATCATAACATAATCACTGATGAAATCATACTTGAGCTTTTAAGTTGTTGTAGCTTACTGCTACTTGCACTTAGAACTTCTCTTGATTGAAGGAAGTAAGAATACTTTCTCTTGAATCATGAGTTTTAATAACATCTTTGTGAATGTTAAATGATTTCCTTATATCACCTGTTCTACATGGGTATTTACAAATTTAGGCTAACTTCCAATGGTCAAATGGAAATATTATGATATGATCATAAATAGAAGGAACCGAGACTCAAATAAATTTGAATTTGTACTCCTTTTGGAGGGACTGGGGTATTGGATGCCTTAATCAACTAAAAAAGAGACTAGAAAGAATTTTAGAAAAGTATCTATACCTATGATAAAGTAGTTGGTCACAATATTAGCATATGACAAAAATAGGATAAGATTATTCCAAACAAGCTTTAAATGACCTAGGAGAAGGAACACTAAAGAGAGGGCCCAAATATAGTCCAAAATTATAAGGGGGTTTAAAATTTATGGCACTACATTTATCTCCCACTTTAGTGTGAGTATGAACTTATGGTTATATTCTCAGAGAGAGAGAGAGAGAGAGATGTTGGAAAAATAGCCATCGCTCCCCTTGGGATTCATGACATGGCTTAACTGCCTCCTGTGTCTTCTATAAGTCTAGTGGTTGTATTGGGCATTAACAGATCGATCTTTTGGTGCAATGGCAACCACTACTTGTAACAAGTGGTATCAGAGCTTGGTCACATGTTTGAATCCCATTGGGTAGTGCTGAGGGGGAGATTGTTGGCAAAATGGTCAGCGCTCCCCTTGGGATTCGTGACATGGCTTAACCACCTCCTGTGTCTTCTATAAGTCTAGTGGTTGTATCAAACATTAACAGGTCGATCTTTTGGTGCAACAAAAACCACTACTTGTAATAAGAGAGAGAGAGAGAGAGAGAGAGAGAGAGAGAGAGAGAGAGAGAGAGAGAGTATGGATAAGATGATACTAAGCTAAGGAAAGAAAGTCCCCAAGATTAGAATTTAATCATTCCACACAAAATATTATATACACATGTACAGAGTAAATAATTTCAATACAAAATCAAACAAAAGGTACCAAGTCAACTAAGTGAAGAGATCTTGATGTAAAGGTTATCTTAAGCACTTGTTATTTCAAAACACAAGTAGAGTTGTAAAAAAAATGAAACCATACACTAATAGATGAGACAAGGGTCCATGGAATGCCAACTAGTAATATGCTAGGGCTCTATGGTGAAAACATGAATTCCATTGGCCAATACATTGCCTTGTGATATGTAGGACCTATATTTTCTACAACAATTCAAATTGTGATATTACTATTAGGATTCAACTGTGTAGTTTTTGAGTCAAAATCATTGACCCATGTTTCAATATTAGTGTTTCACAAGAACCCATCTCTCATGATAATAAATAGAACACTTAAAATTCATTGCATCTAGGTGATGCTCACAAGGGTGAAGCACCAAGCCTTCTTGGGAGGTCACACATCCTGGTATCACTCCAACTCAAGTGTGCTTAACCATGTAGTTCCCTTAAAGGTTAAGCCCACTTAGATTGCTATCCCATTTTTAAAACCTTGAGAAAGTGTTGTTCTTTATGAACCATTTATTATAGAGCCCCTTTATCTCATCAATTGATAAGTAGGAGTTATTTTCCAAAAGTCAAATTGTGATATTGCTACCAAGATTTAGCTATGTAGTTTTTTTGTCAAACTCATTGACCCATGTTTCATGATAGTGATTCACAAGAACCCATATCTCATGAGAATAAATGGACACTTAGAACTCATTTCATCTAGGTGATACTCACATCGATAAAGCATTGGGCCTTCCTTAGAGGTCACCCATCCTAGTATTGCTCCAACTCAAGTGCACTTAACCATGAATTTCCCTCCAAGGTTAAGCCCACTTACCTTGTTACCCCATTTGAAAAACCTTCAAAAATCATTGTTCCTTATGAACCATTAATTATAGAACCTCGTTACCTCATCAATTGATAATTAGGAGGTATTTTCCACAAATCAAATTGTGATATTGCTATCAGGATTCATATGTGTAGTCTTTGAGTCAAACTCATTGACTCATGTTTCATGATTAGTGGTTCACAAGAACCCATCTCTAATGAAAATGAATGGAATAATTAAAACTCATTGTATATAGGTGATGCTCACAAGGATGAAGCACCGATCCTTCCTGAGAGGTCATCTATCCAAGTATTGCTCAAACTCAAGAGTTCTTATCCATGGAGTTCCCTCCAAGGCCAAGCCCACTTAGATAGCTACCCCATTTGAAAAAAATTCATGAAACATGGGTCAATGAGCTTGACTCAAAATCTACATAGTTAAATCCTAATAGAAATATCACAACATTGTATTGTGTTAGGTGATCTATGTAGTGAAACAAAATGATTGCACTAGAAAGTCATGTTATACTAGGTAATCAATATTGAGAAAGTGTAAATGATAACAATAATAGTCATGCAAAAAGTTGTGTTTTGTTAGAAGACCAATTTTTAATGATTGCAAAATGATAACAATGATCAAACTAGTAAGCCTCACTATACTAGTTGACCATGTAATCAGCTAACCTAACTAGCAATAAAACTAACAAAATTTAAACATTTCTTCCTTTAAAACATTATCTATGTAGATAGAAATATTTTTTTTCTAAAAGAAAAAGATACTTAAAATTGATCAGTGTTAGCTAAGAATAATCTAATATTTGGAGTAAGTAAATTAAACTTATAAGAATTTAACACTAATAGATAAATTATATCTCCATCCTTATCTAATATCAATAAGCATTATGGAGTACTAAAATAAATATTAGGAACCTATTGTAGTCTAAAAAAGGTCTCAAATTTCCAAGGAACATCCAAAAAATTTCCAGAAGGAGAGCATCATCAAATTTCTTTACCTCCATCCACAAACCTAATGGTTCCCCACATACCCTCCTACTGATGGGTGACCTTGCCTTGAATGAGGGTGTAACATCTAATGGATTTGTTTTCATCTAAGCTCTATTTTTTACCCTCCATGACTCTATTCAATCACACACTAAGATATCTCTTATTTAGTAGGACCTTGTTGAATAAGAGGTGTAATCTAGGTGATGTAAACTAATAGATGCTTACTAACAAATAGATTCTTACTAGGAAACATACCACCTTGGATAAGGTTTCATAAATACAAGCACATCTTATAGTAGGAGTACAATGAACACTTGGGGGGGGGGGGGGGGGGGGTGTTAATTGATGTTCATACACAAACTTTCAATTTAACAACTTTTAAAATCTTGTTACACAATATAAATTGAAAAGAAATTAATTCGGGGGTTATTGGGCTCCTTGCATATGTGCATGTATAGTCATGCCTAAACATGATTAATTGCACGATTTCCTCCATATTGTATTGCTATCTCATTTTATCAGTCTTTATGTTCACTAGAGTTTATAATTTCACATTAAGTTGCATTGCTTTGTTTAGCCAATGTGATACAAGATTACATTTATAATAGGCCTAAAGGCATCTCGATAAAAATGCATCAATTTTGATGTAAAATGTAGAATATGCAATATTTTAGTTTCAAATCTATGTAAGCATGGTTGTTGATATATTCATCTATGAATTTGTCACAACATCTTTTCAACAAGAGAAATGGTGTCTTCACTAGTTTTCCTTTAACAAAGAACCTCACCTTTTTTAATTTGGACAACAAACCATAATGATTCTAAACATATTTCAAATGTAACGTCACTGAGTTCCTCCTTTCTTTGTTGAAATGATTCAAGATAGGTTTTAGAGATTACAATGAAAGTTTTAGAACTTCTGAAAGTAAGTTTTAGAATTCATGGAAGAAAGTTTCAGATTTCATGGAGGTTCAATGCAACAATAGGATATATACTAGCATACCTATATTTTATAAATAAGATTTATGTAGAAAATACTGATAAATATCAAATATAAGAAATCTTGAATATTCGTTAAAAAATATTAAAAAATAGAAAAACAACAATCTATAGTGAAAATAAAAGTTTTCAAAATAAAAAAATATATTAGAAAATAGAAAAACGACAATCTCTAGTGAAATAAAAGTTTTCAAAATGCAAAAACAACAATATATAGTGAAATACAAGTTTTCAAAATGCATCTTGTTCAAATGCCTATGCTAAATGCATTTGCAACCAGAAAATGGAGATACAAATATAGTGCAAAAAATGGAGGTGTGTTTAATAGAATTGGCTGATTGATTTGGAAAAAAGATTGATGAAAATGAATGGCCTTACATTACAAATAAAAGACTATAATTATGTACATGACATGGCATGACTTTTAGATTTTCATTCTTTTTAAATTTAATATTCTACTAAGTTTGTCTATTTTTTAACTGTCCATTCTTTTTTTTTTTTTTTTAAACATTAAAATTAAAATATCTAAACATAAAAGATAAAATCTGATGCACAAGGAAACCATACTTCTGAAGTCTCCAAACAAGGAAGAAATAGAAATTTATTCAACAAAATTTCAAAACATCAATTTTACAAATCTTTAAATGAAATTATGTAACAAAAACATTGATTCTCTATGACAAACCAAAAAATTATAGAAAATTTGATTATCACTTATCACCATACCCTGCTTCAAACTATTAAACTCCAAGCTTACAATCATCTAGATTAATTAAAATCTTCACAACTTAATAAAATGATATAGATATTTGTGGGCTTGATAGGAAGAAATACAATAAATGATCAATATTTTAATTTACACCAGATACATCTTCATAATAGAAAGCTAAAGACACAACACATTACACAATATTTTATAGTGGTTCGCTAAATTTGGCTACATCTACTTTCAAAGAAGGGAAATCTCTTTATTAACATTTAACCATTACTACAATCCATGGCATGTACACAACCTTTTATAGAAATTTATACTGCTAGTAAATGAAGAGATGGGAGAAGGTGAAAGGTTTTGGTCGTTGTTGTTGGGCTTCACATACCCAACATTCTCCCACTTGAAATCCAACCGATACAACCATGAACCATGGCATTCCCTGCATTTCCACTTTTTATGTTACATCATAACTAGCCCTATAAAAGATTTTAGATTTTCCAAACTCTGTTCAAAGACACTCCAAATGATTCTTCTCCAAATTCTATCAGGCTTGATAAAATTTAGCATCCAAACATCTTCTCTAACAACTTTTACAAGCACAAACTTACCTATAAATTCATGATCAGGAATACCACAATCTGGAGGTTCAAAATACACTCCTTTATCCATAGAAGAATGCTCTGGTGAATATAAATAATACATCTGATCATATCTACACATCTGAACCTTGACAAAATCTAGCGGGTTGTAGTCCTCTACCAACAAACATAGCTTCTCAAATGCCTTAAAACCCTTATAGGATAGTGATTTCTTCATTTAAAAAAACTGTCATGCTATCATGACATCCAGGGGCTTTCCTAATTCAACAACTGCAGTTCTTCCTATTATAATAGGACTACCTGACATTGTGTTTGGTTCAATCTTCTCATGCACAAAATAAAAAACATCAAGGGCCTCTGGAGTTCTCCAAGTAGCAATATAATTCTTTATCAAATTCCAAAACACCAGCTCGCTAAAAATGGAGCCTCTCTTCCTCATCTCCATATACAGCTCCGTAGCTTGTTCCATCACCCTTCCCTTCACAGAACCCTTAATGGTATTTGTGTATGTCGGCGGATCAGCCCCATAGATCTCTCTAGTGTCTCCCTAAAAAGCCTCATACCTTCCCCGTATTTCTCCATCCTAAAATGTGGCCTCATCAAGTGTTGATAGGTCACATTACTAGGATTCATCTCGGTGTCTTTGATCATTAGCAACATGCGGAAGGAGTTCTCCATGTCAAGCAACTCAACGTAGCTACCAAGAACAATGTTGTAGGTCACCACATTGGGTATAACGTTGCTTCTCCACATGAAAGAAAAGAGATTGAAAACATTCTCATACCTAGAAGTGCAGTGTCAATGACCAAGCAAGGAGTTATAGGTAAAAATCGTGGGGCAGATGTGAGAGAACTGCAGTTGGTGAGCGTCGACCAGGTCATCAAATCTTTTAGTTAAGACTATGTGCAAGCCCTGCAACTCAGCTAACTTTTCATCCATTTTCTTTATCTGTTGAAGAGCAGATCTAAGAGTGCCTATTTCAACTTTCAAATGTTAAAAAAACTCCTTATTCAACCTCGGTCTGCATTTGCAATATTAGATTCCATTTCTTGGGTTAGCTCCGACTTCATTTCGACTCTCTAACATATATAAGCAATCTAATTGATTTCATTAAGCAATCACTAAAGACTTTTTAGTGACCTTCCATTTATTGGATTCAAACCTAACATTACATCCTTTAGAGAACAATTGTCCAACCGAAATTGAATTATTTTTAAGTTGAGGAACATATCGGACATCCCGTAGCAACCACCTATTTTCATCTTTTAGTTTAACAAAACATCTCATTTTCCAACAATTTGAAGAGATTTATCATCTGCAAGAGATATGTTACCAAAAAGTACCACTTTGAAAAGTTTTAGAAAACTCTTTATGCGAAACAATATGAAATGATGCTCTTGTATCGAGCACCCAACCATTTGCTACAATTTATGTTGTAGTTAAAATAAAAACATCACCATCTTCCATATCTGCTCCTTGGCTCTAACCAAGCTCTAATACCAATTGTAAGTTATAAATGAGCATATAAAAACTAATGAACAAATTTAAAAGCAACAATAGAAAACTAAAGACACAACACATTACACAATAATTTATAGCGGTTCACCAAATTTGGCTACATCCACTTTCAAAGCAAGGAAATCTCTTTATTAATGTTTAACCAATACTACAATCCATTGCATGTACACAATCTTTTATAAAAACATATACAGCTAACAAATGAAAAAATGGGAGAAGATAAAAAGTCATGACCGTTAAACTTCACATACCCAACAATTTTCTATATTATTCCCTTCATCTAGTGACTCCTTAATTGAATCCAACATAAAATACAAGGTATCAGGAATGAGTAACAAGCAAAGACAAAAATATGTAGCTTCTACAATAGAAATGATGGAGAAGTGATTGAGGCCATGAAATCTCAGAATCATGAATACCAAGAACCTTAAGCTTCAAATAAGCTATCTTTATTTTCATTTACGTGATGAAAGGTTTCTCTTAAACTGTCCATAATTCTGATTTATTATCAATCAATCATGGAAAGGACAAAGAATAAAGGATTATTTCATTGCGGTCATTGTTCCTTCTTCTCTTCCATCACCTCCAAAACAAGATAATAATATTCAAAAAGCTCCCTTCCTCTTTTTTCAGCTCGATTTTTAAAATAGGAATCAATTTCCTTCCCCAAAATGTCGTGATTTCTATTTTGTCGGCATTTTTTTTTCATTTTGGATTCAGTTATAACATTATATCATTCATTAAAATGGTATATCGGCTTCTTAGCCGATTCCTCTTTTATTAATAAGAATTTGGTCAAATTGAATTATAGCCATTACTCATGACCATTAGTTGATAGATATGCTCCAAGCCCATCTTGTAGATTATGGTCATTTAAATGGTTAAGCATCTGATTTTACTAGTTATGAAAGAAGTAATTATATTTATCTTAATATTTTAAATTATCACAGAATAAAAATTATATTTCTATATTTATATTTATCTATAATTCACATACATACATATTTATATACATATTAGATTATTAATGTAACTTGTGCATAAGATCTTAAAGCTATTTAAATAACTCGACGTTAACTTTTATATATCAAGTACTTATTACCCCACTTAACTAATTGGGAGTTTTGTCATCCTAATAAAATTCACCAAGGTGTAGGTAAACCCTAATGACTCAATGATCCTTCTAGGGCTGACAATTTGAAGCCTAGACCTTAGTTCGCAAAACTAGGCTAGAAACCTAGACATGGGACTTATATATATAATTCACATACACACATATTTATATAAGTATTAGATCATTCTTTTAACTTGTGCATAAGATCTTAAATGCACTTAAATAATTTGATGTTAACTTTTATGTATCAATTATTTATTGATCAGCTTAATTAATTACTTTTTTTCCATCCTAATAAAATTCACCAAGGGGTAGGTAAACCCTATTGGCTTAACAACCCTTCTAGGGTTGACAATTTGAAACCTAGACCTTGGTCTGCAAAACTAGGCTAGAAACTCTAGAGATGGCACTTACCTAGAGATTTTAATAGGCTTAGATAAAAATTTAATCCCCTTTCAGATATTACTCTTTCTACCTGATGACACTCCCCCTCACTTTTCAAAGGTAAAAGACATCTACACTCACTAGCCTACAAGAATGTAGTTAACATATATCTTACAAACATTTGAGCATGTATATGAATTATGTATCAAATCATAAATTGTACATTTTCATAACAAAACATATGTAAATCCTAAGCCACTATCAACTTGTCAATGTCATAATCATGCATTTTGAAGTAATGTACAAACATAAGATTATTGAATGAGTGTTCACCCTATCAAATATCATAATCATTGCATTTTAAAGTAATGTAAGTATACCATTAGTGAACCACTATTCATCTTTTAAAAAAAGAAACATAGCAAAAGAGGCCCATGTAACATACCAACGCTTGAAAAAGTGTAAATATATTTTTCAATGGGATTAATCTAGCAAGCCACACTATGCTAGATAATAAAAAAGGTTGTATGCCATGCAAGTTGCTAGTGATGGATTGATAACCATGTCATAGTGATCATTATGAAAAGTTACACCACCACTTTGAGGGTACATCAATGAATAACTACAAGAGAAAAAAGATTCCTAGATGCCACCTACTTAATATACCAACATATTTTTATATTGATATTTTAATGAAAAGAGATATCCATATCAAGGATAAAACACCTTTAATGCCAAGGACATATTCTTTAAAAAAATACATGCATTCCAAGCTAGGAAGAAGATCCTTATTTAGTATGAAAATATTTAAGCAAGGATGGGATCCTTATCAAGGACATATAGCTATCAAAGAGACAAAGATATGGGATGATCCTTGCCTAAGAACACCTATTTTTACAAGGATGCACAATTATCAAAGAGACAAATAGAGGGAATGACTCTTGTCTAAGGACACCTATTTTCGTGAAGGAAGGGGATCCTTTAACAAGGATGCACAAAAGAGATGAAGAGGATATCCTCAAGAAAGTACGTATGCCTCAAACCAAGATGTCCATGCACCCCTATGTGTAGGAAAAGACAACCACACTAGAGACTACTATGTTGCATTCCCTAAAAGGAACAATTGCATTCAAGATTATACTACCATGAATGACATTGAGCCTCCATATAGAGCTATACATATCACATGATTAGGAGCAACATAATATAAATAAGTGCCATTTAGAAAGTACATGACAAAGGTGTAACTCATTGTCACTTTATATCTGAATACTACTAGATATGACAATTTGTTGAATTTTAAATCCCAAGGTTTGACATTTATTAGTGGAATGACCATGTAATTGATGATACACATACAATTAATGATTTTCTTGATTGTGATTATGATTTTTCTTTTATTTTGGAAGAGGGAGAGTATGCAATTTTTCTTTAAGAATAACTAACAAGATACTCTCTTGTTTAGATAAAAATTTAGGATTAGGATGGAATCCTCTTTCTTTTCATGAGAATAAGTTATATATGTGTTAGATAATGGAGGATGGGATGTATGTAAAGGAAAATTTTGGAAACCTAAACCTTCTTTGGAAAACTATGATGAATATTTCTCAATGGTCTCAACACTTTGTTCCATACATCCTAAACTATGTCAATTGTATCCATATTTAGAAAGCATTCCAAAACCAACTCCATATTATTTTTCCAGATCAAATGTAGGGTACTCATTGGATGTCGAATGTCATGAGGAGAGTGTTCATTCTAAAATTCAATTGGATCATATGGTTGAAGCCTAAAGAGTTCCAATCATCATCAAGACATGCAAGAGAAGAGGTTGGAATGTTAGAAATTAAGAGGTGAACACTAATATAAGAAGCTTCAAATTAAATGTAAATTATATTTAACAGTGTAAATACTAGATGCAAATAAAATTATCTATAACAACAAAAGAAGAACACCATATAAAACTAAACACATAACAATGTGGTTACATGGACAAATCATTTTGGAAAAAAACCCCAACTAGAAAAGAGAGAAAATATGTATTAATCATAAAAGAGATTAATAATACATATAATTTTCCTAATCTTGTATAAATTTAGTAGCATCTATATACTTTAATAGAAACAGATTTCCACAATCCATTATGATGCATATGAGTTTCTAGATTTGATTGTGTGAGTTTTTTAGCATCGAGTTTCTGGATTCGATTTATATGTATGCATGCATGCATGCATCTATATATTTGCTTGCATGCATGCACCTATTTTTTTACATTTATATGTATTTTTTATATTTTGTATTTATGTTTGTGGATAATTTCTTATGTTCCTGGCCTGCACACACACACACACACACACACACACTCTCTCTCTCTCTCTCTCATGCATTAGTTTTTATATTATTTCCCTTATTTTTTGTTAACGTCTTTGTTTACTTTTATTTTTACCTATCTATATATGTTTACGTACTTACGTTGATATTTAGTCATTATCCTACATATCAATTCATACATCAACTTATGTATCTATGTTTACATTTATGCATACATTTATTTACTCTTACCTTATTTTTTGCCTAGTTTATTTTCTCACTTATTTATATTCATTTTCATATATATATATATATATATATATATATATATATATATATATATATATATATATATATATATATATTGTTGTTGTTCACTTTTTTGCTTGCTTCCCCACCCTTTTTTTGTCGTTGGACTCTCTCTTTTGTATTATTGTTAGTTTATTTCTTATTTTTATTCATTTTATTTTATTTTATTTTACTTGTGTCTTTCTTTTTTGGCATTATGTTATTAGTCTTGCATTTTTAACCTATTTATTTGCATTATTAGTTATGCTTAGTTTGTTGCTAGCCCATCTCTTATCTTTTTGGTTCCTTTTTTTGGTTGCTTTTCTTTTTTGATATGTTTGAGTCCCTCTTTCTTACTTTTATTCTCTTCTTTGATTTGCGTGTTGCTCCTTCCCACCTCTTCTTATAGCTCTTGTGAGAGGCTTTGTTTGCACATTTTACTTTCTATTCTTACACTCTCTTTTCCTGATGATGGATCACAGAGTGTGATCCAAAACATCTTTTTTGCGATGCTAAAAAACTCACACAATCGAATCCAGAAACTCATATGCATCTATATACTTGTAAAATAAATCATATTGTTTCTAACTCAACCCCTCAATATATAGACTCTCAGGGGCTCAAAAAACCATCATAATACATTACCTTGGGTTAAAACAAGGTTCTAAAACTATTCCAGTAAAAATTCATCAAAACCCTACATGCCAAACATTGTCTCTTACATGACTTTACAACTTCTAACATGTTGTCATACAAATCCCCTCAAAGTAGGAGATACATGTGCGTCCATCATAGACTATTAATAAATTATGTAAGGATTCTCTTACGTGTGTCATAATAACTCATTCTGACATCCAAAATGGTCCACCCCATTTTTAGCTCCCTTACAATTGTCATATGATCCATCATAACATCCTTAAAATAGACTTTCTATGTTATATCACTTGATGGACAATTGTTTACAAATAATAACTTGCTTTTAAAGGTTCCCAAATGTGGCAAAAGTTTCAACTCATAATACTCACACTGCTTATGCTGGAGCATAATTATTTAACAACACAAATGCCAAAAAAGCATGAGAAACTGTAAATTAACAATAAATAAATACTCTAGAATCACTAAGTTTGAGACACCTTGATTCACAACATTGTACCACTTCTCAAATACATTTCAAGAGCCAACGGAGTCACACCATAATATAATCAAATAGGAACAAGAAACAAGGTATGTGGCCTTTTTGCATTGAGTGAATAATTCTATGGTAATAGGTTTGGAAAGGTAATGTCCAATATTCACTTGAGTGTCAATTTTATTCAACTCAATATGTCCATTCACAATCAACTCAATAAACAAATGGTATTATACATCTACATTCTTGTTCTATGCATGATACATAGGACACTTAGCAAAATGAATTGTGCTTTGACTATCACAATTAACTTAAATTTCCTTTCAATCAAAATCAATACCTACACACAACCTCTATAACCATACTAACTCCTTAGAAATGTGAATAGTAGCCATGTACTTTTATTCAATAGTGGATGAAGTAACTGTGGACTGCCTTTTTACTCATACCACTTACAACACCAAGAAAAATAAACACATACCCACTTGTGGACCTTTGACTGTACAAGTCACCTACCCAATTTACATCAACAAATACTTGTATGTCCAATATCTTATCTATATTATTAGTCCCATAATGCTCTAAAAAATAATTAGAAGTTAATTTTATATATCTAAACACCCTTTTCACATGATTCAAATGCCCTCTACTAAGGTTAGACATGAACATGCTTCAAACTCCCACTGCTTATGTAATATCTAGTTTAGTGCAAACCATTGCATACATTAAAATTCCTACAACACTAACATAAGAAACATTAGACATATCCTCTAATTCATCAAAATAATTAGGAAACATATAGATAACAAAATCTTAGTGGGAACCTGTAAAGGAATTATTACTGGTTTACAATCATGCATACTTAATTTATTCAAAATAGTGCCAACATATTTATTTTGTGACAACCAAAGCTTTCTATTTATGTAATCCCTTTTGATTTATGTACCAAAAATATACCTTGCATCTCCTAAATCCTTCATATGAAATATCCTTGAAAGATGAGCTTTTAGATCACTAAGTATTTCCTTAGAGCTGTTGATAAGTAACATATCATCCACATACAAGGCAATAAATAGAATATTATTATCAATACATTTAATGTACACGCAGTGATTTTCTTCACTTCTAAAAAAACCCAATTTCATGATAAATGAATCAAGTTTTTGATACCAAATTTGAGGAGACTACTTTAAACCATAAAGAGACTATTTATACCTGCAAACCAACTGTTCTTTTCCTTTTACTTCAAATCCTTTTGGTAGCTTCATATGAATTTCCTCTTCCAAGTCTTCATATGAATTTCCTCTTCCAAGTCTTCATGAAAAAAAGTATTTTTAACATCCATTTGCTAAATCTCAAAATCATTCGCTACAACAATGGATAAAATAATTCTAATAGAGCACAATTTGGAAATAGGAGAGAAAATCACACCAAAACCAAGTCCCTCTCTCTGGGAGTAGCCCTTAGCTAATAGTCTAGCTTTTTACTTTTCCAATGAACTTTCTACTCCAATTTTTTTTTTTCTGTAGACCCATTTACAACCAATGGCCTTAATTCTCTTGGAAAAATAAAAGATATCTTAGGTATCACATGATTCTAATTTCATCATCCCCTCTAACATTAATTATTGTCAAGAATCATAACCACCCTCCATAATATCTTCCCTATATGATCTAAGTTCATCATCCCTACTAAAAGGTAGTGGAATAGGGTAGGTGGTCTAATCATTCAAACTCGGAATCAAACCTACTCCCATCCACCTATTTCATTATGGTAGATTGACACTTATTTAACTTCAATCCAATTGAGGTAGGCAAGAGATGAATGCAAAGTGGTTTGGAATGATGCACCTCCTATTTTATTGATTTAAATGGACTTTATTTGATTGATTGATATGAATTGGTTTGATGTAGTTAAGAATAGGTAAAATAAATGAATTTGAACATTAATCAACATACAAAGTTAATCATTTATATTTTCATATGTGCATGTCAAAATATATTTTCAAAAGAAAGGTCATGTATAATTATTGAGGTATAACCATGACAAGTATAATACTCTAAGAAAAAAAATATTAAGGACAAGAAGTATAAAGTATTTTCCATGGAAATATGACCCAATGACAAGAATAGTAACAAATATAATAATCTTGCTACTCAGGATGACCATCCACATGTAAGTATGTCACACACCAATTTATTTTTGTGTGTTTAATAGTTCTCTAGTTCATAGTTACCATGACATTCTTCTAGATCGACCTCCCCTCTCTCTAGTGATGTTATCCATCCTTGTTTGGTAGGGGAAAACCAAATATTATGCATCCACTTCATTCAACCAACAAGGTAGTTAGTTTACAACCAAGGTTATAAATTTTCTCTTTTCCAAAAAAATGATGAGAAGGAAAGTGAGTGGACAAGGATTTTCAAATGTTGAAGGTGAGGAGGCAGATGACAATGATGATCCTCTATTTTTTTCTTCTTGGGCTGCATCTCTATTTCAACATGTGGTTATTTATTTCCCTAGTTGTGGCATTATTTGTGAGGAGGTTGTTCTGTGTAGCTATTGGCTTTTGGGTGGATACACAAGGTTGGTTGGTTTGTTTGATGCCCTTATTTCCTTCTCTTTCTCTATGTGGGGAAGGCTTGTGTAGTCTTCTATCCTTATTGGTGCTTTTTTTTGTGGTACCTCTTCTTTTTTTGTAGGCTCTATTTGTTACTAGGGACATCTTGGTTCTTCTATGGGTGAGGAGGTTGTTTGTGGTATTGGCCCTTTTGGGGGTTTTCAGACGTATTCTCTCCATATTCCTTATTGGGGAGTGTTTCTCATATTTTTGGTATGTATGAGAGGTAGTTTGAGGGGCATTTTTATTTTCAAAGGTGTTTTTGGGACTATTTTGTTGTTTGGGTTTTCTATATTTGTTTCTTTTTCTTGGATCTCCTCTCTAGATTGGTTTGGTTTGGTGGTGGTTGCTAGCTTGTCTGCTTCCTCTCATCGACTACTTGAGGCTATAGATTCATTTGATAACTTTTATGTTGTTTTAGATTTTGTGAGGGATGGCTCGTCTATGCCCTCTTCCAAGGAGGGCTTTGTTCCTACCATACTACTTGTGAAGGTTGGGGTTTATTCTCTAAGTGTTGTAGTTTAATTTAGTGATGGGTTTGGCGGGGGCCCATTGGTATTTTTCATTGAAGGTTACCTTTTTTGGCTCCCCTCATGAGGTTGTGATAAATGATTTTTTATTTTCCTTCTTCTTTTTCCTCCTTATCCTACTCCTATAGAGGTGGGGATCTTTTTTGGAGGAGATAATATAGTCTTGCTCCTACATTTGGAAATATTTCCTTGGTTGTTGTGGAAAATTTTGATGAGAATTTTTGTAGCTTCTGATCCTATAGAGGTGGTTTCAGAAGAAGAGTTTACTTGGGTCTTGCCTCAAAGTTGGATTGCTCAAGATTGGATATGGTTTCATCGATAACGGGTGTGGATTTTTTGGCTAAGAATGGTGTTTTCTACTATTGTTGATCCTATCGAGGTGGTTCATGTTGTAGAATTCATTGGGGTATGTCTCTATGCTAGTTGAATGAGGATGAAAGGTATGATGGTCCTATTCTAGTGGATATGTTGTAGTATGGGGCCACTCAATATGTTCTTGTAAAGTCTCCTTTTAAGGAGAGTGAGTTTCCAAAATTCTAGATGGAAACATTTCTCAAGGTTCCTAGAATCTTTTGGAGATGAGTGTGTTGGTCCTCTCCTAGTTTCAGTCCAAGATAACTCTTGGTGTGGGTTGTTGGTTGTGTGTTGTGAGTGACTGTTTACAGTCTAGGTGTTTTAAGTGGCATGCATTGACATGTTTGAAAGAGGCATATCATGGCTTTTTTCTCAACCATTATTATTTAGTGTTTGGGTTTAGTTGTAAGTCCAACCCACTTTTGTTGTGGGTTGTTTGTGGTTTGTCGAAGATCTTGCTCTATTTGTTACATGTTGACTTGTATGTTGTAATTGGCATGTGTGGCCTTTGTGTTGTTTAATGACCAGTTGTGGCCTTTTTTTGTGATGTTAGTATCCTTTTAGGCTGCATGTTGTTTTTGGCCTATCTGGCCTTTGTGCAATAGTAGTTTTGATGTTGATATGTTGTTAATATGTTGTAATTTTGGTTTTTCCCGACACCTTTAGGTTATGGTTTTGTAAGGGACAACACTCTTGTTTTTGTTGCTTTTAATATAAAAAACAAGGTAGTTAGTTTGAAAATTGTAATGTCATAAAATAATTTGATCAATCACTAACATACCAATGATAATAAAAATTCACATTTCCCTTTATCAAATCAATATCTAACTATTTTTTCATTTTCCTCGACATAATAAAACATAAAAAAATATTATATAAATGTTCTCAAAGCATAGTTTTGTACTATAATTTTAAAACACACACCATAATTTATCTAACTTAAAGCTAACCAAATAACACAATCAACTTGATCCAAAAATAGGATGATATATTATAGACCAAACCCTACATAAAACAACTTTTTAAAAAATAAATTAAAACCAAACTAACAAGACTATCAATATTTATATTTAAAAATATTATCACTACTAAACAATATATTATAATATCTATTAATAAATAATAGATTACATTGTATTACATAAAAGGTCAATAACTTTAATATTAAAGTATCATAAATTTCTCCAATTTATTTTTTATTTTAGCTTTAGAAAATCAATATATCTATTTGTAAAATAAGGATCTTCCTTCCCATACGAACCAAATAGCCAATTGCAATATAAAATCTAAGGAATAGTCTATAGTATAAACTAATAATTTTGTTGAATTCTACTATTAGATAAAACCAACAAAATGATGCTAAGAATAATGTTTGTATGTGCAAATATGGAAAAGGGAGTTCAATAATTAGTGATCAAAGGATGATTGGTGCATTTCAGTGAGAAGATGGTGACATGACTAGCAATATGGATCCTTTTCCTTGACATTAGAAAACACTTTAAGTACATATCTCAATTACTAGCCTACGCCTAGAATTAGTACCTTACCAATAACAAGAAATGGGCTTGTTTTGTCCCCTTCTTTAACAACAACATGCTCTATGACAATCCTATAGAAAAATTCTTCCTCTCTATAATATAAAACATATTATGGTGTTTGCATTGTTCTTTGTGTAGGACATGAAATAAAGCACATAATGTTAAACTATTATGAAATTGATGTGAAGTCATTAATAAAGTTATATGTCTACTAGCATATGAAAGTATTTGTAAATGTTGAGAAAAGTCTTATCTGAAATACTTTCCATAGCTATAGTTGATATGCCTAGACCATAGGAGGTGCTTTTGCAATCAAACATGTTGAAAAAGTTATGCCATGAACGTCCCTTCATCTTTTTGAAGATGCACACTTGCTTAATAGGTGCATACATATCTTAAACTTTTGTCTCCGTCCTTGCTTTATTTAAGTTTTTCTTTCATAAAAAAAGTAAGGCTATTTGTTTATAGTGATTTTTTTTTCGAAAATCTAAATTCTGTTTACTATTCTATAGTATTATTTTATTATTATTGGAATGACAATATATACTTTTCTTGAATATATTTTCTAATAAAAGTAGCACATTACATGTCTTTTAATTTATAGCTTCTTGTTAACATAGCATATTTCTTATTTAAGTGTCTTTGAAGGTAAGTATATAGTTGCAATTATCATTTGCTAGTAAACAATCAAGTGATTATTAATTTTTAAAATTATTTTTTATTAATTAAAGTTGAGTATAGGAAAATAACAATTCAAAAGGAATTGCAGAAAGAAAAAAAATTTAAAAATATTATGTAACAATAATAATTAGTTGAGGCGTGCAGTTTGAGGTATGCAGAAAAAGGTGAAATGTTGGTGGCAGGATCAAGGCGATCTCAACACAACAGAAAGAAGTAGTTTCTTTGCTTTTTCAAGATAGATAAGATACAATGGTTGCTTTTTGTTTTCCCATATTGCAGGAGGTGTTAGAAATAAGTCTTTATATAGAAAGACAGATAGTTGGTTAGCTAATTTTGCTTCAAAGACTGCACAAGGGTTTGGTTTTAAAGAGTCAGACTAGTTCATTTCCTTTTGAGAGAGATAAACTTTGATTATTATGGGGTTTATTTTTTATCTTTTGGCATAGCAAAGTCATTGTTTAATTTGTCAAGACATTTGGGCTAATTAGGCTTTTAATCGATAAGGATCTTATGTAAAAAAATTGCTTCTTCAATAATACATATACTCTTGGCTCAAACCCTTTATTGATAAAAAAAAAAATTTAAATAAAAATAAAAATCAGTTGAGCCAAGTACCATAAGTGAAACATATCATATACATGGAACTAAAAAGCTTAGCACAAAACCTATAGAAAAAGCTAAAAGATCATATGACTAGCTGAAAAAAATTGAACATGAAACTTTAAGAACTTATGATGCTCGTTAGGTTCATGGAGAAGCATCTTAGATTAAATTAAAAATTGTGTTTGTTTGAGCTTTTAATTATTTTAAGTAAGTGTTTTGAAATTTATCATTGTATTTTTATATAAAAAATAATTGTTATATTTTTTAATTAAAATTTATTTTGGTATTTATTATTGAGATTTTAGACTTTTAGTGAGGTTTCAACATTATATTTTATTTCAAGAGTACAGTAGTATAATTTTTTTTTTCTTAATTGTTTGTTACTATTTTGTTACACATTCAATTTAGCTTGTTTAATTGTAGTAAGTAGGTTATTGTAAAGGTAAATGATATCTTCCAATTTTTCCCCTATCGGGGATAAGATGTGATGTCTAGATATTAACAACTTTATCTTGCACTGACTCTGTGATGAGAAACTTTCTAGGTCAATCTTAATGTTTATCATATGTATTTGATATATATTATTATTAATATAGTTTCGACCTTGGCCCTTTATTTATTAAAAAAAGGTATATGATATCTTCCATGAATATAACTCGTGCCTAATTTTAGCAATTAGAGTAACATTTCTTATTAATTGATTTTTTTCCTTCTTTTAAAAAAATACGTATCCTCTTCTCTAGCTTGCTATTTTGATTTATACTATTGTTAACTTTCTCAATATTATTTCATTTTTAAGTATTTCATCTCTTTGTGGAAACTAATTCTAGTCAACTAATTTTCTTTTTAGTATTTTATACTAGAATAATTTCATTATTTCTATTTCATTCACTAAGTTTTGGTTGGTTTATTTTTTATTTTTTAAAAATTCAATCTAATTGGATTGCAAATAAGATCGATATAAAGGGAGAAGGGATAAAATATTATGTAGGAGGAAAGTCAAAAGCATGGTTGGGTTTAGGCAAGGGCTCATATTAAGATAAAGGAATAGATAGAAACACTCAAAGGTGGGAAACTCATGAACTTTGTATGGGGATACATGTTGGAAACTTAATATATTGTAAAAATGAAATTAAAAAATATCTATCTTTAAAGTAGAGACAAACTCTTGAATATTAAAAGGACTTTGGAATACTTATATTATAATCTTTCTACCATGGATGTGAATTTTTCCTTTAAAATAGATTTTAGTAAGCCGTGATTAAAGTTTTATATTTATGATGAATATAATCATAAACTAGATAAATTATTTATTAAAAGAGTGGTTACTTTTGTGTGTGTAAATTAGTGTACCCGTTATCTTGCAACACGACACTTCAATAAGACATTATATTGTTAGAAAATCAAGCAAATGAAAGATTAAACATACTAACAAAACCATCCTATTAATTTCTAACTAACAAGAGTATGGTTAAAATCTAGATTGCTCTTAGCCTTAGACTCTAAACAGTGACAATGCAATGCTAGAATGGGAGATTCTAATGAATTGAAACTAAGAAGCATGAAAGATTCAACAAAGCCATTAATTATTTAACCAATTAAGCTATTCAATTGAAATGTGGTCTAATTAGCTATGAATTCAAATTAGCATCATGTAGATATGAATGTCGTTAATCTCTTATGTTGTGAGTTTTAAAAATTCTCTTTTATAGAACTTCATGGAATCGAACGGTTTGGATGCATTTTGGGAAGAGTGGTTGAGATGCATCCTTCCTTGATCCATGTGAGATGATCCATGTGACTCTCCTCTCATTGGATGATTTTTTCCTTGTTGTCCCTTGAGAGGTGACATACAATTTTGAGCCTTGTATTAATAGTTTTAATTAATTACTCTAGCCATGCATTTAATGGGATTGATTTAATTAATTAGGCTTAGAGACAATTAATGTAATTTTTGATCAATTAATTGATGATTTAAATGCTTGATTTAAGAATTTCATTGATTTTATCAAAGTATGTTAATAATCAAGGATCAAATTGACATAATTAGGAGATTACTTTGAATTAGGGCAAATAGGGCCTTTGGTTCTATTAGCTCGATTTTGGGTGATTACACATTTTAATCAATAAGATGAGAGAAAGATAGAGTAGAAGTTGGGTTTCACATCAAGTTCACCAAATTACGATTAAAAAATAGCTTAAATTATTTAAATTGACATGTGCCAAGATTTATTTTTTCAGTTTTCTATCCTAGAATTTATTGATAATCTAATGTAAAAGAGCTCACAAGCAACTATATTATTGACTAAACTTTTAATTATTTGTACTTTCACTTGATTATAAATTATTTTATTATACTATATTTCTTTCTTAAATAAGAGTAAATTGGGAATGTAAACAATATAAGAATGGGACATGGGTAAGATAATTGAAGAATAAGGTTTACAATGTCCTATATAATAGTTTCAATTTGCTATTAAGAAGTGCAATAAAATCCTTTTCTATCAAGATGGTAGTTCACTTGTAGGATTTCAAGGCACTCATACCTAAGCATTACACATATAGACATAAAAAAAGGCAATATAATGGGCATAAAAAAACAACTTGATAAACGTCTAAGGAAAATGATGGTTGAAATAATGATGTTTTTTTATAAGTTAATTATGAAAATAAAAAGAAGAGAAGAGAGGATTGTTTTATCACTAGTTTTTTGAGTGGATATTACTATTAAAGTATTAATTCCAAGAGCTTGAAAAATGGTTAAGAATTTCTTAAGATCCTTCTAAGGCGATTAAACCCTAATTAAGTCTTTTGGATCAAAAACAATCAATACTAGATAATGTGAGTGCATATAGGAAGATAATTTATCCAAATAAATAGTTTGCATTGTCTAATAGGCTTATGTTATATTCTTAAACAAATAGTGGATATTGAAAATCTAAATATGATACCAAAAGTGATAAATACTTTGCATTGTCTAATAATGATAAAATGAAATGAAGAATGAAGAATACTATAAAGGTGGTTTTCTTATGTAGTTTGAAGAAATAAGTTTCCATGTGAGCATTTCCGTGAGCTATATGTAGGTCTTGTAATACTTGAGGTGGTATATCAAGGGATGTCACAACATTCTAACATAATATTTCACTTTGTCCTTGATTTTGATACTAAGAATAATCTTTCCTTATAAAGAATAATTTTATTTTAAATGGTTTACCTATGAGCCAATAGATTCCCTTCCAACATGACAATTATGAACATAATCTTGGTGTACTTTGTTATGATTCCATTCATTGAATCAGTTCATATATGAGACATCAAAAATATACTTGGCCTTGTAAATAAAATAATACTAGTAAAGGTTTCTTTTTCCTTTGATGTACTCAATATAAAATAAACTAGGAGTTTTCTAAAAAAATTTTATTACCATTCATTTAGATCCTTGTGATTAACTATTGGTGACCAATTTTGACCAAAAATCAACCACTCATCAAGTATTACATAATTTCACCAATATACATGATGGACATTATTTCTTTATCATATACAAAGAACCATATTTTTACATTTTTGAGATTTTTAATATCAAAATAAATCATATTATTATTATACAAGAGCTAGCCCAATTCCTTCTCCTAATAAATAATAGTGACATTTATAATTATTGTTCAAAGGACATGATCCATTATCTCTTATAGTCTATAGAGTATTTATTTTAGCCCCCAATACAATTAAAACTTCCATTATTTGTTAGGCTAGTTAAAAGTGTGGCTAGGTGGGAGAATCCCTTAACAAATCACTTGTAGTAGTTACATAAGTTTAATTATCCTCACAAATAAGTTAGGCTCCTCATGGGAGGTCAATACTAAATTATTTTAATCTTCTCTATCTCTACCTACACTCTCTTTCTATTGATGATGTAACCTAGATACAAAAAAATCTCTACCATATAAAACTCACATTTTAACCCCTTAGTAAATAATATCTATGGTTCTGAAATTCCCAAGACTTCATAATGTATCATAGGTGCTCCTATATTTTATTGTAGATAAAAAAAATCATCAAATAAGACATTGATTGACTTTCTTTATTACTTGTAGAAAACTTGACTCATGAATGATTTTAAATTTACTTGAGTATTTTTAACTAAATGGATTGACAAGAACCTCATAATATTCATAGAGGTGCATACAAGATCCATCCTAAAATATATCTTCCTATCAAACTCTAATATGGTGGTAGTGTTATCAAAGACCTATATTTTAATAAATAGACTACTCCATGAAGCTCAAATGTCAAACTATTGATCCTCAAAATGGAGTATCAATTTTTGATAGTCTTCTAATAGGGTAGTATGTTAATTGGTTACTAATAGCTGGAAAACATGTTGAAAATCAAGTTGATAAGAGCCTTTTTTATTATCACTTTATGTAATTACTATTTAATATTAATATAATTAGGCTATACACCTTTTGCCAAAAAAATTTGATAGTCTTCTTATTTATTATTTTATAATTAGTGCACTGTTACAAGTAGTAGTTGCCGTTGCACCAAAAGATCGACCTGTTAATGCCTGATACAACCACTAGACTTATAGAAGACACAGGAGCCTATTAAACCATGTCACAAATCCTGAGGGGAGTGCTAACCATTTTGTCAACAATCTCCCCCTTAGCGTTATCCAAGGGTTTTAAGGATTCGAACCTGTGACCAAGCTTTGATACCACTTGTTACAAGTAGTAGTTACCGTTGCACCAAAAGATCGACCTGTTAATGCCTGATACAACCACTAGACTTATAGAAGACACAGGAGGCTATTAAACTATGTCACGAATCTCGAGGGGAGCGCTGACCATTTTGTCAACATGCACATCTTATATGTGCTATCCTTCTTCACCAAATACATAGATGAAGAAAATAGAATAGAGTTGGATCTAATTTTCCCCATTTTTAATAGTTCATGAATCCTCTTTTTATTTCCACTTAGTATCTCCTATGATGGAAATGGGGAGTAGTGATGACATGTTTAGTGCCCTCTTTCAAATCAATGATGTGCTTAAAATTTCTATTTAGTAGCTCTCTTGGGGGAATACTATTGAATACTTTATTCTTTTTGTCCAAAATACTTTGTACATTTATATGATATGCCTTATTTCCCTTGGAAATTTTTTTTTATAGATACTTGACACTAAGTTAGCCACATAGCTTTTCCATATTTTTGAAAATCTCCATTCTCTTAGTTAATACAATTCTTGGTGTTTTACTTTTCATTCCTAATTGTCTCTTTGACGAAAACTTTAACTCCTTAATGTTGGCAAGTGATGTTTGGGAGCACTATGGATCAATTAAGGGTTGTCATTTATGGCAACACTTATGCTAGAGTGATTTCATGAAGTAAGATTAAGTACTGGAGACTCAGTCATGAAAATGACTAAGTACGGAATCAAAGTAGTAGTATTCTGCAGTACAGTTTTGGTCAGCGAAGATGATATGTGATGTATAATGGCTTGCAAAGTTAAAGGAATACATTTTGGGATATGTATGACCTTTAGTTAAGGTCACACATGTTTCGGAGTTGATATCAGGAAGATACAGTCATGTGAAGGTATGTGAAGACATAGAATCAGTGAAATAGGGTATGTGAATAGTCGTGATGATTGAAGGAAGATCAGATGGAACGATAACGTGCTAAGTCATATGAAAGTTGTATATTGCCAAGAATTTGGTAATATAAGATCACCGACTCAGTATTTATCATTTGCATAATTATTTATCATGTTTTGTATTATATTTGGGAGTCGACTGGATGACAAAATTAGTATAAGTATAGAGTTCTTTGAGGAAGAGATAAGTATGTATGAGAGGATGATATGATGGACACAAATAGAAGATGGGAGATCAGATATTGAAAGAGCTATAACTGGAACTATCAAAGCATAGAAAATACTTGTGTAGTTCACTTTTGAAGAACACTTTTGTGACAATATTATGATTGTAAGATCTGTAAGCTCACCACCTTTAATAGGGTTTTTGTACATCCCTAACAGGGTTTTGTATTCCTCTAACAAGGAAATGTACTATGTAATAATCAACTCATAACAGGGCTAGATATCCTAACAGTGATACTATATTTTAGTGCATAGTTGTGGGTACCATCCTCACCAGGGTTTCCTCGAAAACAAATCATGGTGTTATGAGTTATGTGTTGTGTATTTATGTTCTTTTCATTTCAGCATTAATATGGTTTATTTACAATTGGTTGAAGTTTAAATTAAAGTGTTGTAATACTGATTCACCCCTCTCTCAGTATTACCTAATCCTAACAATTGGTATCAAAGCTATTGGCCCTCGGAGAGAAAGCCTAACAACTTAAGGGAGATCATAATGGATTCATAAAGTTTGAAAGAGAAATTTGAAGCAACACTTGATGGCATGGACAAAGAAAAGGCTGAGAATGACAAATTAAAATTCAAATTAAGAAGAGCAGAAGGTTTCATCAAGAAACTAAAGGAATAACTTGAAATTTTAAAAAGTTAGAGACAAGACCTTATGGATAAAATCAAAGAGGAATCAGACAATGACACATCAAACCAAGTAAAGAAGATGGAGTAGGAAAAAGAGAAAATCAATCTTCTGATGATTAAATAAGTTCAACATGAAAAGGATGCAAGATACAAAGTTGAAGAGACACTAAAAGAAGCAAATGTGCAGATAGGACAAATAAAGACTGAACTTGATCACTATAAGGATAAATGTTAGGAATTGGAGAAATACAATCAGATCATAAAAGGTGAACTCACTCAAGTCAAATTACATATTGAGAAGTTACACATGAGAAGTGACAAAATTGATGAACAAAGAGAGAGACAAAAACCTAAAGGAGACATGTCTGGAATTAGATTCAATGAAGGTGAATGTTCTAAGAATAATGAAGAATCTCATGAAGTGAAGAGTGAAGAAAGACGTAATCTTGAGACACCTAGAGATTAGACCAGACCTTTCAGAGGTAGATGCTTTGGATGCAACAAACTTGGACACATGAAAAGAGATTGTAAAGGTAACAGTTGTTTCAAACCATTTTCTGATTATTGTCATAATTGTTATGCATATGGACATAAGAAAGAAGATTGTAGAAAACCTGATCAGTCTAGATATAAGAAAGATTACATCAGAGAAGAATCAACAGTGAAAATCACATGCCACAAATGTAATAACTTTGGTCATACTACAAGGTATTGTAAGGTGTAGGTTAATCATGATAGAAGGAGACCACCTACATGTTACACATGCAACAAACTAGGACATAATGAAGTTTTGCAGATACAATAGAGAGGACAAAAGAAGAGGACCAAGAGGACCACCTCCTATGGTTATAAAGAATAATGTTGGTGAAAGTGGTAAAATTTTTAATGAGTATATAGATGAGTTTGAGAATCATTTCAAGAAATCAGAAAATGAAGAGGATGAGAAGATATGGAAGATAAAAGAGTTTAATAAGGCATTGGTTCAAGAAGAGACAGTAGATGCTACTGTGTCTTTGCATGATGAATATTTCATTGTTACATCAACCTAGAAGGCTGCATGGCCTTAGGGGGAGCATTGGATGAAGACACTGGATTATATCCAGCCCTTGATTAAGTGGAATGAGATCATGTGATCTTAGATATGGTGTGTACAGACACTATGGAGTCTATGTTTGTGATCACAACACTTGGAGATTCACATCTTATGTTCGTGAGATTTTGTTTGACTGGACAATGTGTGAAGTTGAGCCACCTGTGATTAATGCACTTACTCAACCAGTGATGGATAAAAAAACTTGAAGCATATCATTTCTACACCATTTGATAATCAATGACCAAGGAGAGTAGTGTGAAGAAGCATTTCAGCCATCTAGCAACCACATTGCGTGATCAATTCGAGAATAAATTCTAGAATTCAACGTATCAAAGGTATTTAGATATTATACTCTTTCAAGAAGATATGGATGCACTTGTAATTTTTGATAATGTTGATAGACTGAGGTATAAGTTTAAGAAGCACTCGTTTAAGTCTTGTGAGGATGATCTAGTAGGAGCATTTTCACAAACCCCTTGCGACATGTTACACGTTGAAGATATTAGGGAATACATCCATTACAAATATGGGACTATCGAGGATGTAGATATATATAGGGAAATAGATGGTGTGATATAATCAGATAGAAACATGGTAGAAGAGTTCAAACATTTGGAAGACCAGTCCATTATTAAATTAACCCTTCTAACTAAGTTCAACAAAATTGAATGGTTCAATATCATTCTAAGTAAAATTCATGACCAATTCATTTGGATTGGAGAACAACCATTTAAGATATGTGGGAAGATGATACATGAGATAACTGAATTAGACAATACTGGAGCCCTCCCAATAGCTGAGAAGAATATAAAAAAAACAAGAAGAAAAAGAACATGAGAAGGAGAAACAACAAGAAGAAAGACATGAAGAAGAGAAAGCAACAACATAAGAAGTAAGAACATAACTCAAACAAGAACCAGATACCTCCTCCACTTTATTTTTTGAAAGTATGGCCAAACCAGTAAGCATAGATGTGGATAGAATGGATGAGGATGAACTCATGAGGTTATCCTTCATGGATTTTGCTAAGGCAAAGGAAAGGTCAGTACAAAAGGGGGATACGAAAGTAATGGTGATCACTAGGGCAGTGGAGAAAATGAACAAAATACTCCCTACACCTCTTATTTTTGAAGGAAAGGATGATGCAGATAATTTGAACATGGTACTGGATAACTTTGACAGTCACTTTAAGTCATTTTTGAAGATCACAGAAGATGAGGCTGAAAGGAGCTTCCTAGAAAATAAGTTGAAGGAAATTTGTCAGCCCATCTCATGGGACTTTAACATTTTGAAAGCAACTACAATCAAGGCTAAGAGATATGTGGCACAAGGAAGAAAGATATACATCCATTGCATAAATCCTATCAGACATGTTAAAAATATTAAAGATATCATATCCAAGGATAGGGCTACCTTAGACAGCTTAATGGATAGTTGTGAAACCTCTTCACAATATGTGGTGGAAATGGACAAACAGACACCCAAGCTTTGGGTAAGATAAGTGTTTTGAATACGGAGAAAGGGAGAGTAGTGGAAAGATTTAGTTTTCTAAAGAGTTTAATCATTCCTAAGCTATCAATTATTGAAGCTCATCTCACAGAGATGAAGACAATAGAAGGATCAATGACAAATGCTATACCCACTAAGCTGAAGGAAGAAGAAACAAAATCTTATGCACTAAATGGACTGATCCATGTTAGTGAGCTTCTGATTAAGTCATGGACTGGTGACATGAAGACCTTGAAAGACTCCTTCCAAGACATTCTAAATCTGGTGAGTAAGCACTAAGTCTTTTGTGCTTAGAATTTTTAAATTTTGTAAGTACCTTTGCCATTGATGTCAAAGGGAGAGGAAGAGAAGAGAAAAATGAAAAGAGGAAGAGAGGAAGAAAAAGAAGTAAATAAAAAAAAAAAAGAGAAAAAGAGAAAAGAAAAGAAAAGAGGAGAATATGTATATAGAGAAGTAGAAGGAAGAGAGTGTTATAACAATTAGTCATTTTTTGCTAAGTGTTGCCATCAATGCCAAAGGAAGAGATTGTTGGAAAGTGATGTTTGGGAGCACTATGGATCACTTAATGGTTTTAATTTATGGCAGCACTTATGCTAGAGTGATTGCATGAAGTAAGATTAAGTACTAGAGACTCAGTCATGAAAATGACTAAGTACAAAATTAGAGTAGTAGTATTCTGTAGTATAGTTTTGGTCAGTGAAGATGATATGCGATGTATTATAGCTTGAGAAATTAAAGGAAGAAATTTAGGGATATGTATGACCTTCAGTTAAGGTTGCACGTGTTTTGGAGTTGATATCAGGAAGATACAGTGATATGAAGGTATGCGAAGACAAAGAATCAGTGAAATGAGGTATGTGAACAGTCACGATGATTGGAGGAAGATCAAATGGAATGGTAACATGATAAGTCAGATTAAAGTTGTATATTGATGACACTTTGGTAATATAAGATCACCGACTTAGTATTTATCATTTCCATAATTATTTACCGTGTTTTGTATTGTATTTGGGAGCTGACTGGATGACATAATTAGTACAAGTATAGAGTGTTTTGAGGAAGCGATAAGTATGTGTGAGAGGATGATATGATGGATGCGAATAGAAGATGTGAGATCAAAGATTAACATAGCTATAACTGGAACTATCAAATCATAGTAGATGCTTGTTTAACTCACTTTTGAAGAACACTTTTGTGATAGTATTCTGATTGTAAGAGTTGCAAGCTCACCACCTTTAACAGGGTTTTTGTATACCCCTAATAGGGTTTTGTATTCCTCTAACAAGGAAATGTACTATGTAATAAACAGCTCCTAATAGGGCTAGATCACCTAACAGGGATACTATATTTTAGTGCATAGTTGTGGGCACCATCTCCACAGGAGTTTTCCCTTGGCCAAGGTTTCCTAAAAAAAAAATCATGGTGTTATGAGTTATGTGTTGTGTATTTATGTCTTTTCATTTCAGCATTAATATGGTTTATTTACAATTGGTTGAAGTTTAAATTAAAGTCTTGTAATACTAATTTACCCCCCTCTCAGTATTACCTAATCCTAACACTTAATTTGTATGTTTTGTATGATCTCTCCTAATGAGTGGAGTCAATAGACACCTAGGCTATATCTATGTCTCTTATACTATCATCATAGAATTCATTGTTTATATCATACCCTTACAAATTATGATTCAACAATGAGATATGATGCAGGAGCATCTCGATTTCCTGGCATTCTTACATCATCTTGGAGGAATTTCCTTATATTATGATGAAGTTCCTTGTTTTGGACAATTTTTAGAGATTTTATGTACGAATGATCTGTGGAGATATTTAGTGTGTGCAATGAAAAGGGTTTGTTCCTTTTTGTTCATGGAGGCTACATCTATGATCACACCTCTTTAGGTAGTGTGGATTTTGAGATATGGCCTGTTCTTTGCAGACTAGTCATGTTATTCATGTCTTTGGTTGATTGTTGAGGATTACGGTGGAGGTTTTCGATCGATGGAGCCGAATATCATGGATCTCAAGGTGGACCAGTGTGTGGTTGACTTCGTGGTTAGATCACACTTGGTGAATTAATTAATTGTTGTAATTTATTTGGTATCTATGATGACCTGGTCTAATATGTTTTCCTTGGGATATCTAATATATTGAATTCTGATGTATGCTGGCTAGTATGCATAATTTTAGGGCTTGTGATTATAAGAAGGTTGTGATAGATAGAAAGTAGAGTGGAGAGAGGATAGCTCTAAGGTTGGATAGATCATACATAGGATCTGAGATTGATTTCATTGTATATGGTTGTAACTAGGAAGGCCTTACAACCTAACTTGTTTGAAGCCAATTTGATGTAATTTGATGTTACATAATAATAAAATAGTTATTTGGTTATATCTTGGTTGTGTTTTAAGTTTTCCACTATGTTGACTCTTGTTGCAAGATTGGACATATCCTTTGGGTATTTCTCTGGTCTTGACTACATCAAATGATATCAGATCTTGTTTGATCTTGTAGTGGTGCAACTCTTTGTGTTTGAACTTGCGAAGCTTCTGGGGTGTTGTTTGTGACGTGTCAGAGTGTAGTTCTGACTCGCATTAGCGAAGGACTTGCACAAGGTATTCATAAGGGATTTTCTACTGTAAGGTTGAGTTGTTGTGATGATATGAGTGATTTGAAAATCTTGGAGTGATAGATGTTTTTCCCAAGCTTGTGAAATCATAAATTGGTTTTTTGAGGGATGACAGATTGTGGATCTGGATCGCAATTATAGAGGATTTTCATGAGGATGTATCAGAAAGAGGATGATATTGGCTATGAACTTAGGATGTTTGTGAATATTTTTAGTAGATCGTTAACTGTGAGGAAAATAGAATCTTGCAATGAGATTGCCGATCTGATGCAGTTCCACCTTAGGAGAGAGGGGAAGAAGTTGATGAGAAAGGTTGACTAGTTTGTTGAAGATAGGGTCTTTAGCCAACTTGAGAAGAAGCTAGAGGAGATTACCAGTAAGCTTGAGGAGATTAGGAGGTTGAATTGTAGTTGGCATTTACTAATTCAAAAGAGGATTGTTTGGCCTATGAAAAGGCTTGTTCAAAGAAGGAAAAAGGAAAGCTAAGGTTTTTGCTAAGAAGGTAAAGCTTGAAGAGGTAAATATTCCATTTCTGAGGTTAAGGTGGTAGATCGAGTTATTTTTAATGATCAATTGGTTGGGTTTGATGTAAAAATTGCAGAGCATCTTTTTGTTGGTAATGAGATTGTTGATGATGTGGGGGAGTTACCTTCTTTTGAGGATAATATTGAGGATGTTGGTATTGATGAACTTGCTGATAGGTTTTTCATTGAAGATGATAATCATATTATTGATGAGGAGTTGTAGATTGGGTTGTTCTAGTTGAATGCAGTTACTTGTGTTGCATAATTCCAAATTGTGGCTAAGGAGATAGAGGTGGTTGATGAAGATGGTGGACATCTTGAGTTCCTTGTTGCTGATAAGCTGATGGTGGAAGGTCATGAGTTGCATGATTTTTTTGTGAAAGGGAATAAATACATGATACATTTTGTTGAGGATGTTGATCAGTTTATTTTTGTTAGCAGGTGTGTTGATTGGTTGGTTATAGTGTAGATGATTTAGAGGTTTGATTGGAGGAAGTAGGGGCTTCTTGTGTGTAGGTTTGTATTCTTTCCTTTGAGGATTGGGAAATCAATGGTCAAGATGAGGTTGTGTTCAGATTTTATTGCACCATCAAAGTGTGAGAGACACTTTTTTATCTACCTCCAATGTCTGATGAGGAGCATCTTGGGTTCTTGTAAATCTTACATCATCTTGGAGGAATTTCCTTGTGTTCTGATGAAGTTCCTTATTTTGGGTAATTTTTAGAGATTCTGTGTGCAGACAATCTGTGGAGATCTTTGGCATGTGTGATAAAAAGGTTTTGTTCCTTGTTGTTTGTGGAGGATATTATATGATCACACCTCTTCAGGTGGTGTGGATTGTGATGTTTGGCATGTTCTTTTCCAAATGGTCATGTTCTTCATGTCATCAGTTTAGTTATGTTCACTAGTTGATTATTGAGGATTGTGGTGGAGGTTTCTCATTGATGGGGCTGAATGATGTGGATCTCAAGGTGGAACTATGTGTGGATGACTTGGTGGTTGGATTGCACCTGGTGAATTAATTAAATGTTGTAATTTATTTGGGGTCTAGGCTAGCCTATTCTAATACGTTTGTCTTGGGATATCTAATATCTTGAATGCCGACCTATGGTGGCTATTATGTATAAATTTAGGGCTTTAAATTGTAAGAGGGGGGTTTTATATAGAAGAGAGAGTCGAGAGAGGATAGCTCCAAGGTTGGACAAATCATAAATAGGATCTGAGATTGATTTCATTGTATATGGTCATAATTGAGAAGGCCTTATAGCCCAACGTATTTGAACCCAATTTGATGTTACCTAATAATAAGTTATTGTTATTTGGTTATATCTTGGTTTTGTTTTTCAATTTGCCATTGTGTTGACTCTTGTTGCAAGATTGCACATCTACTTTGGGGATTTCTCTGGTATTTACTGCATCAAGATCTTATTGTTTTGTATGGATAAACCATCACCCACGATAATAATAAATACTTCAAATTCATCTATATTGATGCCTCAATTGGGCACTAACCTCTTATTAATAAAGTTATGGTTTGTACTAATATTAATGATTATTTTCACCCTTTAACCTCATAGGACCCATGGATGTGACAAGGGGTTGTATCTTAAGTGCCAAAGAGAATGGAAATATTTCCTTCAAAGATGACATCTTCCTCTTTTGGTTGATGTTGATCTTCATTCATCTCCTATTTGGTTTCTTCTTTACTATATGGTTTGGGTTCCCCAAATCCTAATTTATCATCAAACCTTACCTAAATGTTATCCACTCATCCTTTCCCAAGAAAATAATTTCTATTTGATCATGGATCCTTGTATCTAAAGCCCAAATAATTCCTTCTCATTTTATTTCTCACCTAAAAGATTGGTCTTGATGAATTTTTTCTTGGTTTCTACACATATTTGTAAAAGGTTTTTTCTAGAATGAAAGTTTTGATCTAGAACATATTCTTTACAAGGAAGTGTCAAATCCTATTTGATGAGATCTTGTAAGGTGGTGGCATTTCACATCTCATTTTTTGTTTTCATAGTTTTGACATTATGTTAGATAGGAATTTTGAATTAAACCATTGAACTTTTGACACATGTTTATCTATGTGTTGATGAATGTGCATGTATGGATGTTAGTTAGATGAACAAGCTTATAATGAATGACTTATAATAGATGATGATGTCCTATGGGGGATTATTCAAGTAGTTTTATAGCAGTTGTATGTTGCATTCATGACTGTGTTTTTCATTGATGTCAACACATTAATCTACTAGATATTAGCAGAGAAGCAGACAATGTTTGTATTAGCTCATGTGGAGAATTGCAAATCAAGCTATGCAGAATTAAGGAATTGTTCTTTATTGTATCCAAAGATTATGGTAAAAGCACGTACATAAATCCAATTAATCATGACAGTTATGAGTAATCTAGTGGAAACAATATTCTGACAGTGTTCCTGAGAAGCGTCTTGTGATAACCGGATTATATCTCCTAACTGGGATAGAATCTGGACATGCAAAGTTCTATAGAGGCTGAAGACATTTATGAGGTGGCTTAGATGAGACAACATAGTTAGAGGTCACATGTGTAAAGATTTATTAAGTTTGGAAGCTGTCAATTTTTATGTGGTTATGAAATATTATGTAATGTGTAATGTTTTATATTTTGTAATTGGTTAAGCCTAGTTGGCCGACTCAATTGTAAATTATTTGAGTGTAGTATAAAGGAAGGATTGTTTTCCTTGACTAAATATGTAAGAAATATATGATGAATGAATGAATATTGTAAGAGGATATGCGAATTGAGTAGATGTGGTATTGAGATCTGGTAAAGCAATTGGTGCAGTTTTGGCACAGACAAAGAAGTGAAGATCAGATTGTTGAGATTAGTAATTGTTGTTATTATTTTATTCAGCTAATATAGAGATCAGTGGACAACGAGTTCGGTGATCTTGCCCCTGAAGCTATTTGGACCATCTCATTTTTTGTTTGCATAGTTTTGACATTATGTTATATGGAAATTTTGAATTAAACCATTGAAATTTTGACACATGTTTATCTATGTGTTGATGAATGTGCATGTATGGATGTTAGTTAGATGAACAATCTTATAATGAATGACTTATAATAGATGATGATAATGAAGTCTTATTATAATATTATAGATTATTGGAATGACTTACTAATGAAGAATCAAGTTTGAATGAGTATGAGTGATAGGTTAAAGATGAGAATATGGTCAAGGTAGAGGTGACCTAGCCAATGTGCATTTATTTACATGATGGAAATCTTGCACACACCACATCTAGATGCATTCATTTTTGCATTTGCATATACTTTTATTTTGATGTGTGAGTAAGTGTATATTTTATGTGCATTTTAAAATTAGGGAAATTAGTTTTAATTTGATATGCATGCATCTTATTGTGGTTAGTTAAATTCAAAACTAATTATTTACTTTGAAAATTAAAAAGGTTAAATATTGTCTTGTTTGATAAAATTGATTTCTAATTTATATTTTGATAGACTAATTATTGTGATAGTCATTGTCCTTATATGTTGTTAGATAGTTATTGAACTTTCATATTGCTTATTTAAATTAGATAAAAATAAAAATTTGATTTTGTTATATGTATTTTTTATGCAATTAAATATATTTATATATATCATTTCTTAATATATTTTATATAAAATAATATTTATTTTATATAGATGGTTTTCTTTATTTATTTACTCTCTTTGTCATATCTTGATATTGATCATAACATATTCTCATATGATATAATTGCATGTAGATATATCATGCATGCACCATATTCCATCATGTTTGTCAATTCCTTTTTGCTAGGCATCTTTTGTAGGGTTGGTGCCTCTTCATTCCAGGAAGAACTTCAAGGAAGCATAAGCTTCATGACTAGGTGGTAAATCACTTAGACCATGTTTTCATCCATGATTGTTGATGGCTATTGGATTAACGAGTTGAAGATTTCATTGTTTGTACTCATTTCTTGTACTCTTGATGTTTTATATGAATTGTTGGTAATGGGTTGCCTAAGTCATCTTATGTATCATCTGTAACCATGTACTTTATGCTTCATGTATTGGAATTATGTCATGTGATGACATATTATGTATGCAATATTTTCTTATGTAATGATGCACTTGCAAATTATTTCCTTATTAATATGGTTAATGTTATGATTATTTTAATTTATGAGATAGTATTTGGTTTTGATCTTTACACAACTTAAAATCCTTGATCATCCACTTAAGAGATATAGTTAATGTTGAGAAGTTGTTGAAGACATGGCATTGTTGTCATTGATGTCAAAAATTGTGATTCAAAATGTTGTACAATAAGATATATCCTATACGATATGCTATGATGTTAACTAGTGTGGGTTTTATCCTTGATCCATGTATGACAATATCATCTTTTTTTGGATATCAGTGGAAGACAATTAGTGCATAATTATTAAGATTAAATGTTTGATATTATTGCTATGTTTAGAGATTATTCTAGGTATCTAATATGTTACAAGTTTTTGGTATGTCACTTCTATTCATTTTATCAACATATGTTATTATTTGTGCTCCTCAAATTGGTGCTCAATTTTATGGAGATCATTTGACTTGGTCTTGGTTGTGGTGCTCCCATCGACTCTAGAATATATCTCATGTACTTCAATGTTCTTTATTCTTTGATAATTATGCTATGTAATTTTATTTCCTTATGTATAACCTTATTATGGGTCATGAGGTAACACAGTATGAAGGTCTTTATGTGTGACATATATTTTGGGTCTAGTGCTAGTGTGTTGAGCCTTAATGAATATTTTAATATTTTCTTCAAGCCAACACATGTGCTATGCTAAGCTATTCTATATTTTTGTTGTTCTAGGAGTATATATATAGAACATCCTTTTGGATCCGATTATGTATGGATGCACATAGATGAGTAAGTATGTGTGTTTCTCCACACCTAATTTGTCCTTGTTTTCAAACAAACAAACTGGCAGTGTGGCCAATTGATGGTATTATGAAAACACACTACTTGGAAGTGTGGCATTATTATGGTATTATGATGGTGATTGCAGAGATTGTTGTGTTTTAGTACTTATTGTGATATTTTTTTTTATTGTATAATGCATGATGATGACTTGATCAGTGTGATTATGACATTAGATACTAGTTTGTATTTAGTTGGAATCATATTACAGTAGTTACATTCAATATTATTGGCAATCATATTTATATGGAAATCATATTGCACATGATATTTTGCATTTCCATTCAACTTCATATACACTTGTATCATCTTCATATTGGGAGTGATCAGTGTTTTAGTGTTCATATTATAAATATGATTGTGTTCACTTACTTGATTAGACACGTGATATTTTCCATCTTATGATTATCACATTGCTTCATGATTAGTATTAGTAATTAGATTCCTAAAAGGGTGATTATCATTACATCTTGAAATACTATTGTATGATCAACGATATCTTTTTGTTAGTATTAAAAAAAATCATTTTTATGTTGAAATTTGATAGCCTTTGTAAGTAATCATAGTGACGTTCCAAAGTCATTGAATGACAAAGGGTAAGCCACTCATGTTGTGACCATGTCACTTAATAGTATGTTACTAGGTAAGGAATTTTAGTCATCCCCCTAGTACCCTTAATGTGTTGAGATCACATGCTTAGTGCATTTAATTCCATTCTTATCAAGATTTTATATAGTAAAAGCTAAATTTTTGAATAGTACCATTTTGATATTCATATCATAAAGAATGATGTGAATTTGGGTTACATTTTGAAAATCCTATCTCTCTCAAGCTAGGGAATGACATTTTTCAAGATCACAGGTTCTTGGATTGTGGCCACCAAGGGAGTTCTTGTAAGGCACTTGACAGATATTTAGTTTGACAATTGCATTTGTAAATATGGAATAGTATGAAGGTAGAGTAATTAGGATTTGGAAATATTTGCAGTTCTAGGTGTATTTGTTCCATGCTCTTTTTTTGTTTATTGAGTTTAGTTTTTATTTCTTTGTTAGTCATAACCAGTTTTAGTTTGTTAAAGGTTAATGATATCATAATTTATGTAGAATGGTTATGAGTTTATTTTGTATTCTTAATTCAGGTTAAGTTTCTTTATGAGGGGTTTGCCAAAATGATTATTATATCAATATGTATGTGGGTTTTTGTATCTCATTCAAAATAGTTACTTTTGTTAGACTGTAAAAGGTTCTTCATTATTTTATAATTTATCATGGTTTTCTTTAAACCTGACATACATTATGATCATTCTTTGTTTTAGTATCAACCCTAGTCAAGGGTTTGAGTTTTTTGAAGAATGCAAACTAATTTAGTTCTACCTTTATGTGATGATACCATCATGAATTCATGTAAGTGTTCTTTCATATATTCATTATAAATTAGTGATCTCATTCTTTATATTCTATGTTCTTGTATGTCCATGACCATTCTTTTTTATCTTGTCATTCAAGTGTTGTCATGTTTTATGTCAAACCCTACATTATTTCTTGAGTTCTAGTCATTGTTGTTGAGCCCGAGAGTTTGCATTATTATGGTTGAAGTGTATGTAATGGTTCTTGAACCCATGTATGGTCTTTGATGTTGAATTCAATCTTAGATAATTGAGAGGGGGGGTGAGTCAGTTAAGTACGATTATCCTACAGTCCCAATCTCCCAGATGTATATATTCAAACTTTTCAATCAAATAATCAACTCAGTAAGATATCAATAGTGTCTTTCTCGTCATCTATCGATTGACAGTAAATTTAATCCCGTGTTTACTGATATTTCCAGTTAAGAAATGTGTACAGAAAAAATAACAATTCAAAACATCATTCACACATAACACATAGATGTTTAACGTGGAAACCCTGTTAGGGTAAAAACCACCTAGGACCGGTAACCCAAAATAATTCACTCTTCTAAAGTGAGCTCAGTTAGGAGCCAACCCTATTAAAGGTTACAAAACACACTATAAGGTGTGACCTAGTTAGAGGATTTATCACTAATAGTTCTCCCTCGACCAACATTCACTATGGGGTCAACAAGAAAATAATCAACATTCATTGAATGTCATATTGAAATACAAAAGAATGTTAAGTCCCACTCGGTTAAGAGATTTTGCTATAACAATGGTTAAACAAATACAACAATGATCTGATTCAAATAAAACTAAGATTTGCAGATTTTTAGATCTATACTAAGCTCAAAATACCTCCTCTGATCAATAAACAATTCAATCCTTCATATCCTCCAACTTTATTCCACTCGGTGTATACTTCTCTAATGCTCGATAATGTCTGTAGTTCAACTCAATTCTATCTTTAACTAGTTTGATCAGTGGTGCATGAAAATAGTCCTTTCACATGAATTCTCCCGTAGTATCAATAATCCCAGACTCAACAATGAATCCCATGTCTCTTTAAATAGACATCATAAACTATTTTCGTTTCATCTGTTAGATTTTGCCTATCAATCTTCATCATTCATTTTTCCTCTTTAACCTTCCTCGACAGTTGTGTCGTTTAATTCTCCTTCATTTGATCAATCTTGAATTTTGTCAATCATTAGATCATCATAAAAAACTTTATCTTCTACCTCAGAATCATAAGCAATTATCCAACTCATCAATTCAGTAGGCTTTTATAATATTTATTTCTTTCATTCACTTGGTCAATACAAGAATGTGTTGGTGATTACCTACTCAGTTAATACTATACTTAGTATATACTACACTAGCTCGGTGTAGATAAAAATATTCATTTACCGACCACATAAACTTGTTCAATTCTAATCTTCAATAAATAACAAAATCATGTAATACAATCAAGTCAACAATATGATGTCATAGACTCATTAGTAAGTTACCCAATGTATACCATATCTATATATTTCATATCCATCTCATCTTCATGTAGATATCTCATTCCTTTACTATTTTCCTTCTTTAGATGTTTGTAACCATCATGGTAAGTGCAATCAAAACTAGTTGACATCAATGACAATACATTGACTGATTTAATTGTCTTACATATCACTTTAGTAGCTCGGTGACCATTAATCACTATCTTTCACTTGTTCATTAATTTCATCAAGATATTCAACCAATTTATCAATCTCTCCCTTCGGCATTGATGGAAACACAATATGAAATATGTCATAGAATACAAAACATCTATTCTACAACTATATAAACACATGTTTTATCTTGGTAAGATCTCCCTAGCTTGTACATTTAATATGTTTAATCACTACACAACATTCCATGCAGACTCTCCCTGTGGATTTGATCTTCATTTCTCATGGATTCTCTCTCCCTTATAATATTTCATTGATTCTCTCTCCCTTGGACAACAATGCCAAAAATAATAAACAGCTCTGCAGTAGACAAAATATTATCTTTGGTGTTTAGTTCAGATTAAGTACCTTTCATGTACCGATATGCAGTGTCCTTTTGTTCTTCAATTTTTAACTTTCACAACCTTAGGAGACCTAAAGTGTGAACAATATGCATCAACATCATTTGATATTCTAATAAAGTATAGGTTGATGCAATCTCTTGATTACCTTAGTGACCGAAAGATAGGGGGTGGACCCCTAGTCTAGTCCTCAAGTACTCAAATGTATCCTTAGGTAAGGGTTTAGTAAATATATCTGCAAGTTATTCTTTTGATTTCACAAACTCTAGTTTTAGTTTCTTGTCTTGTACTTGTTCCCTCAAGTAGTGATACTTTATAGATATATGCTTTGTTTTTGCATGCATAACTAGATTCTTAGAAATGTTTATAGAACTTGTGTTATCATAGTATATTATCACTAGGTCAGTGATCTCTTCATTCATCCCTTCCAAGAGTTGTTTTATCCATGCAATGTTTGAACAATTAGCAACAACATATTCTACTTTGGTAGTGGATTGAGAAATGCATGCTTGTTTCTTGCTTATCCAAGTAACTAATCTTTCTCCCAAAAAGAATGCTCCACCAGTAGTGCTCTTTTGGTCATTAATGTTTCCATCCCAATCTGCATCTGTGTAAGCTTGTAGTTCAAAATTGCCCTCTTTCTTGTACCATAAACCATATTTTTAGTGTTCTTCAAGTATCTCAAGATCCTTTTAACAATAGTTATATGTGATTCTTTAGGATTAGCATAAAATCTTGTTACAATACCAACTGCATGTGCAATGTCTGGTCTACTATGCACAACATACATCAACTTACCAATCATTAATCTGTATAATGTCTAATTTACCTTGGTTGTCTGATCATCTTTTATTAATTTGCATCCTGTAACCATAGGTGTACTGACCAGTTTTGAATCTTCCATACCGAAGGTTTTCAATACTTCTTTGATGTACTTTGATTGTGTAATAAATATACCTTCACTTTGTTGTAAAATTTTCAAACCAAGAAAGAATTTAATCTCTCCAAACATTGACATTTCAAATTCTTTTCCCATTTCATCAGAATTTTTTTTGCATAGATTATCATGTCCTCCAAATATGATATCATCAACAAAAATTTCAGCAATAAGAATCTTATCATTAGTTTCACCTTTCAAGTATAAATTGTTACATTGTCACTTGTTCTAACAAATCCAATACTAATAAGATATGAATGCAGTCTTTCATAACATGCTCTCGGTGCTTGTTTCAGTCCATATAGTGCTTTGTGCAACTTACATACCATGTTTTTATGATTTGGATCAACAAAATCTTTAGGTTGTTCAATGTGTATCTCTTCCTCAAGTATTCCATTAAAAAATGTAGATTCGACATCCATTTGATATACTTTAAATCCTTTGTAGGCAACATATGCAAGCAATATTATAACTCCTTCAAGTCTTGCAACTGGTACAAAAGTCTCACCATAATCAATTCCTTCTTCTTGTGCATACCCTTTGCATGCAAGTCTTTCCTTATTCCTAGTTACTTCACCATTCTCATTCAACTTGTTTTTGAATATCCATTTGGTTCCAATTATGTTCTTATCATTTGGTATCGATACCAATGTCTATGTTTTATTTTTCATTATCTAGTCTATTTCTTCATTCATGGCTTTAATCTATTCATCATTCTCAAGTGCATCTCTAACATTTTTAGGTTCAAATTCACAAACTAAACATGTGTTATTTCTCAACTTATTGCGTACCATCATGCCAGCTTTCTTGTCTCCAATAATTTGATTTTGTGGATGGTGTCTCCTCACAAATTTTGCCAGTACTTGTTCTCTTCTTTGTTCATCATTCGGTGTAGTATCAAGATCTTCCTTAGTAACCATTTCCTGATTCTCGATCTATGTAGGCTGATGCTCGATATGTTAGAAATAGGGAATATTGAGAGGGGGGGTGAATCAGTATTCTAAAAACTTCTAATTTTGCCCAATTATGGATATAACAGATAATCTTAATGCTTGCATAAAATAGAAAGATAAATAACATGCATAGCAATAAAACAAAATAAATCATAACACATTATTTGTTCTCGAGGAAACCCTGGCCAAGGGAAAACCACGGTGGGGATGGTGCCCACAAAGATCCACTAATCAAAAGTATCTTGTTAAGGATGTTGACCCTGTTAGGATTCTATTACATGCATATAGTGTCTCAGTCCTGATTAAGGGACTATAGGCCTTGTTAGAAGCCTCAACCCTGTTAGGAGTTGGCAGTACAAAATGTAATTACCAGATGAGCCCATTGCCCAAACAAGTAATGTACAATATTTACTGATTACAAAAGAAGTCAAGGTACATAACCTTATGCTACTTGCATTAATATCTCTTCCCTACTCTTTCACTATCGCTATTACATATACATCATATATCTCGCATCACATCACTTCTTGATGATATCCTTCTTACAATTTACAATTACATTTATACAAGTTATTAAGGCTAATAAATTTTCAGTCGGCTACCATATTACAAAATAACTTTACCCAAGTGTTAAAATCTAAGATGTCATCCCTTTATATTGTTAAGTCATTATTTTTATAAACAAAATAATCCCTTAACTCTTTATCAATTCTGTCTTCATATTCTGTCTTGTCGGCTTAACACTGTCTTTAGAAAAACTATCATAACTTCTTTCGTACATGTCGTATTGACTTGCACTCTGAGGTGAGTCTTCAATAGACACCATAGAGTCTATGTAAGTAAAAAAGCACTAAAATTACTCCAATCAACATCGCAAACCAAAACTATCATCAGGTTCATTGGTAAAAACACACTGTCTCATACTTAGACAATTTCGTATTGCGCTTTGACATACTAGCTCTTTGACCTGTGCGATCTTCATGTAGATCATATGTTTCCATAATGAAAACATCTATGTAACCAACTCAGCCAAATTTCCAACAATCTCCCCCTTTGTCATTGGTGGCAACATATGAGAAAATTGGCTAAGTCTTACAACTTCAAAATCTCAAAATTGTGGCCATAGTATAAAATATATATACTATCCTTATAACTCCAAAAAAATCTTATCTCTAATACAGTACTCCCCTAAGAATATCAATCCTTATCATTTTCTTATCAATTTTATGCTATATATCTCTCCCCCTTTGACAACAATGACAAAAAAAAGGTAAGGAGGGTTACAAAACTATATTCACAAAAAGTTATACCTTAATTCAATATTTCAAAGCCGGTAGGCTTTCAACACAATCTGCAAAATCAATCTTTATAGCCTCTAACTCATTCTCCCATGATTTCTTAATAGAATCTGCCACAGTAAGTAGTGCACATAGTCCATAAGATGCTATCTCACATGCTTGGATATTCTCAAAGCTAAAATTTTGAAAAGATGTCTTAACTAAAAGACATTCTTCCAATTGCCCTTCAATAATACTTAACTTCATAGAAGTGTGCTCTCTTAAAAGAGTGAATCTTTTCATTTTCCTTTCCTTTTCATCTTACAAAATTCTGATCTCATAATATATCTTACGAAATTTCTTCTCAACATTAGATATATTCACATTGGGGCTTGAAAGAAGGTTTGTTTCATTCTAAATTTCTACTTCCTTCATCTTCATCTTCTAATCTTCCTCTGCTGCCAAGGTCTCTGATTTTGTAGATTGGATGTACAAGGATTTTCCTCTTTCCAAATTCTTTCTCAAGTCCTTTATACAGATATCAAGATTGTTGATATCATTCTTGATAGTCTAGCTAATGTTCAAAAGTGTTTTAGCCTCATAGGCTACTTGAGATTTGACTTTTTCTATATTAGATAAATTTGTGAACTCACTGTCAAAAGTGTTCATCACTTTCTTTTCTTTCTCCAGAGGGTCAGCTTCTGCAATTTGTGTAGTAATAATGCCTTGCAATTTCTCAGTAAGCTCCTTCATGCATCCTTCAAGACTCTTTACTTTCTTATTATTTCCAATGATCTTATTCAAAGATGTGATCAGGTCCATCTGATCATCATCATCTACTTCCTTTTCCAAGCTCTCAATCATAGAGCCAATTTGAGTTTTCTTGCCAGTCTCAAGTGTAAGACTGATTTCTTCTTGAGTGGGAACAAGTTCTTGTTTTTCTGTCACTTTAGGTTCTACAATTGTGGTCTCTATTTTCTCTTCTCCTTTGGTAGTCTCCTACTCTTCAAAAGATGAATTGTCAACAATGTTTTCCAGATTCTTGAATAAGTTATCACCACTATCCAAGATGATCTTAGTTCCTTCTACATTCATGACTTCATCCTCAACGTTTATGGTTGGTGGAGAGGGAATGTCCTCTTGTTTTGTTTCACCTGCTTGCTCTTCTGCAACTGATGGTTCTCCAACATTCTCTGTCATGACCTTAATGATTGCTTTCTCCATTTCTGCTTTGACTTCTTCATATTGTCCTCCCATAATTTGAATAGTTCTCCTTTTTGTCCTTAAATGGGTGTTTAGAGCCTTCATGATCTGCTTAAGGTGTTCATCATCTCTCACATCACAAAGTTTCCTCACAAGATTTTCTCTGATAGATGTGTCTTCCTATGATGCTCTCTTCTTCCTATTCACAAGTTTCTTGTATAAATCATCAAGTAACTTACCCTAAATTGTATCAAACTTCTTATCAGATAGAATCATATGCTTTACCATTGCATTTTCTAGATTTAATCTCTCTGCATAATCATAGAGATCATAATACTTGTTCATCTTTGTAAAGTCTCCACCTTGAATGATCTACTCATTAACCTTCTCAATTTTAGGTTTCCAGGTTTTCTTCTTAATATAAGTGTCATCATCTTTGATTTCTGCAATTTTCCTTGGAACTGGTTGCACCAAAGTTTTTTGCCTCTTACCTGGTCCAGCAAGACTCTCTTTTACTCTTTTGCTAGGTGTTGAGGAGGTGGATCTAGTGGATATCCTTTCTTCTTGATCCTTCTCTATTACTTCTACTTTCACCTTAACTTGTGTTTCTTCTTGCTATGTTTCAATTGATGATAGAGGTGGAACAGACAAAACTTCTTTTTGTCCAGTATCTCTAATTGCTGTTGCTATTTGCTTGGTGACCAAGAATTCATGTTTAGTCATCCCTATATCTTTTAGAATTTTCTTGATAGTAGTCTCAACTCTTTTCTTTGACTGCTTCTCTTCAAGTAAGGTCTTTGCGGAGTTGAAGTTCTCCTCAAAGGTTCCAAACTTGTTACAGTGAGTATCAATCTTGCACTTAAGTAACCTATTCACATATTCTTCTATCTCTACCTCAGATATCTCATAGCCAAGAGGGTCTATGAACTTTGTTCTAGGTTCTACTGCTTCAATGTAAGAAAAGTCAGTATCAACCATGAAACATATCTCACTTTTATACTTCTCTACAAGAGATTGTGGGATCCTTGATCTGGTTGTCACTAAATTCTAAAATGTCTTGATTACCAATACTGCACTCTCATTCACTTTATCAATAACATGCCTCCTATACACTTGGTTAATCCTTTCCATTGTAGTTTGGCCATCATTCCAGTCATTTCCAATGGTGTAAGGAAATCTTCTCAGTAGATGAAAAAACATATCAGTGATTAAGGATGAGAATCTAAACTGTGTATACTTAGTCTTCTTAATCTTTTCCAAATTCTCAAATAGTTGAATTCTCAAAATCTCACACATATCAACTTGTATTTTATCAACACACATCAGATAAGCTACATGTATCATTCCAGCTACCATGCCATCCTCTCTTGAGTTTGGACAAAACTTAGTTGTTAGGATCTTACATAAGTATTTGACATCATCTTGTTGAATCTTACTAATCACAATTCCTCTACCATTATAGGATGAATTTGTGTTGTATATGACTATTTTCCTCATGTTCTTCTCATTTAAAGGAATAGCTCCAGTTTTAGATAGTCCAGTAACTTCATGAATCAAATCAGCTATGATATCTATCAGTCTATCTTCTAACCAAAACTTTCCATTATGAATTCTGCTTAGGATTATCTTTGTACATTCTTCATTATCAAATTCATACTATAATGTGTACTTAATGATCTCATTATCTTTCAAATGTTCAAATCCTTCTTTGAATGACATGTCCTGATTGTAGATCTTCTGATATTCCTTGGTGAAATCACTATCATTGATAGTCTCTAGTTTGCATCCAAGATAACTTCTAACATTCTCTAGATGTAAAACTCTATCTGGTACGGATGATAAAGCTAACCTAGGATCATCTTCCAAGAGTTCTACTAGTTCCCTTTTCATCTTAGGTCTATTTTTATCTTTGACATTGTGAATCAAAGAAACATCCATGATTTCCTCTAATTCCTTAACTAATTTAAAGATCTGCCAAGTAGAATACCTCAATTTTGTGATTTTAGGGCTTGCGTAGATTTGGCACAAAATTCTTCACCAAATCCTTGCAAAATGCTTCCAATCATTGCTCTTTGATCTCCTTAAAACTTGAATTCACTTTGATGATCAAATAATACTGATCATGACATTTTATTAATTCAATCTCACTTAGATTTGACATCACATTCAATTCTTTTGCCGCTTCTTTCCAAAAAGTTGATTCTGTTACCCTGCAAAACTTAAAACTTCTTGTGATCTCACAAAACATAATATTTTTATTTTCACTCTTAACCATAGCATTAGAACATCATATAATACCTTGCATTAACTGCACAAGACTCAATTCATCATATTACTACTTCTACACTAATCTAAGTTCCTATTCTACTATAATTTTCATAAATTAAGTACTTTGAGATGGGTCCGGTAAAGATTCATTCTTACCTTTTAATACTTCACCTGCCTAACTACCTTTAGTGTTGAATATGTCTCCTTGATCTATGCCTTAACAAATTTCACTTCATTTGAATTACTACAGCATCCTTTTTGATTGTTACTTGCATCTTCATTTCTTCTTGCATGATTTCTAGGGTTAGGATTGGTATGAAAAACTCCATTGTTCATTCTGCAAAACCTTGTTGTATATCCAATATTGTTACATATCTAACAAACAATTCCATTGTTCCCATATCTTGGTCCAGGTGGATTGATATGTGATCTGCAATTTCTAGCAATGTGTCCAACCTTGTTGCATCTATAACATATTACTCCATTTCTTCTATTCATATCTTCAATAGGTTTCTTATTTGCATTATTAGTATTCCTAAACATTCTACTACTATTATTATTCTCAACAAATTTAGGTTTCCTGCATTCAATAGCTCTATGTCCAAAACCATGACAATTATAACAATAACCATTAAGAGGTTTGAATTTCTTACCTGTGCAATCTCTCTTCATATGACCAATAGTATTACAAGAAAAACATCTACCTTTGAATTCTCTTTGCATACCTTTAGGTGATTCCTCTTGCTTAGGTGGTTCTTCTTCCTTAGGTGTATCTTCAGATTTGTTAGTCTCATCAGACTTCTTCTCATTTATGCTTTCAGACATTTTCAGATCTGGTTCCTTGCTTTCTTCATTTGTTTTAAAAGTGTTGAATCCAAGACCATTCTTATCATAGAATGGTTTTTGATAAGATATTTGTTCATCAATCTTCTCACTAGTTGAATATAGCCTTTCAAGTTGTTGTTTAGATTGAATTAGTTCACCTTTCACAATTGTATTCTATTTCTCAAGTTCAGGATACTACAAATTGACTTTCTCAAGTTCAGATGTTACTTTACCAAGTTTAGATTTTAGTCCTACATTTTTAGTTTTTAGACTTTGATTCTCAGATTTCAGATTTGCCTCATCCTTGCCATTTCCATCTTTCAGACTTAGCTTCAGATTTTCTATCTTCAGTTCATGCTTAAGGATCTCATTTTATTTTTCTAAATTGTCATCACAATCTTTAATAAGAACTTTAGATTCCTTTTCAGATTTCAGATCTTCCAACTTGTTTTTTAGTTTCTCAATGAAGTTCTTTGCATCATCATATTTTCTTTTCAGAGTATCTCTTTCATCAGTAAGCATATCAATCTATTCAAAAGCTTCTTCAAGATTCTTCTATAGTTGATCCATATCCATAGAGATCTTACTCAAGCTGCTAGGCTTTCCTTGAATGATTCTTTTCCAAGTAACTAAGCTCTGATACCAATTGCTAGAAATAGGGAATACTGAGAGGGGGGGGGGGGTGAATCAATATTCTACAAACTTTTACTTTTGCCCAATTATGGATATAACAGATAATCTTAATGCTTGCATGACATAGAAAGCTAAATAACATGCATAGCAATAAAACAAAAGAACTCATAACACATTATTTGTTCTCAAGGAAACCCTGGCCAAGGGAAAACCCCGGTGGGGATGGTACCCACAAAGATCCACTACTCAAAAGTATCTTGTTAAGGATGTTGACCCTGTTAGGAGTCTATTACATACATATAGTGTCTCAGTCCTGATTAAGGGACTATAGGCCTTGTTAGAAGCCTCAACCCTGTTAGGAGTTGGCAGTACAAAATGTGATTACCAAATGAGCCCACTGCCCAAACAAGTAATGTACAATATTTATTGATCACAAAAGAGGTCAAGGTACATAATCTTATACTACTTGCATCAATATCTCTTTTCTACTCTTTCACTATCACTATTACATATACATCATATATCTCACATCACATCACTTCTTGATGATATCCTTCTTACAATTTACAATTACATTTATACAAGTTATTAAGGCTAATAACTTTTCAGTCGGCTACCATATTGCAAAATAACTTTACCCAAGGGTTAAAATCTAGGATGTTGTCCCTTTATATTGTTAAGTCATTATTTTGATAAACAAAATAATCCCTTAACTCTTTATCAATTCTATCTTGTCGGCTTAACACTGTCTTTAGAAAAACTGTCATAACTTCTTCCGTACATGCCGTACTAACTTGCGTTCTAAGGTGAATCTTCAATAGAAACCATATAGTATATGTACAAGTGTGCAAGCACTAAACTTACTCCAATCAACATCACAAACCAAAACTATCATCAGGTTCACTGGTAAAAACACACTATCTCATACTTAGACAATTTCGTATTGTGCTCTGACATACTAGCTCTTTGACCTATGTGATCTTCATGTAGATCATATGTTTCCATAATGACAACATCTATGTAACCAACTTAGCCAAATTTCCAACACGATATCATTATCCTATTGCTCGGTAATGCTAGGTTGTTGCTCGGGCAGAGTTTCAAGTTACTCAATGTATATACATCTACCATAATCTTCTGGTTCCTTTTTGCTTTCTTCATCATTTTTCTTAGAAAACTCATCAATCCTCACATTTGCACTTTCAATCATTTTTTAGTAACCTTATTCAAACATTTGTAATTTTTTCTTTTAGTAGAATATCCTAAGAATATTCCTTCATCACCTTTTGAATCAAATTTCCCATTTCTATCATCTTTCAAAATGTAACATCTACTTCCAAATATTCTGAAATAACTTACATTCAGTGTGTACCCATACCATAACTCATAGGGTGTCTTGTTTGAATCTTTCTTCACTTGTACTTGGTTTAATGTGTATACAATAGTACTAACAACTTCTCTCCAGTATGTTTATGCAACATCTTTTTCAATCATCAATGTTCTAGCACAATCAACAATAGATATATTCCTCCTTTCAGCAATTCCATTCCGCTGCGGTGCCTTTGGTGTAGAAACATGTCTTTTAATTTCATGCTCATTATAAAAGTTAGTGAACTCATCAAAAATAAACTCACCACCTCTATCTGATCTCAAGCATTTTAACTCTTTTCCACTTTCATTTTCCACTTTAGCTTTATACCATTTAAACATCTTGAAGGCTTCATATTTTTCTTTTAAAAACACAACAGTTATCATCCTAGAGTAGTCATCAACAAATAAGATAAAATATCTATCTCCATAATAACTCTGAGTTCCCATAGGACCACACAAGTCAGTATGAACCAACTCAAAAAGAGCATTAGATGAATAATTTTTTCTCTTGAAACTAGATTTTGACATTTTTTCCTTTTGACATTGTTTACACATGATATGGTCAGGTTTAGATAAGCTCCGTAAGCCTCTAACTTTTCTTTTCTTACTAATTTTAACCATGTTGTCAAAATTCACATGACATAGCCTTTTGTGCCATAACCACACATCTTCAGTTCTAGCCAATAAAGAAGAAGTTTTAGTATTGTCAAGATAGAATAGATTACCTTTTGATTGTTCACCAGTACCGACCAACTTTCTAGTCTCATCATAGATTTTCACCTTTCTATTCTAAAATGCAACTCAGTGACCTGAGTTATTCAGCTATGCTACATTCAATAGATTATAGTTAAGTCCCTTCACTAAATATGCATTCTCACATATGATCTTATTGTTCAACAAGATAGATCCTTTTCTTTTTACTAGACAAGGTCTATCATTTCCCATTTTAATAGATCCACCATTATAATGTTTAAGGTATTCAAATTTGTCTTCATCACTAGTCATATGATGTGTACAAATACTATCAATAATCCAAGTATCATTCTTTCTAACTTTAGAAATAAGTGTTGTTTCAACATACCTTTCTTCTTCTTCTGAATCTTCTTTTAAGGCTACAAATACCACCTTAATATCTTCATTAGTGTCGGTGTCAATGTCATCATCATCATCTTCAACAAGGTAACATGCTTTCTTGCCTTAGTCTTTGTAGTCTTGGTTGCTTCTTCTATCATACTGTTGGTTGCCTCTGTGTTCTCGGTTATCTCTTTTGTCAAACTTTATTTCCCCAGATTGTTCATTGTCTTTGTCATCTTCTTTCCTATTAGTAAATCTAGCTGTAATGTGACCGATTTCTTTATAGTTAAAACATACCAAAGTTAATTTTCCTTTACCTTTTTGTAGTCTTCTAGCCATTAATGCTTCAAGTTCATCAAGTTCATCCTCATCACTATCACTATCACTCTCAATTCTTATCATGTTTTTACTACTTGATTTACCAATTTTCAAGGATGATATAAATGCAAACTCAACATTAGGAACAATACTATTATCAAAGTTATTTAACTCAAAAGTAGTCAGTTTACCGATTAGGTTATCAAGTGTAAGATTATTACCCAAAGCTGATCTCATTTCATGGATTGCATAGATTCTAATATCATAGATAGGTAGCAAGGTTCTAAGAATTTTACTCACAATAGTGTCTTCATCAATAACACCTCCTACTCCTCAGATAGAATTGACAATCTCCTTAATTTGATTGTTGTATTGTGAAATGTTTTCTCCTTCTTTCATCTTCATGTCATCAAATTTTCCTCTAGGACTTGTTGGTTAAAATCTTTGTTTTGGCCTTTTACCCTGAAAGCCATGGATGTTTTTTGAAAATTTTACAATCTTTAGGGTTTTCTAGGTCTGAATATCCTAAAAATCAAAAAACCCTAGGTCTCATTTCATATTTCTACCCGTTGGAGGGTAAAACCCTATTTTGTCTTGGCCTTGTTCTATTTCTTTGTTACCTTTTTCGGGCCACTTAAGTTTCCCTGTGAGCACATGACTATTTCATTCTTGGTGTTTGCTGAATGTCTTAACAATGTTTCATGTCTCTTTATCATTCAACGATTTAGTGAATACAGTCAGTTGCTTGTTCTCCAGGTTCTCGGGTGGTTAGTAATTCTATTCGGCGATTGGGCGATTACATTATTCATGTGGTCTCTTATTTTTCTGGCGGTTCCTAAAAACATCTAGCGACTTGGCGTGACAGTTTGTATCTTTTCTTCAATCACTAGTTCACATGATGGTGGGCCTAGCATCTCAGTCTCTTTTTAATCCTATGGTGGGCGCATGATCTCATGAAATCTTAGTAGCTATAAGATCATGCACCGGTCGTCCAATCTTCTAGGTGTTCAGATAGACTACAAGTGGGACCGCTGATAGGTATTTCAATGTGGCAGTATCTTATTTTAATGAAGTGGCTTATAAAGCAAAGTGGGGCCAAGTTTTAATGACATCTGTAGGAGATTCAAGATCTATGACTCACATATGATCGCATGGAATCTTTCTAGGCTATGTGCTCATACGATTGCCATTCGATCTTCTAGATAACATGGTGTCTCTCAGTGGGTCCACTACTAGGTATGCACGAGTGGTGGCTTTTCATTGGTTGAGCTAGATAGTGACAAGGAATTTGTCAGTGGGGCCCTGCATTTAGTTGAAAGAAGATCTACGGCTGGCGTATGATCACATGGAATCTTTCCAATCCATGAGATCATGTGATAGCCATCGATTTAGTATCAAACTATAAGGGATGTCAATGGGACCTCCCTACCAGTGGGCACTGACATGCTTGTTTGTGATTGTCCACAGGATGGTGAGGTGGAATGTTGTCAGTGGGCCCGAATCTTTCAAGAGAAAAAAGAAGAAGATCTACCATCGTTGCTTGATCACATGGAATCTTTTCAGGCCATGCGATCATGTGACCACCATCTGATTTAAGAGCTTGCTTAGAGGTTATAAGGATTCGGCGATCATGCGACTGGTGGTCACGAAGTCTTAGAAAGAAGTTTGAAAAGTCAAATGGTTGCAGCAATTATGTGATTTCCTTTGGTCGCTGGATCTCCAGATCTGAACATAGTTAATGTTTTTGTCTTGTGACCTAGCGGGTAGTTGGGTCTTCTTCAGTCGCGTGATCACAGGAAAATGTAGCGGTTAGGGAGATATCTGGTGACCTTACGACTGAAGACAAATTGAAACCTGGGAAAAGTAAGGGATCTGACGGTCATGATATAAAGTGAGCCTAGATTTGAAAGTTGACCGTCGATTTGCTATCTCATGCCATAATATAGCTATTTTTTCTTGATTTGAATATTTTAAGGGTTTCTCAGTGACTAAGGACTAGAATTGAATGCTTGGGCGGCTAGATCTGGTAGTTTTGATCTTGTCGAGTGCTGCAGAGTGGTCCAGAGAGTTTGATGATTGACTGCAAAGGTTTGTACATTGAAAGGTGGGTAACCAGTTGCTCAAGGCATGTTGCAGGTGGTTGATCAGATTGATTAGCATGGAGAATATTTCATGATCTTTGGTACCTTGTTCTGAGAAATATCATTAATGGAGATCATTCTTGGATCTATTTTCTCTAGGTTGCTTGGTTTTGATCTAGTGTATTAATTTCTGATTGAATTTAGTTGGTTTGGTGGGTGAAACCCTAACCCTTGCCCTAGTCATTTGTAGCTTGTTGCATCTTGATTTTTGGGGATTCCAAGATGACTAGTGATATATATTGCAGCTATTTTGACTTTTTGGGGGGTTCTGTCAAAAAGATATAGAAAAACTTGAACAAAATTGCTTTGAAGTAGATTTCCAAGCTTTGTGTCAGATCTTTTGAGTAACAAAATTATGAATGTAATTGGCAAGATGGTTTTAATACAAATACACTGCAACTTCTACCATATACTGGTGTTGTCTCTCTACCTCTATATTGTACTCTTGTATGTTCTACATGTTAGGCATTTAAAATGTACCAGTTGTAAGGAAACTTGCTTGACTAATTTATGAGTTTCTTTCAAGGAAAGAATTAAAAGTTCTCATAGTTCATCTTGAAGAGTAGATATATCTGTATGGATTCTGATAATAATAGTATTTGGTTAACATAATAGTTTGTAAGGCAATCTATTTGGATTTGTGGCTGGTATGCAAGGCATACTGTTGTATTTCTTTTAGAATTATCTGGTTGATTGGCATTTAGAATCTTTTTCCCATTGGATAAGGCACTGGTTTGGTGTCTATTTCTTATGGTTTTATCTTTCACAGATCTCTAGGAAAAAATCAAAACTTTCATATCATTACCAGTATATTTTTCATTTCATGTTCATTGCACTAAATAGATAGGACTGTCCCTAAAAGGCACATAGTCTATATTTCTTGATTCCTTGAAGAGAGAATCATTTAGGTTGCCCCTCCTTAAAAGGAAGAAGGATGAGAATGCTTAAATCACTAATCCTTATTTTATTTACAATCATGTTTTTCCTAGTTAAACTCTGCATCAAATTGATCATGGTCATATGCAGAGCATTCTATAGATTAATGCACTAAGAAGAACTAAAAGAAGATCAGTGTCTACGCATATAAATACTGTGTAATCAGTTATCATTAAAAGGTAATACCCACTTGAGTATGTGGAGCTCAAAAAAGAAGGAGGATCTTATCCAATCCTCAGTAATTAGGTCTTTCTCTTGTTTGAATCAGCCTCAAGAAGCCTAAATTTAGGGTCAGTTTGATCCTACAAGAAAAATCCCTAACAAATTGGTGACTTTGCTGGGGATCTTATTAAGAACTTTTCTACAATATAGGGCTTAGTTGAGCCAGGGCTCCTACCCTATACAAACCAGTTGGTTACCATTAGTATTCATATTTCAAACAAAATTCCCAAATAGTTGGGTGGTGACTCTTACAAGTCTCTGCACCAGTGCAATTGAGGTTTAAAAATCATAATGAGTATGAGAAATACTAGAGCCTAGAAAAAGGATCATCCAGAAGCAAATTTGGAAGGTGAACTCCCAAATACATCGAGGAAAATGAGAAAGGATAAAAATATAAATGACATGTCTTTTACATGGAAGCAGAAAGGAAATACAAGGACAGAGGATCTTGTTCAAATAAATCAAGAAGAAAATACTTCTGAATATGAGGAAGCAATTGATTTGGGCTTGAATCAGTATGAAGACTACTACTCACCCTTTGAAAAGAATGGAAGGAGAACTCAACCTCATAGGAGAGGAATCCCTGGGAATAACAGAAGACCTAGAAACCAAACTAGGAGTCAGCAAGACTTTGTTCCTTCTTTTCCCCATGATTCCCCCTTACAGGGCCACCAAATACCTAATGACCACCAAGAGGAGGTCCCTACCCAAGAATCCTCATCTAAAACAAACCTTCCTAATTCTGAGGAAATTTTTGAAGAAGTTTTTGAATTGGAAAGAAAGATCTAGGAGCAGATTCAAATAAGGCAGAAAAGAGAAAAGGAAAAGGAGGAAAAGATTAGACATGCTATGATCAGAGCAAAGCAATTGAAGAAGAAATTGTTGGACTTTGAAGCCATAAATCATGTTCCTGTAACTGAGCAAATAGAGGACTGACCTATTGTCCAGAAAATTTATGAGATAAGAAATCCTAGGGACAAAGGTAAGAAAAAAGCTATAGGGATTTCAATAAATGAACCAGATCCTACTAAGAAGTCCCTAGATCAAGCAGCTAGATTAGATGCTGATTTAGAAAAGGCCAAAAGGGAACAAGAATTATTGGCCAAAGAGCTAGAAAAGGTAGATCTAGAAGCCACTGCAGCTGAGATAAAAAGAAAGATTGACTTCCTTAAGCAATCTTCTGGACCCACCAATACACTTTCCACTTCTCAAGCACAGGGTGCAAATGTATTGAACATTGCTAGAACTCTAGGTATGCTCGGGACTTCTACTATTTCAAATATTCAGACATCCACAGGTGCTGGCCCATCTCAAATAGGATCCATACATGAGAGGCATAAGAAATTGGTTTTTATTGGGATTCCTGGTTACCCAAATCCCATCCCTGATGAAATTAGGAAAAAGCTTCCAAAATTCACTAGAAGCAATGCAGTTACTTGTGAAGAACATTTGAAAAGTTTCATTGATGTAGTAGATGACTACAACATTGAGCTTGATGATGTGATCATGAAGCTCTTTGTTCAGTCTTTGACCAAAGATGCTAGAGATTGGTTTAGAAATTTGCCTCATGCTAGCATATGCTCATGGGAATAGTTCAAACATTTTTTCAAAGAACAATATGGTGATAAAACCAATGAAGGTTTCATGCTTAATGAATTCAACAACATCAAGAAAAATCCAAATGAGGGTGTTGTTGAGTTCAATGTTAGATTTTAGAAGGCAATGCATAAATTGTTGCAAGTTATTAGACTAGATGAAAAGATTTGTTTGGTCACTTACCTGAATGCCTTTGATTCAAAAATGGGATATCTTTTGAGAGATAAGAATCCTAGAAATCTTGCAGAAGCTTACAAGCTAGCCATAAATATAGAAAGCAATAGAAGAATATCAGGGAAGTTGGGAAGGAGGGAGGATTATAAACCTTCAGTCTCAAACAGAAAGGAACTAGGGAAGTCTGACACAAAACCAAAAGATGATGATAGTTTGAAGCAAATTTTGAAAGCAATAAAAGATTTAAAGCCTAATGAAGCAAGGAATGAACTATCCCTACAACACTCAGTGGAAAGATGGGAAGCTAGTGCTCCCTGAAAGAAGGGATAAACCAAATGATAAGACCTTGGACCCCTTGCATAGAAATACAATAAATATGAATGATGATTTTCCTTGGTGTATTGTTTGCCAATCACCTCATGACCCTTATTACTATGCAATTGCTCAAAGTGTTTCTACAGATGAGGACCAAGACAACAACAATGAGGAGTCTTATGATGATCAAGGATGTGGTATGACTTCTTCATACATATATGATGAAATGGATTCCACTGAAGAAGATGAAGGCCAAGATGTTGGTAGTTCTTAGGTTAGAAATGAGATTTATCATCAACAAGTGTTTTTTGATGAAGAAGACAATCACCTGGATGTAGTCTAGTGCAACACTTTAAGAAATGATGAGCCAATAGTGTTGAGAAGACCTTCTGATGAAGAGATTGCACAAATCACAGCAGACATGGTCACCCAAGCCAAGAGTAACTACAATTTGAGAAATAGAGTGGTGGGTGATTCAAGTCAAAAGTCATTTGGTATATTCATAAAAAGGACAGACAGAGATGTAAAACAAACTCAAGACATAAATAGGGTTGCTGATGTTGTTAGCAGGACTAAAATAAAAAAGAATGTAACATTTTCTCCCCCTAATGTGACTTACAGAGTAAAGCATAAACCTCTGCAGGAGACTGTTGTTTCTTCCCAAAAGGAGGTCAAAACCCTGAACAAGGATCAACATGGCTTTATGGAACATGAAGAAAATAAGGAGGCTACTATCATCAAGCAGGATTTAGTTGACCCCAAATATGTTCCAGTTGACATGGGAAAACTATTATCACAAATTACTGTCAAGGTCCCCTTATTAGAGATGATGAGAATAGAAGAGCATAAAGACAAGGCTTTGAGTTGGGTGAAAGGAGTTCTTCCTTCTGATGCCCAAAATTCCACCAAGACTAGTAGAATGGCTACTGCTGCAAGTGATTCAACTGAGAACCAGTGTGGGGAGATTGTCTCCGAGATCCCTCAGATTTATTTGGATACTAATAGTGTAAGTACTATGATAGGAACTGTTGATCCTTTCTTTCTGTCCCTAATAGTAAATGGAAAGTTGTTAAGAAATTGTATGATCAATTCAGGAGCCTCTAATACTGTTATACCTACAGAAATAATGAGATCTTTGGGTTTAAAAGTAGATACACCTCATGGAAGATGTTAGGCTATGGATTCAAGAGAGGTCCCTATTATTGGTACTATAAAATCTTTTCCTTACAGGTTGGCAGCCTTCTCTGACAAGTTGTTAACAATGAGTGTTCTGGTGGTTGATATCCCACCCCATTATGGAATGTTATTATCAAGGAAATGGAGTGCTTCAATGGGAGGTAGTATTTAGTGTAATTTATCCTTTGCAACTTTCAATATTGATGGTGATAATGTGAGAGTATCCAGAGAAAGTAGAACCTCACACATGATAGAGCTAAATAATATGGATGAGTTGAATTGTTGTGTGGATGTTGACATGGAAAATTTTAGAGTGGAAAAGGCCATTTCACAAAAAGAAGATTCAAATCCACTAGCTCTAGAATTGAAAGAATAGAAAAATGGACTGTGGCAGATGTATTTTGATGGAGCTTTCTCAAAAGAAGGCTTAGGAGTTGGAGTTCTATTCATATCTCCATCAGGTACCACTTTTAAGTATTCATTCTCATTGACTTTTCAATGCACAAATAATACTACTGAATATGAAGCACTATCATTGGGATTGAATATTGCTATCAAACATGGGATAAAATGTTTAAAGGTTTTTGGTGATTCTAAGCTTATGGTGGCACAAGTTTGATCTAAGTATGCTGTTAAGAATGATAGGCTGAAACTATATAAACATGCAATATGGGATCAGATTGAAATGTTTGATGCTTTCAATATATGTTGGGTAGAAAGATCCAAGAACATAATGGCTGATTTTTTGGCCAATGTTGCTTTGAAAAGGGATGATTCAACTTTGTTTGGAGTGTCAATAGTTGAAATAAAAAGTAGACTAGTTGTTGCAGACAACATTTACAATTAGCAGGTCTTTGAGGATGATCATGACACTTTAAAATTTATGCAATGCCTTGACATATATGAGGGTCAACTTATAGACTGCAACACATTGGTTGAGGAAATTGAAGGTAAGGACATGGTCATGAGAAATGAGGTAATCCAGTTGAGTTCAAATCATGTCCCTAATGGTTTAACTAAATTAAAAGCATTATATAGTAGTCAAAATGATTATATGTCAAAAACAAGTAATGCTAAGGCTGAAGATCTGGAGGAAGTGAATTTGGGATCACGTAATGCACCTCAAATGGTTTATATTGGGAAGGGATTAGCCCCTCAGCTGAGATATAACCTGATAAAGTTGTTAAGAAAGAAAAAGCATGTGTTTGCATGGTCCTATGATGACCTAAAGGATTATAGAGAGGATCTATTCCAACATGAGATCTCATTAAAGCAAGATGTTAAACCATTTAGATAGAAGCAAAGACCCATTAACCCAATTTTGGCTCCTAAAATGCAGCAAGAACTGGCATAGTTGAGTGATGCAGGAATAATCCAACCTATAAGGCATTCAACTTGGGTATCTAATTTAGTCCCAATTAGAAAGAATGGTGATATTAGATTGTGTGTGGACTTTAGGAATCTGAATGTTGCATCATTGAGGGACAATTATTCACTACCCAACATGGAGGCTATGTTGCATAAAGTCACTGGATGTGAGTTATTATCTATGATGGATGGTTTCTCTAGATATAACCAGGTGTTGGTGAAAGAGTCTAAACAATTCAAAATAGCATTCAAAACACCTTGGGGAACCTATGTATATGTCAGAATATAATTTGGCCTTAGAAATGCTGGAGCAACTTTTCAGAGGGCCATGGATGTTGCTTTCAAAGAATATATAGACTTTTTTATGGTGGTGTACCAGGATGACCTAAATGCTTATTCTAAATGGGTTGTTGATCATTGCTCACATCTAGAAAAGATTTTTGTCAAAGCTCTAGAATATGGTGTTTCTCTGAATCCAAAGAAGTGTAACTTTGCAGTCAAAGAAGGAAAGTTGCTAGGACACATTGTATCAAAAGAAGGAATAAGAATTGATTGAAAGAGGGTTGAAGCTATCAAAAGGATTACATCACCCAAAAATATTAAAGGGGTGCAATCCTTTTTAGGAAAAATCAATTTTGTTAGGAGATTCATTGCAAATTTTGCTGAAATTGTCAAACCCATAGTAAAATTGCTAAAGAAGGATGTCAAGTTTCAATGGACTACAGAAGCTCAGGGTGCATTTGATAAAATTAAAGAAGTAGTTCAACAAGCACCTGTGCTGAGGTCTCCTGATTATACCAAGCCTTTTTCACTTTTCTCTTTTACATCATTTCACACCATTGTTGCTATATTATTAAAAAAGGATCAAGAAGGTTTTGAGCATCCAATTGCATTTTTTAGTAAATCTTTACAGGCTGCTGAGTTGAATTATGGGATGATGGAAAAGCAGGCATATGCACTAGTAAAAGTAGTAAAATCTTTCAGACCTTATCTGGTTTGTGCTAAGGTAGTGGCATATGTCCCACATGCAGTAGTAAAAGATGTCCTTACTCAGTCTGAAGTTACTGGTAAGAGATGCAAGTGGATCACCAAGATTCAAGAATTCAATTTGGAAATCCATATCACTAAGCTTGTAAGAGGACAAGGCCTAGCAAAATTTATGACTGAAGAGAATATGGATTTAGTCCAGGTTAACAATGAAAGAATTCTAGATATGACAATAACAAGTATTGAGTTGCAACCATACTATGCTGATGTTGTATACTTCCTTAAGAATGCCAAATGCCTAGAATATATGACAGATAATCAAAAGAGGTCCCTAAAATTGCAAGCTCAGAAGTATACATTGATACAAGGGGACTTGTATTGGAAAAATAGAGATGGGGTCTTGTTGATTTGCCTTGATAAGTGTCAAGCAGAGAAGGTTTTGAGTGAAATGCATGCTGGTGTTTGTGGAGGGCATTATTCGGCAAGGACTACTGCCCATAAAATTTTGAGGGCTGGCTATTTTTGGCCTACATTGTTTAAGGACTCTTTCCAGTTTGTTAAGAAATGTGAGGCCTGTCAGAAATTTGCTTCTAAATTAAAATATTCAGGAGCATTATTGTTAAATTAAAATATTTAGGAGCATTATTGTTAAACCCAATAGCTGCTGAGGCACCATTTGCCATGTGGGGAATGGATTTCATAGGTGAGTTTGCTGATAAATCTAGTGGAGGACACAGTTGGCTACTTGTTGCTACTGACTATTTCACAAAATGTATAGAGGCCATTCCTACAAAGAAAGCAACACGTAAAGTAGTGTGTGACTTCTTACTTGACAATATTTTGACAAGATTTGGTGTCCCCATGAAATTGATCACAGATAATGCAATGTGTTTCAGATTAGATGAGTTCAAGGAGTTTTGTAAAAAAAATGGAATCATAACATCTTATTCATCTCCTTATCATCCTCAAGAAAATGGATAGGCTGAATCTAGTAACAAAAGCATTCTGACAATCTTGAAGAAAACACTTGAGAAAAATAAGAGAGCTTGGCATTCCAAGTTGAAGTTAGCCTTATGGGCATATAGGATTACAGTGAAGAAAGCCACTGAGAAGTCTCCTTTTGAACTAGTATATGGTTTGCAGTCAAGGTTACCCATAAACAATCTAATTCCAATTTACAGGTTTATACAAGATGAGGAATTGGATGTCCCAGAGCCAATGCAAGACATAATCATGCAATTGACTGAATTAGATGAATTGAGAAGGGAGATTCAAAAGAGCAATAGCAAGTTGCAACAGAAGATGAAGTACCTTTTTGACAAAAGAGAAACTACCAGAAAATTCAGAACAAATGACTTAGTGCTTCAATGGAATGTGAAAGCAGAAGATAAAGGGAAACATAAAAAGTTTGAATCATTATGGCTTGGTCCCTTTGTGATTCATGAGAGTTTTGGAAAGGACTCCTACTTGTTGAAGAATATGGATGATGAAATTTTTGAGTTGCCAGTGCATGGGCAATTCTTGAAACCCTTCTTCAATTAAGTTTTTGATTCTCATGCATATGTAAATCTCTCGTAAATTTTGTATAGGTTTGTTTCCTTTCTAGGTCATGTGTTTTTGTTTCTATTTTAGATTAGTGCGGTTTTTGGTCTGCGTCCTAGAGATATGTGGTTCTTGTTTAAACTTACATTTCAACATCCTCAGATAGAGCCACTGTTGGTTAAAATATCTATTTTTGCCTTTTGTCTTGAAAGCCATGGATGTTTTTTGAAAATTTTATAGTCTTTAGGGTTTTCTAGGTCTGAATATCCTGAAAATAAAAAAACCCTAGGTCTCATTTCATATTTCTACCCATTGGAGGGTAAAACCCTATTTTGTCCTGGCCTTGTTCTATTTCTTTGTTACCTTTTTTGGGCCACTTAAGTTTCCCTGTGAGAACGTGACTATTTCATTCTTGGTGTTCGCTGAATCTCTTAACAATGTTTCATGTCTCTTTATCATTCAACGATTTAGTGAATAGTGTCAATCACTTGTTCTCCAGGTTCTCGGGTGGTTAGTAATTCTATTTGATGATTGAGATTACATTGTTCACATGGTCTCTTATTTTCCTAGTGGTTCTTGAAAACATCTAGTGACTTGGCGTGATGGTTTGTATCTTTTCTTCAGTTGCTAGTTCACATGACAGTGGGCCCAGCATCTCAGTCTCTTTTTAATCCTACGATGGATGCATGATCTCATAAAATCTTAGTAGCTATAAGATCATGCGCTGACCATCTGATCTTCTAGGCATTTAGATAGACTACAAGTGGGACCACTGATATGTATTTCAACATGGTAGTATCTGATTTGATGGAGTGGCTTATAAAGCAGAGTGGGGCCAAGTTTTAATGACATTCGTAGGAGATTCAAGATCTACGACTGGTGTATGATCGCATGGAATCTTTCCAGGCTATGCACTCATATGACTACCGTCTGATTTTCCAAATAACATGGGATTTCTCAGTAGGTCAACTGCTAGGTATGCACGAGTGGCAGCTTTTCATTGGACAACCTGGACAGTGACATGGAATTTGTCAGCAGGGCCCTGCATTTAGTTGAAAGAAGATCTATGGCTAGCATATGATCACATGGAATCTTTCCAATCCATGAGATCATGCGACAACCATTGATTTAGTATCAGACTATAAGGGATGTCAGTGGGACCTCCTTGCCAGTGGGTGCTGACATGCTTGTTTGTGATTGGCCGCGGGATGGTGAGGTGGAATGTTGTCAATGGGCCCGATTCCTTCAAGAGAAAAAAAAAAGAACTACGGTCATCACTTGATCACATGGAATCTTTTCAGGCCATGCGATCATGCAACCACCATATGATTTAAGAGCTTGCTTAGAGGTTATAAGGATTTGGCGATCATGGGACTGGTGGTCGCGAAGTCTTAGAAAGAAGTTTGAAAAGTCAAATGGTTGCAACGATTATGTGATTTCCTTTGGTTGATGAATCTCCAGATCTGAACGTAGTTAATGTTTTTGTCTCGTGACCTGGTAGGCAGTTAGGTCTTCTTCAGTCGTGTGATCACAGGAAAATGTAGCGGTTAGGGAGATATCTGGTGACCTTGCGACTGAAGACAAATTGAAACCTAGGAAAAGTAAGGGATCTGATGGTCATGATATAAAGTGAGCCTAGATTTGAAAGTTGACCGTCGATTTGCTATCTCGTGCCATAATATAGCCATTTTTTCCTGATTTGAATATTTTAAGGGTTTCTCAGTGACTAAGGACTGGAATTGAATGCTTGGGCGGCTGGATCTGGTAGTTTTGATCTTGTCGAGTGCTGTAGAGTGGTCCAGAGAGTTTGATGATTGACTGTAGAGGTTTGTACATTGAAAGGTGGGTAACCAGTTGCTTGAGGCATGTTGCAGGTGGTTGATCAGATTGATTAGCATCGTGAATTTATGATCTTTGGTACTTTGTTCTGAGAAATATCATTAATGGAGATCATTCTTGGATCTATTTTCTCCAGGTTGCTTGGTTTTCATCTAGTGTATTAATTTCTGATTGAATTTAGTTGGTTTGGTGGGTGAAACCCTAACCCTTTCCCTAGTCATCCGTAGCTTGTTGCATCTTGATTTTTGGGGATTCCAAGATGACTAGTGATATATATTGCAGCTATTTTGACTTTTTGGTGGGTTATGTCAGAAAGATATAGAAAAACTTGAACATAATTGCTTTGAAGTAGATTTCCAAGCTTTGTGTCGGATCTTTTGAGTAACATAATTATGAATGTAATTGGCAAGTTGGTTTTAATACAAATACACTACAACTTCTGCCATATACTGGTGTTGTCTCTCTACCTCTATATTGTACTCTTGTATGTTCTACATGTTAGGAATTTAAAATATACCAGTTGTAAGGCAACTTGCTTGACTAATTTATGAGTTTCTTTCAAGGAAAGAATTAAAAGTTCTCATAGTTCATCTTGAAGAGTAGATATATCTGTATGGATTTTGATAATAATAGTATTTGGTTAACATAATAGTTTGTAAGGCAATCTATTTGGATTTGTGGCTGGTATGCAAGGCATACTGTTGTATTTCTTTTAGAATTATCTGGTTGATTGGCATTTAGACTCTTTTACCCATTGGATAAGGCACTGGTTTGGTGTCTGTTTCTTGTGGTTTTATCTTTCATAGATCTCTAGGAGAAAATCAAAACTTTCATATCATTACCAGTATATTTTTCATTTCTTCATTGCACTAAATAGATAGGATTGTCCCTAAAAGGCACATAGTCTATATTTCTTGATTCCTTGAAGAGAGAATCATTTAGGTTGCCCCTCCTTAAAAGGAAGAAGGATGAGAATCCTTAAATCACCGATCCTTGGTTTATTTACAATCATGTTTTTCCTGGTTAAACTCTGCATCAAATTGATCATGGTCATATGTAGAGCATTCTATAGATTAATGCACTAAGAAGAACTACAAGTATATCAGTGTGACCCACTCATATAAATATTGTGTAATCAGTTATCATTAAAAGGTAATACCTACCTGAGTATGTGGAGCTAAAAAATGAAGGAGGATCTTATCCAATCCTCAGTAATTAGGTTTTTCTCTTGTTTGAATCAACCTCAAGAAGCCTAAATTTTGGGTTAGTTTGATCCTACAAGAAAAATCCCTAACAGGACTCTTAGTTCTTTCCCTTAGCACATTTTCATCTCCTCCATGAACTAGTGCAAGTTTTTCCAACATTCCTTTAGTAGTAGTGCATGTCTTGACATATTCAAACTCAACATCTAATAAGGAAACATCAATCTCTATCATTGTGACATTATGTTCATGTCTATCTCTCATTTGATCAACAATCAAGGGCCCAGTCAGTTGGATGTAATCATTGTCCAAGTAGTATATTGAAAATTCTCCAATTCCAGATATATGCAATTTCATTTTTCTTTTCCATGTCAAGAAGTTTTCTTTGTTCAGCTTTGGCACCTCTCTCTTATACATCTTGTGATGTTTAGCTTAAGTCCTTCAAAATTTCTTTTCCAAGCAACCTATGCTCTGATACCAATTGTTAGATAACTGAGAGGTGTGGGGGGGGGGGGGGGGGGGTGAATTAGTTAAGTATAGTTATCCTACAGTCCCAATCTCCCAGATGTATATATTCAAAATTTTCAATCAAATAACCAACTCGGTAAGATATCAACAATGTCTTTCTCTTCATCTATCGATTAACAGTAAATTCAATACTGTGTTTACCGATCTGCCCAGTTAAGAAATGTGTAAATCAAAAATAATAATTCAACACATCATTCACACATAACACATAGATTTTTAACATGGAAACCCTGTTAGGGGAAACACCACCTGGGACTGGTAACCCAAAATAATTCACTCTTCTGAAGTGAGCTCAGTTAGGAGCCAACCTTGTTAAAGGTTACAAAACACACTGTAAGGTGTGACTTGGTTAGAGGATTTATCACTAACAGTTCTCCCTTGACCAACATTCACTATGGGGTCAACAAGAAAATAATCAACATTCATTGAATATCATATTGAAATACAAAAGACCATTAAGTCCCACTCGGTTAAGAGATTTTGCTGTAACAATGGTTAAACTAATACAATAATGATCTAATTCAAATACAGCTAAGATTTGCAGATTTTTAGATCTATGCTAAACTCAAAATACCTCCTCTGATCAATAAAAAATTTAATCCTTCATATTCTCCAACTTTATTCCACTTAGTGTACGCTTCTCTAATGCTTGGAAATGTCTATAGTTCAATGCGGTTATGTCCTCAACCAGTTTGATCAATGGTGCATGAAAATAGTCCTTTCACGCAATTCTTCTGTAGTATCAATAATCCCAAACTCAATAATGAATCTCATGTCTCTTTAAATAGACATCATAAACCATTTTATTTTCATCTGTTGGATTTTTCCTCTTAATCTTCATGATTCATTTTGTCGCTTTAACCTTCCTTGGTAGTTGTGTCAATAACACATTTCATTCTCCTTCATCCAATCAATATTGAATTTTGTCTGCCGTTAGATCATCATAACATACTTTCTCTTGTACCTCAGAATCATAAGAAATTGTGCAACTCATCAATTTAGTCGGCTGTTAAAATATTTATTTATTTCTTTCACTTGGTCAATACCAGAATGCTTTGGTGATTACTTGCTTGGTTAATACTATACTCAGTGTATATAGAAATCTTCATTTACTGACCACATAAACTTGTTTAGTTTTGATCTTCAATAAATAACAAAATCATCTAATACAATCAAGTCAACAATATGATGTCATAGAATCATTAGTAAGTTACCTAATGTATACCATATCCATATCTTTCATATCCATCTCATCTTCATGTAGATATCTCATCCCTTTACCATTTTCCTTCTTTAGATGTTTGTAACCATCATGATAAGTACAGTCAAAACTAGTTGACATCAATGACAATACATTGACTGATTTAATTATCTTACATATCACTTTACTAGCTCGGTGACTATTAATCACTGTCTTCACTTGTCCATTCATTTCATCAAGATATTCAATCAGTTGTAAGTTATCATTCAATTATGGAGTTGTGATTTGAGTTTTGGTTATAAGTTTTTCAATTTGATAGACATTGAGAAGTGGTTAAGGTATTCAATTTTGGAAATAATCAATGACAAAAATGCATAATATTGTATGTTGTTTAATTGATTAGAAAATAATATTGTCACAAAGATATATTATGAAGAATAATAATTTATATTTAAAAATAGTGGTATTCAATATTTTTGAAGGATACGGGATGAATAAGTGATTAGTAATATTTATGATGATAAATTATAAACATTCACCTTGAAAGACATAATATGAAAAACATTCCTATATGCTACGAGACATTATTAGTCAATTATATTCGATTTCTTGATCATTTTTTAATCAATTTTTTGATATCATATATATTGAGTAGTTAAAGATTGATGGATATGCAGACAAGAGGGGTTTTGGTCTTTAATGAAATACATTTATATTAGTTGTGCATAATCAGATATACTAATAAGAAATAATAGATTGAGGCTAGTGGCTTTGACTTTGTATCATAAATTTTTTAACAAAAAGTCTCATTTGTGTTCAATGATGTATGGTATTAGGTTGTAGTGACTATACAAGATTAGATTTTCTGACTCTGTATGTATGAAAAGTTGTAGTGAGTTGTAAATCCAGTGAGGCAAAAGTGAGATAGAATTGTTAGTGAGATAGTTGTACAACTAGTGAGGCATTGTAAAACTATATTTCAAATTAAGCCAATGAGTCACTTTGAGTTTTTTAATTCCCCAAGAGGGTTTCAACTCAATACATATCTTGTGTTACAATTTCATGTGATGTCTTACTTTATATTATTGTCTCCATTCAATTTACTTTAGTTTTTGTTTAAAAATGGCTTTAAAAATTGATACATTATTTCATATCATTGATTTTCCCCCATCTCAGTGATATTGTACTCCAACAATGTGAATAGAGACAGGGGTGTGAAGGATTATGAAGTAATGCAACAAGAAATAGAGAAGCAAATAGAAAGCAAGTAACAGGAAGAAGTAATCAGTAGTGAAGAAGTTGTGTGAAGAGGTTGTTGAAGGTTGGCAAAAGATTTATAACCAGATATTCAAAATAAACTTTAATATCATTATTATCAAACCTATCAAATTTTTCTTCTTACAAAATTTATTATTAGAGGTAACATATATGCAATCATAAGCGATTAGACCATGATATCATCACTCATGTGTCATACCATCCAAATGCATGACATAAAACTTGATTACTTCATATTTGGTCATTAATGTGAGGAGAATGTGTGTGCATAGATTTTATATTCATCCATGTGTTGAGAATTAGTTAAAACCATTATAGTCCAAGAGAGTGTCAACTTCCTCAAATCTTGGTACATATCTCTTTGAAAATATTATGGCCTAGGCTTAATTTTATAACCATTTTGAGACTTTTTTTTATCATAATATAATTAGTGAGTAAAATTTCACTTTGGATATCCTTATGAATAAATTTTGTTCTACATTGTAATCCATAATATCACAATATAGTAAGTTTTAGGCTTTAAATTTTGGACCCTCCTTTTTCTTATTAAAAAAAGTAGGCTACGATGGTCTTGTAGCTAAAATAAGCATTGTTTTGTGTGTGTCTCAAAGTGCATTCAAATTAATACCCTTGAAAGTTACTTGATTCACTTGTCAAAATTGTGGCATGTTCATAATATTAAAAATATTGTGAAGTAACGTTAACATCATGTTGATCAATACATGATTGTATTTTGGCAAGGGACTATTAGAATAATTGAGAGGGGGGTGAATCAGTTATCCACAACCCCAATTACAACATGTATCACTTAAAACAAATTCAGCTAATTCTACAGCTCGGTAAACATGAAATACTAAACTATCTGTGTAATTACCGACCAAATCAGACATGCAACATGTAAAGTATGGTATCCAAACAATCACCACAAAAACACATAACACAAAAGATTTAATGTGGAAACCTTGCAAAGGGAAAAACCACCTGGGACCGGTAACCCAAAAACTTTTCACTCTTTTGAAGTGAGCTCAGTGAAGATCCAACCCTGTTAAAGGTTACAAAATACATTGTAAGGTGTGACCTTGTTAGAGGATTTAACACTAACAATTATCGTCCAACCGACATTTACTACGGGGTTGACAAGATAAAAATGTGCATTCTATGAATGACATATAAGACTTTCAAGTCCACTTGGTTAAGAGATTTTATCTATTTACAATGGTTAAACTGAAACAATAGGTGATCTAATTACAATACAATTTGATTTGTAGATGTTCAGATCTATTCTAAGTCCATACAAATCCTCTGATCAATATTTCTATTCAGTTCATCAACATTCAGTAACTTATTGTCCCTCGGTAAAGCTCTCTGACGCTCGGTATTGTTCTGCAGTTTGGTTCTTCTTCAACCAGTCTAATCAGACATGCATGAAGCTTGTTCACGTGATATCTCTGTAGTCTCCTTCTTTTAACATGAGTTTCACTGTGAAACCCTAGTCTCTTAAATAGACAAGTAAACCATTTTCTTTTCATCCATTAGATTTTTCTGCTTAATCTCCTTCGTTGATTTTTCAGCTTAAACCTTCCTCGGCTGATGTGTCAGTACCACGTTTCAATTCCATCATTTAGATCTTCTTTGAGTTTTGTTAGCCGTAGATCTCATAACAAACTTTATCTTTCTACCTCGTAATCATACACTTTACAGCTCATCAATTTTTGTCGGCTAAACTAATCATTTAGTTCTTTTGTCCATACTCGGTTAACAAAGAGATGCGTCGGTGAACACAAGCTCAGTTGATACTGTCACTCGGTATACACTACACTGGCTCATTGTATACTAGAATGCTTCATTAACCGACCACACTACTTTGTAACCTTTTTCTTCTAACTTCATAACAGATTAATGAAACATAATTAAGTCAATAATATGAATTCATAGACTCATCAATAAGTTACCAAAAGTATTCCTTATCCTCATCTGTCATATCCATCTTCCTCCATGTAGATATCTCAGTTCTCCATCTTTTCTCCTCTCTTTACAGATGTGTAGATGTTTGCAACTCCATGATAAGTGCTGTCAAAACTAGTTGACATCAATGAAAAAAAAACTATTGATTCAATTATCTTACATAAAAATTCAGTGCTTGGTGATCTCTAATCACTTGAAGTTTCTCAATCAGGTTCATCAATCTCTCCCTTTGGCATTGATGGAAACTCAAGCAATATGAAATATACCATACACATACCAAACATGTATTCTACAACTTTGTAAGTAAATGTTGTAGCTCGATAAGCTCTCCCTTAGCTTAATATGTTTAATCAGTACATTACATGACAACATTGCAAATGTAGACTTTCTTCTGTAGATATGATCTTTTCAGCTCTCAGATTCCTTTTGTTCTCAAATTGTCTCTCCCTTAGATAGATGTTCCAGTAATCTCCTCGATTATCATATTGTTTATCTATCCCTTTGACAACAATGACAAAGAAAAACATAAACCATACAGCTATGTAGTAGCCATGTGACTCTCTGTTGTTCGGTGCATATACTGCATCTCGGTATACTAATATGCAAATTACTATTCCTAAAATCTTTCACAACCATAGATAGAATCCAAAGTGTGAACTATGCTACATCAACATAAATGATCTTCTAATAAGATTAGGCTGATGCAACCTCCAGATCACATTAGTGACTGGTAGACAGGGGACGAACCCCAAGTCTAGTCCTCAAGTATTCAAAAGTTTCCTTTAGTAGAGGCTTGGTAAATATGTCAGCAAGTTGCTCTTTTGATGTAACATCTTCCAGTTTAACTTGCTTCTCCTATACTTGTTCTCTTAAGTAGTGATACTTAATAGAGATGTGCTTGGTCTTTGAGTGAATTACAGGATTCTTAGAAATGTTTATTGTAGTTGTGTTATCACAGTATATAACCACCAACTTAGTGATTACCTCGTTCATCCCTTCCAACACTTGCTTGATGTAAGAAATATTTGAACAGTTTGTAGTAGCTGCAACATATTCTACTTCAGTAGTAGACTGAGAAATAAAAGGTTATTTCTTACTTGTCCAAGTAACAAGTCTTTCGCCAAAGAAAAATGCTCCTTTGGTGGTACTTTTCCTATCATCTATATTTCCAGCCCAATCTGTGTCGGTGTAGACTCTTAGTTCAAACTTTCCTACCTTAGGATACCATAATCAATAGTCCTCTATCTTCATCAAGTATCTTAAGATTCTTTTTGTTGCAATCATGTGTGACTCATTAGGATTTGCAAAAAATCTAGCAACAATTACCACAACATGTGCAATATTTGGTCTACTATGCACTACATACATCAACTTACCAATCATAGATCGGTACAATTTCTAGTTCACCTCTGTAGTTTCATCATCTTTAGTCAGATTGTAGCCTATGACCATCAGTGTTCCAACTAGTTTAGCATCTTCCATGCCAAATGTTCTTAGTACTTCCTTTATATACTTTTATTGTGTGATGAATATTCCATCATTCTGTTGAATAACTTGCAAGCCTAGAAAGAACTTAATATCTCCAAACATAGACATTTCAAATTATTTTCTCATATCATCAGAAAATGATTTACAGATATGATCTTGTCCTCCAAAAATAATATTATCCACAAATATTTTAGCAATCAAGATAGTATCATCAGTATCTCCTTTCATATACAAATTGTTGTTCTCACTAGTTCTAACAAAACCAATACTTAACAAATAAGTATGCAACCTTTCATACAAGGCTCTAGGTGCTTGCTTCAAACCATATAAAGCTTTATGTAGTCTACATACCATACCTTTCTTGTCTGGATCAACAAACCCTTCTGGTTGTTCGATGTAGACCTCCTCTTCTAGTATCCCATTTAGAAATGTAGACTGAACATCCATTTGATAAACTTTAAACTTCTTATGCACTGCATATGCAAGTAACATTCTAACTCCCTCTAGTCTAGAAATAGGTGCAAAAATCTCACCATAATCTATACCTTCCTCCTGTGCATACCCCTTGCATATAAATCTAGCTTTATTTCTTGTAACCTCTCCATTTTCATTCAGCTTGTTTCTGAAAATCCATTTAGTACCGATAACATTCTCATCCTTAGGCCTAGGTACTAAAGTCCATGTCTTGTTTTTCTCTATTTTTTCTATCTCTTCATTCATTGCATTTATCCATTCTTCATTCTCCAATGCAACATTAACATTTTTTGGTTCAAACTCACAAACTAAGCATGTACCTTGTCTCAACTTACTTCTTTTCATCATGCCAACTTGCTTGTTGCCAATGATTTGGTTCTCAGGATGATTTCTTTTGACAAATATAGCTAGTACTTGATCTCTTCTTTTTTGTTCATCCTATTCAGGTTCATCTCCTTTCTCGGTAGGTCCTTCCTGATCGTTGATTTCTCTTTGTTGTTCCTCAGTGTTGTTTTCCCGATGCCTAGTTGACACAGTATGCGGCTTCGGTAGGTACTCTAGTTGTTCAATGTAAGTGAATCTACCATAGTCTTCTGGCTCCCTAGTTCTTTCTTCAATGTTTTTAGTATCAAATTCATCAACCCTGACATTAGTACTTTCAATCATTTTATTAGTAACTTTATTCAAACACTTATAGGCTTTGCTTTTAGTGGAATATCCAAGAAATATCCCTTTATCCTCTTTAGAGTCAAAATTTCCAATTCTTTCATCTTTTAGAATAAAACATTTTCTACCAAAAATTCTAAAGTAACTTACAGTCAGTTTGTGACCAAACCATAACTCGTAGGGTGTTTTGTTAGTGTCCTTCTTCAATTGTACTCTATTCAAAACATAAATAGCTGTGCTAACTACTTCTCTCTAGTATGTTTGAGAAACATTCTTCTCTATCATCAGTGTCCTTGCACAATCAACAATTGATCTATTCCTCCTTTCAGCAATACCATTCTACTGAGGTGTTCTCGATGTAGACACCTATCTTTTTATACCATGCTCATTACAATAGTTAGTAAATTCATCAGAAATAAATTCACCACCTCTATCAGATCTCAAGCATTTCAGTTCCTTACCAGTTTCTTTCTCTACTTTTTCCTTGTACCATTTAAACATCTTAAATGCTTCTGATTTCTCCTTTAAGAACATTATAGTCATTAATCTAGTGTAATCATCAACAAAAAAAATGAAATATCTATCTTCATAGTAGCTCTGTGTTCTCATGGGACCACATAGGTCGGTGTGAACTAGCTCCAAAATTCTCTTTGTTGAATAGTCTTTACTCTTAAAACTAGATTTTGTCATTTTACCCTTTTGATATTCATGACACATAACATGATCAGGCTTTGCTAGGCTAGGCAGACCTATAACCTTTTTCTTTCTACCGATTTTAATCATGTTATCAAAGTTTACATGACATAACCTTTTATGCCACAACCATGCATCCTCATTTTTCATCATTAAACAAGAAGACTCTATATTATCAAGATAAAACAAGTTACCTTTCGATTGTGCTCCTGTTCCAACAAGTTTTCCTCCATCATCAAATATTTTTACCTTTTTGCTCTCAAAAGCTACTTGGTGACTTGAGTTGTTAAGCTGTGCCACACTTAAAATATTATAATTTAGTCCTTCTAGCCAATAAGCATTATCACATTTTATTTTATGATTTATCAGTAAAGATCCCTTTCCTCTAACCATACATGGTGTATCATTACCCATTTTTACAGATCCTCCATTATATTGCTCAAGATGATCAAATTTTTCTTCATCAGTAGTCATGTGATGGGTACAACCACTATCAATGATCCATGTATCATTTTTATTAACCTTAGAAATGAGTGTTGTTTCTACATACCTTTCTTCTTCCCTAGAATCATCCTTCATTGCAACAAATACTACTTCCACATCATCATCTGTGTCGGTCTTGGTATCATTCTCTTCAGAAATGTAACATACCTTTTTGCCTTTATCATTGTTGTCTCAGTTATCTCTATTGTAGTGTTGGTAACTTTTGTTATTTCTCCTCCCATAGCTTCCTTCACCAGATCCATCTTTTTTTCTATCATCTTCTTTCTTGTTTGGGCATCTAGCAACAATATGACCAACTTCTTTGCAGTTAAAACATCCTAAAGGTAATACCCCTATATCTACCTTTACCTTTAGGTAATCTCCTAGCCATAAGAGCTTCAAGCTCATCATCATTATTACTGTCACTATCATTCTTATTATTTCTACTGCTAGACTTACCGATCTTCAGCGAAGTCATGAAAGCAAACTCAATAGACGATACAACACTATTATTATAGTTGTTCAATACAAAAGTTGTTAGCTTACTAATCAGATTATCAAGAGTGAGAGTACTTTTAGGTGCTGACCTATTTTCATGTATTGCAGATATTCTGATTGCATAGACATGCAATAAAGTCCTTAGAATTTTTCTTACCACTATATCTTCATCAATGACACCACCAGATCCTCTGATAGCATGAACTACCCCTTTATTCAGTTTGTGTACTGCACAATATTTTCTCCTTTCATTTTCATATCATCTAATCTTCCCTTTAAACTTTCAGCTCTGGCTCTCCTGACATTTGCATCACCACTATAAACTTGAGAAAGTTTATCCCACATTTCCTTTGAAGTAGTGCAATCCTTGAAATCTTCAAACTCGGCATCTGATAGAGAACCAACAATCTCCATCATAGTAACATTATGCTCATGTCTATCTCTTAATTTATCAAGAGTCAAAGGTCATGTAGGTGGTGCTAAGTAGCCATTATCCAATAGGGTGAAGGCATAATTCCCAATCCTAGATATATGAAGTCTCATTCGGCTTTTCCATATTGTAAAGTTGTCCTTATTCAGATTTGGCACTTCCCTCTTATACATTTTGTGATCTTTATGCTGAAGTCCTTAAAACTCTATTCCAAGCAACCAATACGCTCTGATACCAATTGTTAGAATAACTGAGAGGGGGGTGAATTAGTTATCCATAGTACCAATTACAAAATGTATCACTTAAAACAAATTCAACAAATTCTGCACCTCGGTAAACATGAAATACTAAACTGTCTATGTAATTACCGATTACTAGTTAATTGCTCATAGAGATTACTGACCAAATCAGATATGCAATATGTACTAAAGTATGATATCCAAACAATCACCACAAAAACACATAACATAAAATATTTAACGTGGAAACCCTACAAAGGGAAAGACCACCTGGGATCAGTAACCCAAAAAATTTTCACTCTTCTGAAGTGAGCTCGGTGAAGAGCCAACCCTATTAAAGGTTACAAAACACATTGTAAGGTGTGAAATTGTTAGAGGATTTAACACTAACAGTTATTGTCCAACCAACATTCACTATGGGGTTGACAGGATAACAATGTACATTCTATGAATGACATATAAGACTTTCAAGTCCACTCGGTTAAGAGATTTTTTTTTTTTACAATGGTTAACTTGAAATAGTAGGTGATCTGATTACAATACAACTTGATTTGCAGATGTTTAGATCTATTCCAAGTCCATAAAAATCCTCTGATAAATATTTCTATTCAGTTCATCAATATTCAGTAACTTACTGTCCCTCGGTAAAGCTCTCTAATGCTCGGTATTGTTCTGTAGTTTGGTTCTTCTTCAACCAGTTTGATCAGGCATGCATGAAGCTTGTTCACATGATATCTCTGCAGTCTCCTTCTTCCGGCATGAGTTTCACTGTGAAACCCTAGTCTCTTAAATAGACAAGTAAACCGTTTTCTTTTCATCCATCAGATTTTTCCACTTAATCTCCTTCGTTGATTTTTCCACTTAAACCTTCCTTGGATGATGTGTCATTAACATGTTTCAATTCCATCCTTTAGATCTTCTTTGAATTTTTTTAGCCATAGATCTCATAACAAACTTTATCTTTCCACCTCGTAATCATACACTTTACAACTCATCAATTTCTGTTGGCTAAACTAATCATTTAGTTCTTTTGTCCATACTCGGTTAACAAAGAGATGTGTCGGTGAACACAAGCTTGGTTGATACTGTCACTCGATATACACTACACTGGCTCAGTGTATACTGGAATGCTTCATTAACCGACCACGCTACTTTGTAACATTTTGCTTCTAACTTCATAACAGATTAATGCAACATAATTAAGTCAACAATATGAAGTCATAGACTCATCAATAAGTTACCAAAAGTATTCCTTATCCTCATCTGTCATATCCATCTTCCTCCATGTAGATATCTCAGTTCTCCATCTTTTCTCCTCTCTTTACAGATGTGTAGATGTTTGCAACTCCATGATAAGTGTTGTCAAAACTAGTTGACATCAATGACAAAAAAACTACTGATTCAATTATCTTACATAACAATTCAGTGCTCGGTGATCTCTGATCACTTGAAGTTTCTCAATCAGGTTCACAATTAGTTGTAGTTCATCAGTGACTATACATGTTACATCTACATTTGTTATTATCCCTCTCTTTTCCATATTTTTACAATCAACAACATGTTTTGTATGATATGGTTGAGTTCCTACACTCTTTTACAGTTCTACATTGCTTCTTAATCTCCCTTGTGTTGTTGTAGTTTCTTTGTCAGTACAATGCATAAAACTAAAATATGTACAAATTTGAACTATAAATACATAGGCTAGAAAGATTAGTAGTTGTGGTACCACTATAATTTCTCTACCCAAAGAAATAAATGCAAATTTAATTATTAACCTTTCTCAATAACTATCATTTGAATATCAACACTATTGACTCTACCATTCACTTAAATCCTGGTTTATTTTAGTTCTAGAGGTCTAGAGTTTTTAGCAGATAGTTTTTTCATATTTTTGTAATCCTTGAATTACTTTCTTGAAATAGATGTCATTCAACTATACAAATATATTTAAGTCAAAATATAGGTGAGGAAAACCAAAAAAAAGGCTTAGAATAGATTTAAAATCTCAACCTCAAACCTTAGTCTTACAAGTACAATATTGTGGCATCAACAAGAATACAAATCAATTTTGACAATATGGCTGATAATTTTTTAAGTATTTGTGGATGGATTAAAGTCCACCATAGATGACAATATCTAGATTTGAAATATTTCTTTTTTGGTTAAATATATTTTTCTAAATTTATAAACTTGAACTACATTTTTGTGGGTAGTGGGCCAACGTCCCTCACAGAGTTCGCGACATGGCTTAACCACCTCATGTGTCTTCTATAAGGCTAGTGGTTATATTAGGCATTAATAGGTCGATCTTTTGGTGCAAGGACAACCACTACTTGTAACAAGTGGTATTAGAGCTTGGTCACAAGTTTGAATCCATGCAAGCCATGGTGAGTGATGCTGGGAGGGGGATTGTTGGCATTGGGCCAACATCCCTCACAGGGTTCGCGACATGGCTTAACCACCTCCCGTGTCTTCTATAAGTCTAGTGGTTGTATCGGGCATTAATAGGTCAATCATTTGGTACAATGACAACCACTACTTGTAACAATTTTAATAACTTTTGGTTTTAATATTTCAAACAAATTGTGCATGACAAATCCGAACATAATTCACTACACGATGAAAACACATTTCATGTTACAATTATTTTAAGTAAAATCATATGAGCTAAATATGAGGCGAGTAAGAAATACTTATTTATTTAAAAATAAAAAATCTCTTAACAAAAGTATAAATTCATATTTATCTTTTCATAAAAAAATAAAAACTCTTTCATTTCCTAAATTTATTGACCTTACATGTCTATGTTCAGTTCTTCAATGCTTTTTTTAAAAAGTCATTTTTTTAACATCTTATACACTTCAAAACAAATTTTAAAAATGAAATATTACATTTCATATGTTCATACTATATTATTGTTCTATGTAAGTGATTCAAAATTTATTTCAAGTATAACAAACATTGATTTTCATGAAAATTTATAGCCGATTAGATTTATATTGTGGACTTCACTATTCACAATTGTCTGCTAAACCTGTCTCACATTTCAAAACCACCTTAGACTCTCATTAAACCATTTTCAAATCAACTTTCTAGCTGAAAATCTCCAAAACAAATTTTATCAATCAAAAGCAATTGTAATGATTTTGCATTGCTTAATATATATAGATATATAACTACTAAGAAAAATAATGTACATAAAAGGAAAAATTTGTATTTAATTTTTCTTCTTTTCATAATAATATTTTTTAATATTATCTTCTTTTCTTAGATTATTCTATTATTTTACCGATCAAAAAACTCTTTTCAATGTTGGCAAATAAGATTGTAATGATTTTGCATTTATATGTGTGTGTGTGTGAGAGAGAGTCTATATTATATAATTATCAAGTCTTTTTATAAGAATATCTTTGAATATTTTCTTTTATTAATCTATCTTTTTTAATATTTCAAAAAAAAAGATAAATATTAATAAAATATATTAGAATTGAATATCTATGTTATTGAATACGAAATGAACAAAATGAAAAAAATTTATTTATTGTGTTTTTTTACTTTTAAAATAATAATTTGATATTCACATAAACATACACTAATAGTATTTTTTTTCTTTTAAAACAACAATTTGAGATTGCATACACTCCACCAACAAGGTCTTTGCACTTTTAAATCTTCAATCCTATCAACTATGTATTTTACATATTTTATTTTCTTATTTTTTAACACAAATATTTCTATTTTTACAAATATCATTTTTTATTAAAATGCAATAGGGATAAACAAGAGTTTGGGTATTCAATATCACTTAGGGCCCGTTTGGACCATGACATATCGGCTGATATTCTAGAATACCGTATTCCGAATATGCTATCCATTGTTTGTGGTCGATAGCGAAAAATGGAATTGGAATTTTGAATTCCAATTTGGCCAAAAAAATGGGCATATCGTCTTCCACTAAAAAGGTGGAATTGGAATATCGGGCTCGCATGCCCGTTTCATATGCCAATTTTTTTTTTCTGTCGGGTCTGCTATTTGCCAATGTTTTGGCATCCGCTTTGAAGGCTATGGAAAAAAATCTGAAGAACAGATTCATAATTATCAGTGTAGAGAAAACCGCCGCAAGACAGGAAGATATAAGAGCCAAATGCTCTGTATGGGCTTTGTCTCACCATGCTGCTTATTCCGCTTAACAACATATTATTGGGCACCATACACATGGCGCTTCTGTAACTCGCTACTGCCATTGTGTGTTGCATTACATTTTTAAGGAAGTTCCCAGATTTAGAAAGCAAGGGAGCAGACACCACATTGGTGTTCCTTATTGAGCTCGCCCATTTCTCCCGCCAAATAGATTGTGCAAATATTTCATCCCCTACTAAAGGAGATCCAAAGGTTACACAGATTGGAGGATTCGATGAATATCCTCACTGTTCTAGCAGACCCTCATCGCCAATACAACATTTCCTCATCGCTAGACCCGGGGAGCGAAGCGATCAATAGTTAATGCTGGCGATCAAGATTGTCATCTTTCGGGTGAACCAAATAGGTCATTCCATTTTGTGGATATCATTTTCATAATTTGTATCTTCCAGAATTTCAAATCTTCTAGAATTGACTATATCCGACATTTGGTATGCCGTGGTCCAAACGGGCCCTTATAGAAGTGGATCAAACACGTGTTAGCAAATTGCATATTTGATCAAGTACTTGTAGCCATTTATTTTTATTTTTAGTACATTACACATTGTGTTGTTCTTTTGGTAAACTTTTTGATTAAACATGTATACTCTTATCGATGAGTTTCCACAATTTTGAAGACCGTTCATTCTATTTTTTTGAAATATTGGATGCATAACATAGAAGATTATAGTTGCCGACTTGCATTTATTTATTGGACCATAAACATAGACATGTATTCAACTAGCCTTACTTACTCTGCAATATGCAAACTTTGAGGAATGAAATTAACCCTTGTGTGTGAGGATCAATTAGAGGGAACACATGATCTTAAAGTTTTCCACTCTTGATCCACTAACCATGGTTGCAGCTTATTGCAGACCTCCTCTTTGTTTTCAAGTTTGTACATATTAGTATTTGCTTGAATATTTCTAGTTTGAATTGAGGTTTTCTAAAATCTTTTAAAATTAATTATAAATGTTTACCATTAAATCATTGTATTCTATGAAATAACAACCAATTATATCATATTATTCATGCACCTTGTTTGATGTCTGCACATTTACCATGCATGTCTATCAAATATTTCATAGGTGCAATATGCACAACCCATCAAACCTTCCTTATCTTGACAAACACTTATGATCTAATTCTTCATGCCCAAGTATCTCACAATGGTTGAGGACATTCAATTTAGTTTTATTTGATGAAATCTATTTTGTGCATGGCCTCTAATTATTTTTATGAAATGATAAACACTAATAAAAATATTAGAATTAAACTAATTTTATAAATTATTTTATTAATATTTTAACTAATATAATTTAAATTATATCTTTATATAAAAATCTATTTTTTAAAAAAAATCTCACATTTAATTCTACCTATAATTTCTTATCGACTTATCTCTTGAACTTCCTTAGATGCAAGTGCTAATTTTACTTTATAAGACAAAAAATTAGACCAATTGTCTTACACTTAGTTTTTCCAAACCAAACTCTTATCCTAAATTGAATTCTTTATCTTTAAAATGTAATTTCTTTTTCTACACTTTCTAACAAAGAGAATAATTGTGTCTTTGCAACTAAATTATTATTAACCATAAATAATATAGGCATCCAAATCCCTCCTATTGCATTCAAATTTTACTATTTTTTAAAATTATTTTATTATTTTAAATGTTCTTCAAATACCGGTAAAACCAAATACTAGGTTGATAAAATTCCTTTCTTATCATTATATCCTAGGGGACATGTGTATACATATGGAATATATTTCTCCTTTATACAAAATATAAAACAATCTAAATTATATAAGCATTGTCCCCTAGGTGCCTTAATCTTTAGCAACAAGAAATACTATGCTTACCATAGCTTAGGGTACACACCCTATGTGAAAATTCACCATATCTCCAATAGAAAAGAGGAAAGGGTGGTTGTACCTTATACTTTTGGATTTTATTTATGTCGGATACCCACATATAAATGCTAAATTATTCTCCAAATGATGGTATCATTTCCTAGTGGCACATAGACAAGTTCGTATAAATGATATTTATATGTAAGAGGAGTATTTTTTTCCCACAATTCATTGGTGGTTTGTAAAAGGTGTTTAAAGCTTTTTGTATAGGTGGAAAGACTTTTTTTTAGGGGTCACATGCAAGCTTGATATTATGGCTTGTAATGCACTTGTGTTTTAGTATTTTTATAATATTCTTACTTTTTTAAAGTGTAGCATAATTTGTCTTGCATTAATTGGGTCATTGATTGAATCAAAAAAAAATAATCATATAGCTCTTTAGTCACCTTTTTTCTTTAAGTGGGTTAAACAATATCACCAAACAATGAATTGCCTTGAATTTAGAGGAAAGTTATTAAAGCAAATGAACTTTGTAACTTGGGATTTAAGTAAGCCATCTTTTGCATCTTACTTTACCAATGGAAATGGTTTTCTTAGACTTAAAAACAAAGCTAAATATATATAGGCATGTGATTTGTTCTATGTCGGCCTTCAAAGATACATATCAAAGATAACGATTTTCATGATTGGATTTCAAACCAATCTTTCACACAACTTGATTTTAATACATAGCACTTTTTTGGTGTGTGATTAGACTCCTAAAATAGGGGTTGGGAGATCATTAAATTGTTTGGTAAACAACTTATATGAATTGATGTTAATAACGCCCTCAAATCTTTTATGTATTTTATATTAAATTTGTTGAGAAAAATAAATTTAAAAATTCCAATATTGGATGGTTTAGTATTGTTGGTAGATTGATTTCAATGTTTTCTTAATTTCTGGTTTTTTGGTTTACCAACTTATGTTTCTATGTAAAGTTTGTGATGATTAAGTAAAATAATTAGGGATCTTTTATGTCAAGTGGATAATAAACTCAAAAAAAAATGTCTCTTGTTCATTGGAAACAAGTTGTTGAAGACAAGCCTCATGATGGTATAGGTATATTTGTGGTCACCATAAACATTGCTCTTGCATATAATCTTGTTTAGAGCTTGTCAAATCCTCCAATGACTCTATAGATGGAGATTCTTGCTCAAAAATATGAATAACTTTACTAAAACCATTGTACAAACACTAAGTGTTTCTAAAATTGAATTGTAGATAATTATATTTTTTAGGATACTAAATAAATAGTATTTTTTAGAACACAAAAATGGATGCAATAATAGGTGCTTCAAAAATCCTATCATTAATAATAAATTTTTAATTATATTCATGTCTCGGGGTCTTCTCTTGTATATGAGTCAACTTGGATTTGAAAAATGCTCATCTCATTGAATAGGAAGGAAGTCCGACAAAATGATTTTTCCTTGATGGGCTTGATAAGGAGTATAAAAAAAGGTGTGATCTAATTAGGAAATTATTAAGGTACTAGTTTTATTGATTTGGATAGTGAGGATAGTTTCATTTTAGGCAAGATAAATTCCACATTCAAGCAATTATATGTTTTTGATTATATTTCAAATTTTATTTGGGAAGATGAACCACTTAATTTCAATTTGAATAATTTATAGAACCTCAACACAACTCCTAAAATAAAAATACTTTATTGAATAGTTTGGTAGAATAAGTTTCTTACTAAACAATATCTCATCAAAACATGCATACTTATTTTAAATGTTTTAAATATTGGGAAAATCAAGCTCGTCTTTTACTTTTCTAATTGTAAAGAGTCCTCCTCTGTACTTGCTATCTTTTACTCTTATCTTTAGACTCCATTTTATAAATAGATTAAAAATGTAAAATCTTATATATTTAGTATTGAAATAAATTCTTCAATTGCCCCCTCAAGAGAAAGCTAATGATTGGACTAATAGGATTTTCATTACATTTTTTATGTGGTTTTGAATGAATATGAATTAAATAATTTTTCTTGATATAATTACTTCAAAGAATATTTTGATTCATAAAATCTAGTTTACCGTCATGGTTTATACTAAAGTGCACTTAGGAAAGAATCAAAATCAAAATATATTATATAAATTAAAATTGCACATACAATCTTTAAGCTTGAACTAGAAAATTTTCAACAATCCACCCTTTTCAGAAACCGTTTCCTATATATTATAGTTAGATGAGTCCTATGATTAAGATTTAATTCTAAAGTTTTAGATGTTATGAAGAATATATGATAAGATTCTTGAATAATATAGTTAAACATAAAGGTTGTGAATTTGAATAATTTATTAGAATAAAAAAAAATCTCAAATAATTATTATCTATAGACTCTAAGTTAATAACTCAATGCTTCAACAATGAATTGTTCAAGTCTATCTAACTTCATCATTTTCTAAATCATATTTATATATCCAAACCTTGATTAAATCAAATGTCTATCTAACTTCATCATTTTCTAAATCATATTTATATATCCAAACCTTGATTAAATCAAATGAAAACATATCCTTAGAAATTTGATTCATATGGTTGAAAAAATGCCTATAAATGTATATAATTACATCCAATTTTATCCCATTTATTAAGAATTTAGAATTGGAAAATATGATAAAAAGCCACCTTTTTATCACCCATTAGCAATGATGGAATAGCCTAAGAGAATATTATTCTTTGGATAACTTGCACAATGTACGAAATCATCCTCCTTTTAGATGGATTATTTTTGTGTTCACTTGAAATTATATTTTCCTTTAAACTTATCTTTCTTTTTTCTCTTTGTAATATATTGAAGGATATATTATAGCTTTTCAAGGATCAAATTATTGCATAATTAGTATTAAAATGATATTTAAGAGGGTCATCTAATATTCCATAATCATTTCAATAATGTTTGGCTTAAAAGAATTATACCAATTGTTAATGAGAAATTAAATCATTGAATGTGCATGACATTTTCTACTCTTCAAATAAGTTGTATTTTGTATAAGTTGAGGTAATTATAAATTTTTTAATTAAATATGCATCAAACTTTCCTTCTTTTGAGATTTTATTTAAATTGTGTATAAATATGTACTCTACAACTTTTTCTATTTGTCCATGTTTCATTCATATACGTGGAAATGCATATAGGAAGAAGTGGCATTGCATTATGGAGTAGTAGTATGTATCTAGGATGAATGTTCTTAATTATAAGTGGTGTATCACTAGGACGGTGATTGGTAGTAATATCATCTATATGTGAAAGGTTCTAAAGGGAAGTGACACTTTCAAATGGAGATTGAAGGTACTAAATAATATTTAGAATGACTCCCAACATCGACATTATAACTAAACCACTTGACACAATCTTCTTGTAGAATATGTCAACACCAACAATGTCTATGGTGAAATATAGGATTCAAGAACTATAGCCTTTGTCACTATGTAAACATTCAAAAGTAGATAAAATACACCTAAAAAATAAGATGGGACTCCATCAATTTTTCAATTAAAGAAAAGGAAAATATACTTAATAGTGTTATTAAGATGTGAAAGGTGATATTCCACAAATAAAATTGAAAGGTATGGTAGGTAGATCTTCCAATGAAATAGATCACAAGGACATGAAGAAGAATAATTCAAAGAATCTTTAGAAGACCTTGAACAAATGACTCTGAACTTTACCAAAGAAGTGATGGAGGAAATTTTTCAGAAAGAAACCTATTTCCTCAATCATGTCATCTAGACCCAACTCTTGGGAATTATTTAAAAAAAATCAAGAGATGACTGGTAAGAATTTATTCTAATGAGGTGAGTCTAGATGATATTCTTAGTCTTATTATAAAGAATTTTAGAAGAAATTGAAGAAGAAAATATGAACTTCTAAGTATAAATATGTATAAGAGAAATTTCCTAATTGTAGATGGGGTACCAAAAGGAGGAGGAGGAGCGGTATAATCCATAACAATAAAAAGTCTCCCATGAAACTATTAGATAAAGGTAATCAAAATAAGCATTACTCTTGAATTAATGTAAAGGCTTTGGTGAAACTACTTTATAAAGGTCAAAGTAGGGAAAGGGTACTTAGTGCACTCAAGATAATGCTAAATTATTAGAATGGTGAAACATATTAGTTTATAGACTATGTCATTGTTGTTTAATTATTTAATCTTTTTATTGTAATCACTTGGCTTGATAACAAAAATAGTTTGAATTTGAATAAGAGATGGATGAAACGACATAAGAGTGTTAATTTTGGGAGAGACATAGCTAGAAAGGGCATTTATTACTATTCATGGTGTAGTTGTTTTCCTATGTGACTCTTATCTAATCATATTGATTAATTTATTCCTAATGAGTACCATAAAATAATGAGGTGAAATTGCATGATTAGCATGACTAGATGCATTAGTTTTCATCATTACCCTTTGCATAATGAATGGTACACTATTTTCATTGTATTAAATAGACTCCATCCTATAGGAAACTACAACTCACATGAGTTTGTTTTCTTGGGAGGATAGTTAAGTGATTTCACCCAACTAGATAAACATCTATTCCTTTTGCATTTAAATTATTTGGTGATAAAGAAAACTTCTCCTCAAGTGACATATCAAGAGCTACATTCCTAATTTTAGTGATGGTTGTCCTACATATTCTATTATAGATATAGGGGGGTGACTGAAATCATATCAAGATAGGGACACCAAATGAGTTCACAAATGACCTCATAGTATGGAACATCTACAAGAAGGGTGGGTTTTCTGATTATATTAAATCCATTAACAAGTTTGACGAGGGATTGTCTACCTATTTTTCTAGCTCCTGGGATAACAAGAGGGTGTTAGTTGGGGGTATTTCTTTTGAAATCAGTGAAGAGGTCATCGCTAAGGCCACTGGGATTTCTATCAAAGGAATAAAATGAAATAAGACTATACAAATAGTGGATAATGATAGTTTTAACATGTTCTTTAAGGGAAACATGGCTCTGATAAAGAAGCGGGGCATATACAATTGAGTGAAGCTACCCCCTCCTTGGGATCAAGTCTACTTTATGATCATTAGGTATTTTACATTGGAAGAGCATTTTAAATTTTACTATTTTTATCACATGGGCCACTTTTTAATCACTTCATGAATCAAAAATTCATCTCTTTCCCATTTTTCCTATTGAATTCTCTTGAGAGCTATGTGTTTGATGTCAAGGATAGTGATCATCAGGATAAGAAAATACTTATTTTCACTAGGGCCTCATTTTTTGGCTATATAATTTTCACTTGGCCCTTTGTCCTCCTAAATCCATCATCATCTATGAGGCCCTTGTGTCATGGTCTCTCCCGCCAGCTAACATCATTGGCATGCCTAGCTAGACTAAGAAAAAAGGTATTGATAATTCAGGGGATAGTAAAATTGCCTTCTACCCATAAGTTCTGAACTCTAATGTTTCTACCCCAAAGACTAGCCCAAAGGGAAAAGATATTTTTTTGACAACCTCCAAGAGGAAATTAACCCCTGCCTGCCAAAAAAGCTAAATTCTTTGTTTAGGAAGTTGACACGGATAATGATGAAGAGGTGGAAGAAGAGCATAGTATTCACTAAAGATCCAATAGAATAGCCAATAGATCTATGAAAAAAAGGTTCAAAGAAGCTAAAGTTTACATAGATTATGGCTCTAAGGAAGACACATAATTAAGGAATTAGGTTGTTGATGAGGGGAATGAGAAAATTAAGAACACTTGAAGAAGGATGATATGGAGACTGATGATAGTGGTAGCTTGAATAATCCCACCTCCAATAGCTCAACATGCACTTAGGATAAAATAAGGGAGGGACCTGTTGATCCTAGTACTGACATGATACCACTTGAGGAGGAACCTATAAACTTTGTCTAGCTTTGACACAACTGTGGCGTCAGATTTGGTAAACTTGTAGAATGAGGTGGACACTCTTAAAAACAAAGTGAGAAAAGTTAAAAGAAACCTTACAAGCATCTCTAGATTCAGTCTTCATGTAATGCGTAACTTTGTAACCTCTTTCTTCCTACTATAATGAAAGATTCTTGGGGAAGAAGAACACGAGGAAGGTAACTACAAGGATTTATTAAAATTCATCACTAGTGATTGGTCTCATGTTTCGTATTAATTGGGTTGTGAAATTAAACCTTCACATAAGGTCTAGTGGGGTTTGGACCCCTTACCCCTTTGTGGCTTTCTTGTATATTTTTGTTTTCAACTTGAATGACTATTTGAACTCTTGTTGGATGTGCTACGACCTTACCTACACTGTTAGGATTTTGGATAGTTTTCTAGTTTGTTCTCTTTTTATTGGTACTACTTAGTACTATGTTGCTAACTTTCATGGGTATAGGCTACTAATCTATGGCCTATGTTTTCTACTATTTAGCTCTATTGTAGGCTAATTTTGATGTTTATCTATTGTTAGCGTGTTGTGTCTACATGCCCTCAGGTTGTTGTCTTGTTAAGGGTCAGAACCCTATTTTTTATTGTTGATTAAAATAAAAAACAAATCCACAAAGATAGGGCATTACACCATGAAAATGCAATGATCTTGTATCTCTTGTTTCTAAGTAAATAGTTTTTTAAATTTAACATAACAATAAAAAGATAGAATGCATTGATAAATGCATTGTAGTTAGACCTAATACTGATACCAAGACAAAGAGACGACTTCACTAGAACATTCTGGAAATTCAAGGAGATAGTTGAAGCAAAATTGAACCACTTTATCAACTTACTAGAAGAAGTAAAGAAAGAAGAATTAAGCAAGTTATTGTTCCATATGACCTAATTGGTTCTATTGAACACCCAAAATCATGATAACACCCCCATATAATGGATATTTGTCTTAGTTTGTGATTACAATACCATAAGATAAGATCCCCTGGTAAATTAATCAATGAGCCCCTTAGTAAACATAATTTAACACTTTATACTTGATGTGAATACAATTTCCATGAGAAAGAAATACAAGAGGACTTGATAAGTGATTTAGAAAGTGATTTGGTGGATATTTAGACATTAATATCATGTTCATGTCAACACTATGCAACCCCAACTAGACCTCTTCTCCTTTGCACTTCTTTTTTTATAAGAAAACTTCAAAATTCACTATCTAAGCCATCTATACTTAAAATTTGGTACAATATTTTTCCACCTTTTTAATTTTTCTTTCTGTGTTAGTGTTCCAATCTAGTAGATACTATTAGTTGTCTATGGAATAAATTTTATAGTTGTATCATTAGTTTCTTAATCTTTAAGTATGCATTATCATTTTGTGTTGAAGAAAATTGCATTATTAAAGACACTTTATCCAAAGTAATATTTGATTCGGTGTGTTTTCCCATGTAAACACTAGATATAATAATAATTCAAATGCACTATCAAAATCCATCAATACTTAACCACTACTCATAACATATAAAGCCCATAAAAATGTGAGATGCCTTGATATCATGATACTATTTTAAAGAAAAGGTTAATAAATTTTTAAAAAAAATTTTCCCAATAAATCTCGATATATACTTTGTCCGTGTGATTAAAAAGTGAGAAAAATTCTAGGAACATAATCTTTCAAGTATGATTGACATCACTATACTCAAACATTATTTGGCTCAAATTTTGATGTGTTTTTTTGTCCATCTTTACAATTTTTATTTGTCTATGTGAACTAGTATTCTAGTCTAGTAGATACTCTTAGATGCCTATGGAATACTTTTATAATTCTATCATTAGATTCTTAGTCTTTATGTAGGCATTATTATTATTTTGTTGAAGAACTTTGCATAATTTAAAATATTTTATCTAAAATAGTACTTGGGTTAGTGTATTTTCCCATTTAAACACTAGATATAAAGACAATTTCAAATGAACTATCAAAACTCATATGACACATATTCCTTTTAACATTTAAACATAACACATAGATCACAAATAATGACAACAAGACTTGATTTTGTGACACTAATTAATATATATATATATATATATATATTATTTTCCATACAAATTAGCAACAGTAATCACTGTATGTTCTTTCCCTAGATGTCAATAACTCATTAGCAGAGATTGTCATGACAGACAAGCATTGTTATGTTCTTTCACTAGCAGTGATTTTAGTCATAGATTCCAACTTTCAAGTCTATTTGACATCACTAAACACATTGGGCATAATTTCAGTCAGTTTCTATGAAAACTTGTATTTTCTTCAATGGCGTGCCTCAATCAATATTAATTCTTTAAAACATTCCATGTGCATGGGTGTCAATGTCCCATCATTCCTCAAAAGTTGTGCATTTAAAATTTAGTGTTATGCCCATGCTTCAATTTAGATGGAATATATCCACCAACCCAAAATCCAAATCTCATGTGACCGTTGAAAGCACATATTGTCTAATTGTATTTGTCCATCAACTGTGTAAACGTAAGCTTCAAATTATAGACTCTGGAACATTCTGCAACTAGAATCTATTATTGCTGCGATTTATTACAAAAACCAGAACGTGAAGTCCTTTTCATACAAGTATAGAGGATGGCAATATAAAGCTGGGTCGCACAGTTTTAAACAATCAGTGCTCAACAGTATTGACAATCAAAGAGCTTACAATCACAGCTGGCATAAAAATCAACACGCTATTGAAGTTGAAAATCCAACAGTCAAGAAAGAATAGCTTAGCTAAATGTTATACAAAACCACACAGTATTCAGACTTCATGGATCTCTATGTATATTTTGGGACTTTTACATGATCAAATATCATGTTTATTATCTTCTTATTTTGCAATAATCTGAAATTTATCTGGATAGACATTATCCTTCATATTTTGATTGAAGCATTGGGCTAGCCCATGTTCTTAAAAGCGCTTAGTCAATATTTATATAGGAGATAAATTCTGTACATTAAGTTAAATAATGATATTGGTATTAGGATTCAATTGTGTAGTTTTTGGGTCAAACTTATTGGTCCATTTTTTACGAGTAATAGTTCACAAGAACCCATCTCTCATAAGAATGAATAGTCCACTTAGCACCCATTGTATTGAGGTGATACTCATAGAGGTGAAGCATTGGGCCTACATTCATCCCACTACTACTCCAACTCAAGCACACCTAACCATAGAGTGAACCATTCATTCTCATGAGAGATAGGTTCTTATGAACTACTACTTGTGAAACACGGGTCAATGAATTTGAGTTGAATTTTTTATAACAATATCACAATATTTGTGTTTAGAATAATTTACTATTAAGATTGTAAGAATCAAATGTGTTAATGTTTTAACTATTAATAAAAAGGCTCTTATTAAATAGAACTAAAATAGTTTTAAAAAAGGAATGAATGTTGGTTATAGAAAATTAAAATATTGAAATTATAAATTAAATGCAAAGATCTAAAAAATAATCATTAAAAGAAACTCAAAACAAATTTTTGAATCTTTATGTTTTTTACTCTAGTACTTTGCATGAACATTAATATGACGTGTTGTCATCCTATGTAGAAAAAAAATAAAATTGTTTTCCCAAAAAACTACATTCTATAGACATAAAGTAATAGAACCAAAGAATGTGAGGCAATGCCTAGTAACAAGTATGATATAATAGTAAAGCAATAAACGAGTCTATTGAAAAGAATTTACAAAATTGTAATGAAATAAATAAGAATAAATATCACCTATCTTGAAGAAGATTTGATCCAATTTATCATTAACTAAAACTACAATAAATGAGGAAAATATATATTTTTGTGGCTATTACAATATTTTTCTTTAGGTATTCATACTTTATTAGTATTCTAAGATAGAAATATCTTTTAATTGTTTGAAAATTTGAAAAGAACATCATCCTTCAATTTTTAAGGATTATTCATGGCTTTTACTACACATGAAAAAATGTATAAATTAGTAAGGATACAATTAACACAAGTCAAATTATTAGCTCCCATAGGATGGATAAGTTGCTTAAGAAGGGTTTTTGTAGATTTGGGACACAACTACATTTTGTAGAAGAAAAAGATTTACAAACTCAAGATCAATCAAATATTTCAAAGATCATTTAACACAACCAATGAGAATTTCAAGAACCCAGGGATCTATCCCCAATCAAAGACCATGATCATGTTAGGAAATATTGCTCATCGCAATAAAAACCCTTATTTATTATCAATGGTTCCTTAACAAGAAGGAAAATCCAAAGTGTGAATGTGCCCACATTACAAGGAGCTCAACAAGATGAATTATACAGATAAGTTTCATATTCCTATTATTAAAGAATCAATAAACATGTCCTAAAATGTATCAAAAAACATGTCCTAAACCCTTAACAACTGTAGTAAAAGCATAAGAAAGTATAAAGAAAATGAGCCATAAATTAGGCTCATCAACAACTACATTATTAGGAGAATTACTCTTTATCTATTGTGGAGAATTGTATGTACCCTGTCCCTGGGAATATGAGCCTTGCGTACACAAGTTATTCTTTGTATCTTTCTACTTTGGCAATGAGCCTCTGTTTGCAAGTCCAAAGTAGTGAGATCCTATTTGTATTTGGTGTTGTATTAGCGTTGAGCCTTTGGTTGCAAGTCCAGAGTAGTGAGCTCCAACTATCTCTGTAAAAAAAACTATATATTAGTGATTTATCTTTGTGGGCAAGTGCTCGCCATGGTTTTTCCCAATTTGGGATTTCCGCCTATAAAAATCTTAGTGTTGTTGTGTCGTTGTTTTAGTTTATTATTTTTTGTGTGTGTGATGAGGTGAATATTCAAGATAGTTGATTAATTAATTAGATTTTGGTTTATTCTAATTCACCCCCCTCTCAACATCTAGTGTGTCTTCAATAGTCTTCCTTGATGTTTTGCCCAAAATTTGAATTAGGGGCTTGTCTTGTTGATTTACCAGGATTTCTAAATCCTTGTCAACCTCCTTCGAGTTTGAGCTATAAAATATTGTGAGAGCTATAAAATCAACTCATATCTCCTCATTTTGGTAACCATGATCAATATTTCAAGAGATCTCCTACAATTGTGCATCCAAACATTCTCAAGGTCTTTAAGCATCCAAGTCTTCAAGCCTTCAAAAGCATTCTAGAAAACTAAAAAATTCATGGTGCAAGACATGTATTTCATGATTTCCTTTTACTTTTTTATGGAGTTCAATCTATTACATTTACACTTGTGATTACATCTAAAATAATATTACACCATCAAGGTATAACGTAATTTATCTATCTTTTATTTCATATCAACATACTTTCCTTTCAAAGATATTTCATTTCATTTCAAAATTTGATTCTTCAAATAGGGTTTGATTGAGGTAAACTCCTCTACACAATAATTTCATTTCTTGCTATGTGTAGAAACATATGGCACACACAATGGATCAGATCTAGGAAGTTCAAAACCTCATAGGCAATCTATAATTTGAATCACCAAAAAGTGCATCCCAAAACATGATGACTCGAGGAACCTCTTCCCAGGAAGAGGACACCCTAGGAAAACTATTCTCTGCAAAACTGCTTCAAATTGATTTTACAAGTTAGTGATAGCCTCTAGAATTCATTTTTGACTACCATATAGAGTTCTCTATTTTATGTCAGATTGTGTATTCTGCAACTTGTTATTTTTGTCTATTTTGTCTTCTATCTTGCATCATTCAACCATATCCCCCTAATCAACCTTTCATATTTTTGAAGGATTAGAGATACCCATTAATCACTTGATCTTATTCAAGCCTAGTGGGTCATTCTCCCTCCTAATGTATAATAGGAGATATGATTGATCCCCCTTGATCATTATTTTTTATTGTACTACTAAATGTTTCAATGCTTTTCCCTTGCAAGTTATTTCATCGTGAGAGGAATATATTTAGGGTGGTTCTTAAATCGCTTTGGTGACATGCCCAAGGATAATGCATCTATCCCTACTATCTCAGTTTGTCAACCTCACTATATTGCACACCATAGGAGCCTCCAAATAAGTTATGAGAAGAATATATAATTAGTATTGGTCCAATGATACATGTTAGAGCACTATTTGACATAGGGAGACAAGAAGGAGAGCCCACATGTTCATTGTTTAAAAGGGTTTTAAATACCTATAAGGAAATCCTTGAAGGTTCCAGGCCTCAAGATATTGAATTCATTGACTGGTTTATTATATTATATAATTCACATTTAAGGTCATTTCTTCAAAGTTTGGAACTAGATAATTTTTCTTGAGTTTTTTAATTGGATATACATTTTTTAGAGCACAAGGAATCATGGTGCAAGAAAGGTTACATCACATGATGTACATAGTACCGATCTTGTTGGTATAGATGATAAAAATATCATCTTGATTCAAGATGAGGATATTCTCGAAGAAGAAGAAGTTGCTTCTTGCATTAGTGAGAAGGTTGTTCAAATCGTCAACATACATGCATAGTATATGCAAATCAGTACTGTACTGAGTATGAATCTAAAAGTATTACTATTGGTTGCATAATGAGGAATGTTGTCAATTTTTTGATACATATCATGAAGGTGAAGTTCATGCATATGTATTGAGGTGACTAAAAAGGCATGTTCGGTTAGTAATAAACAATTTATATTATTGGAAATCGAGTGACATATGCATGCTAAAAAAATGTGGTCCAAAGTTATTGAGCTATATTTTTTCAACCCATTAATTGATTGCTAATGCTAAATATGGAACATATGGATGTGAGTTCCCCCTTGCATTTGATAGAACAAATGATGGTGAGTCTAAAAGTATGGATGCACATGAAAACTTGAAATTCGTGAAGGTTTTCTTGACATAATGATTTATTATTTGTGTGAACCAATTATTTAGGGTTTCCAAATAGATATGAATGTGGGGTTAGATATTGAATCATATTATATCATTAAACTAGAAATAGATACTTTTTTGCATGACTAGGATATTGAAAATACAATTTTGTTTCATTTGCAAAAATATTGGAATGAATTGTGATGATGTTGAATTGAAGAATTCAAATATGTTCCCTTGCCAGTATATTGGAGTGTAGTTACAAAATAGACCAATTTATGAGAATTTTTATTTTCATACACCTAAACAAATCTTTCCATAGTTCGCAACTTGATGCTCAAAATAATTTCAAGTTTTATGTGCAAACCAGTGATGAGATCAAGTTTGATGATCTTAGTTGTGTAATGGATTATGAGTGCTTTCAATTTTTAGTGCAATTGGAATATCATTTTATGAAGAATAGAACTAAGATTGTTGGTGGAAAATGTTACATTCAATGTCAATATGTTTTGGATGAAGGGTGTGACATGTGCTTGTAACATCGTGATAAAACATTTTAGACTTTGCTTGATTGTAATGAGGAAGTTGGTAGAGATATTCATGATAAAGGTAAGTATAATGGAGTATAAAAATATTTTAGTGATAGTGAGATTGATAAAATAGAATATAGTGTTGTTTTCAAAATGGTTTTATGATGAAGGGTGCTCCCCTTAATACCACAAACACATAACAGAAACATAGAACAACAACAATTTGCAAGAAAAAAATATGGGATTCTTATTATCTCCACAAATGTGGAATTACAAATTTCAAAATTACAATATGAAAAGCCACATGGGAATTTCCCTTACAATATTCTATAGGAAAAAGCCTTGAATTATTACCCAGAACTGCTCTGAACTGCTCCGAACTTCCCTAGACAACACTACGGGCCTTCCATATATAGGCAATTTTCCACCACCTGGGAAGGTTCTAGAAATTTAGCCATTAAGGTTGACCAACCCTAGAATTATTTATTTTGAAATTTATTACATCAGAGTCGGCTCAAAATATCTTTTGAAACCCAAACATAAATTTTGAAGGAAATTTATTTTCTGCCATTTCAGATGGCCCAACTTCTAGAGATCATAAGTCAACACCCGTTGACCAGATTGACTATTATGACCCCATTTCAGAAAGGGCGCAAAGTGCTCTACAACAATTGAATCAAGAAAGCTTCATTTAGCCAAAGTTTCGACCTCATTTGAGGCCTCTAAAGCCTTCAAAACTAAGTTCAAAGTTTTTGTACCCTATTGCCAATACCGAAAATTTTCAATATCTTCAAAACTAGACTTGATCTAGAAATGAAACTTTACTAGCATTAACCTCTAGGGAAGAAAATAGAACATTCTAAGCTCAAACAGAAAACTGACTAAAAATAGTAAATTTCCAAAAATAGCATCTCTGCACAAGATAGCCCTTATTGAAAAGAAACCAGAATTATTTTTTGGGTGATTCAAGATTGCTCTTACACCCAAGATGCTCATGCATTAGACACCCAAGGTAATTTGAGAAGTGACCCTGTCACGTCTCAGATGTGCAGAGGAAAACCAAGATGTTTAACCTTCTTTGTCAGCCATGATGAATCTTCAATAGGTCATCCTTTCAATTTGACCATATATTCTTCATATGTCCTATTCCTCGTGCTTCTACCAACATGACTATCTAGTATATCCTCAATCTCCTTGGTAGCTGGAGTAGTTGGTGGAATACTCCATTGTGCTTCTGTGATCTGATCTTCAACACCTCCTTCATGATACTCTGTCACATCTAAAATGTTAAACATTGGTGAAATATTCAGCTCAGTAGGCAATTGTACCTCATATGCATTTCCTAAATCATGTTTCTTCAGTATCTTACATGGCCCAAACTTCTTCATTTTCAACTTTTTATATGTACCAACTGGAAATTGATCCTCCCGTAAATGAACCATGAATTCATCTCCAACCTAAAATTCCTTATGCCTCCTTTTCTCATCTGCCTTAGCCTTATACTATGCATTCATCTTGGTAATATGCTTCCTCACCTCCTCATGGATATTCTTCAAGTGTTTTGCAAAATCATCACCTTCAACACTACTTATCTCTCCTTTATCTATCTTCCTCAACTCAGATGCATTTTTGGGACTACTTCTATATATAATCTGGAATGGTGATTTACCAATGCTCCTGTTGACAGAATTATTGGATGCAAATTCTGCCTATAGTAAAATCAAATCCCATCATGTTGGCTTGTCTCTAACCAAACATCTCAATAAATTTCCCAAACTCTTATTCACCAACTATGTCTATCCATCATTCTGTGGATGATGTGATGAACTAAACTTTAAATCTATCTTCAACTTCTTCCACAATATGCGCCAGAAATATCCAACAAACTTAGTGTCTCAATCTGAAACTATGCTCTTTGACAAACCATGTAGCCTCACCACTTCTCTGAAAAACAATTCTACTACATGAACAACACCATTAGTCTGCTTGCAAGGAATGAAATGTGCCATCTTTAAAAATTTGTCAACTACCACAAAAATTGAATCATGTCCCCACTAATTCCTTGGTAAACCAAGAACAAAACCCATATTGATATCCTCCCAAGGTTTCTCTAGTACAAGTAATGGCTAATACAACCTTATATGTTACTTCACTCCTTTTTCCATTTGACATACTCTAAAACCCTGTACAAACTTCTTGACATCTTGCTGCAACTATGGCCAATAATAATTCTCACTGACTAGAGCAAGGGTTTTATCTTGACCAAAACGTCCAGGCAATCCTCCGCTATGCTTCTCCTTGATGAGATTCTCCCTCATAGAACTTCGTGGAATGTACAACTAACTCCCTTTGAATAAAATAATATCCTGGATAATGAAATCCAACCACTTCGTTATCTCTAGAGTAACTGGTTCTATACAAGCTTCTCCAAAATCAGGATCCTCTGGATACAAATTCTTGAGTTCCTTGAACTCAACCACCTCAATATGCATTTTTGTTTACAATAGTTGCCTTTTGCTAAGCACATCTGCAACCATGTTGGAGTTTCCACTCATGTGTTTCAAAACAAAAGTATAACTCTGTAAAAACTCAACCCATTTCAAATTCCTTTGATTCAACTTTCATTGACTATTCAAATATTGCAAAGCTTGATGATCAGTATGCAAAACAAAATCCTTAGGAAGAAGATAGTGTCTCCACTTCTTTAATGCCTAAACTATAGCATAAAATTTTTAATCATAAACATAATAGTTTCTCTTGGCATCATTTAACTTCTCACTGAAATAAGCAACATGTTTACCTTCTTGGCTCATAACAGATCCTATTGCAATACCACTAGCATCATAGTTGTGTGTGTGAAAATTGTACCTGATTTGTAGACACAACACTTCAGTAAAACATTAGAGGTTAGCTAAAATAAAAATCATGCAAAATTGAAAACTATCTAACCAAGCGATTTACTGCCTTCTAGTAGGTGCGAGATTAATGTTCTCATATTGTAATCGAGATCAGTGACCTAGACGACACCTAAATGAAGGATTTGAATGCAAAAGATGGATATGAAATTGAATGCAATTAATCTATATTTTTGATATTTTCTATGCAATAGGAATGATAAACTGATATGCTATGAATGCTAAATGATCTAACAATGAAGATTCTAACAATGATATGAAAACTATGGAATTCTATGCTAAGATAAAAAAAGCTATGCAATTGAAATTGATCTCACAATGCTTTGAATTCGCAAGTTGATTCCTCAGCCTCCAATTCTCCAGCGTGATTGTGCAAAATATGAGATGCTTGGATGCAAATTTGAGAGATGATTTATGAAGAGTTGAGCCTTGATTTTATAGAAATCCAGGGCTTTGGAGGTGCATGGAAAAAAAACCATAAATCACTCAAATAACTCAGGTTGATTTTTGAGTTATTTTTAAATAAAGATAATTTAATTCACAAAAATATGCAAAAGCAGAGATTAACTCAAAATAGAGTTTAGCTTTAATTGATAATTGATAGTTGTCCGCTTTTGTGATTGTGCCTGTTTTATTTATGAATTAATTTAATAATAAAGTGATTTATGCTCAACTTAACTGCTTTTAAAAATAAAATAATTGATTTATGGGTTAATCAATTATTTAATCAAACTTTTATTAAAAACTATATTATTAAATAATGACAACTTACTTTAATTAATTAAATAAAAATTTAATCAATTATTCATAGGATATTTGGATTTATTGTCAAAATTAAATAATACAATTAATAATAGATAGAATTAAATTTAATTAGATAATTAAGTGGCAAGATATTAAATCTAATTAATTAAATATAAAAATATTCAATTAATCAAACTTTAGGATAAATATGATTTATCGCCAAATAATCATTAAATTAAAGATAATTAAGATAATTAGGAATATTTCTAGGAATATTCCCTGATGCGGAATTTAAGATAATCAATTATGATTCGATGATGTTTAGATGTGCCTTAGATTAGGACTTTGATGTCGATTTCATTCGAATTGAAGATGTAGGAGATTAATGAACTTATAGCCCATTTTTGGGGTATTACATTTTGCCCCTCTTTGAATTACTGTGCGAAGCGCAGTGGTTCAAAGACAGTCTGTGTTTGATAAAGATATGAAACTGATTCAAAAGATAAACCGATCTCAAGATAGAAACCGATTGAAAGATATTGAGATAGGAGTTGATTGATATTGAATTTGATATGAAGATAATAGGTCCTGAATGACCAAAGATAATGTTCACTATAACAGAAAATGAACCTATGATTGCAAAAAAGTGTCCAAAATGCCTGATTCCAAACCTTAGGATTGCAAAGAAGTGAGTGACCCATTCTAGACTCGATTGTCTTAGCAGAACTAGTAGGTATCACATCCAAACCCTTCAGTTGCCAAAGAACCAAGGAAAGAACACTATGATCTGATGGTTGCAAAAACTGATACAGATTACAAGATTAAGAGAATACCAGATTGATATGGATCGATGAATCTGATATGCCCCAAGTGATGATAGATTTGCCCCGAGCGATGAGGACTTTTGATGAATCAGCACTAGACGTGATTATTGTCTTGATCACTGATGAAAGATATTGATAGACTTGATCGATAGAATTTTGATTTACAGACTTTGAATTGATGTGCAATACCATGCCCCCTTCGAGATTAAAATTGAAATCTGACAAGAAAAGTCAGCGTTATAGTTTAGAAGCATGTTAATTGATTTGAGAAGTGTGGTGAAACACATTCAAGAACACATTCTGCATCGTTGGAAGGTCCCAAAAGACCAATTTTGACTAGGTTTGAGCATGAGTTGACCATGGTTGACCAAGTTGAAATTTTGATAGTTTGATGTAAGATAATCAGTTAAGTTGAATACTAGATTTCTGTGATGATTGAAGGTTGATTATGCAAGTAGTTGACAATATGAATGATCTCAGATTTTGATTTTGATCCCGAAAAAGGATTCTACTTGCTATTTCGTTGGAGGAACCTTTGTGTGGGATTCAGCTCTTGTTAGATTGGAAGATGCGATTTGAAGAATCATTTAAGCATTGAAGTTCATTTAATCATTGTGAGATCATGCAAACATGCAAAATGAAATGCAACCTAAGACCTAGGACCTAGTCACTGATCATATGTCGATTTGTTATCATCATTGAACTTTTAGGTAACCAGATAAATCAATACAATGCCCACTAGCCATGAAACCATAGACATATGAATATTGATTTGTATGTGCAAGAATCAATACAACACCCACTGGTTATACAACCATGGACATATGAATATTGATTTGTTTTCGGAATGTTGGATCAGATATAAGCACCAAGGCAAAAACGCCAGGATGACCTGAATATCATGTCCATTTTGATATAGCAATTTGTATAAGCATCAAAACATAAACGTCGTGATGACTTGAATACTCCTTGCATTTAACATACACATCAAACAATCAAAAGATCATTCTAAATCTAGTGTGAATTACCCGTAGTGACCCTTTATCGTTCACGTCCTTAGGCAAGATCACGTTTCACAGTAGGAGAAAGAACTCACTCAAAAAGATAATAGTTAGATCAAACTTCCTTGAATTTTTTGGGTATCAATGGTCGAGGTACACATGGCCATCCAATTCGAGATAGAGGCTCTTACAGTTGGACACCATTTCAATCTAGAATTTCCAAAGTTATAAGATTTCACATACAAGCAGAAAACCAAGAAAAGATTATGCCCCTAGTCATCACTCTCTAAATCCTATAAAGGACATCATTGAGGAGCTCGAAGGGACACAATATGCAAAAATCTCAATGTGAATCAGTAAGCATACAAGGAGATAAAAGCATGAAAAGCACAGATTGTTTTCAGTTTAGTTTTGATGTTTGATTGCATTGTTGTAGATGCAAAATCCTTTCTGGAGACAAGACAGACTTGACTAACTCACATGAAGCTTCAAAGGACTCTGACTGGATATGATCCATCTAAGATACATGGGAGACCATAGGATATGACATTGATTGCCCCCAAGTGTTAAACATTGATAGGATACAGACGCTTGAGCTGGTTGGTGTACAGACCGACTTATTGAAAACTGAAAATGCAGAAACAAACCGGGAGATATGTACAAACTAAAGCAAGACTGAAAGCTGGGAAAGACCAAGATTGTGCTGATAGATGGAGCATTTTGAACAAGTGGCGCCCGTTTGTCAGGTTTTCACCATCTTGGCAGAGATTCTATTTTTGCTACCAAGGCGCCTGTTTCCAGGTTTTCACCAAGGCACTTTTTCTTCTTTTATTTTTTTTTTGTATTTTTCATTTTTTTCAATTTTTTTGTACTTTTGATATTTTTTGATTTTTTTGAATTTTTGATATTTTTTGATTTTTTTTGCGAATCATCAAGGCGCCTATTGCTAGGTTTTCACCAAGATGTTCATTTTTTCAGGACTTTTTTCGATTTTAAAGATTTTTTCAGGATATTTTACCATAGACTGAATGCCTTAGGCGTATAATTTCTTCAGATGGAGAACGTTGATTGGTTCTCAGAGCTGTTCTCCTTCAGTTGTTGAGAGTTGATAGGCACCAGAGCCAAAAGTAGCAGTGATAACAAAGGGACCCAACCAATTGGGTTCGAACTTCCCCTTGCGTTCTCAATGTGATTGATTTTTAGGATTTTCTCTCAAGACTAGATCACCAACTTGAAATTCTCTGTGTCTAACTTTCTTATTGTAGCCTCTAGACATTCTCTACTGATATACTCTGAGATGATCATACGCTGCTTGTCTGCACTCATCTAGTAAGTCTAGTTCTTGTAACCTAGACACTCTGTAGTCTTCATCAGTGACAAGTCCATGCATTCTAATTCTAAGTGATGGGATTTCAACCTCAATAGGCAGTACCACTTCAGACCCATAAACTAAAGCAAAAGGTGTAGCCCCTGTAGGTGTTCTGATACTAGTTCTGTATGCCCATTCTGATACTTGTTCTGATACTGGTTTTGATACTGGTTCTGATACTGGTTTTGATACTGATTCTGATACTAATTTTGATAATTGTTCTGATACTGGTTCTGATACTGATTCTGATACTGATTCTGATAATTGTTCTGATACTGGTTCTAATATTGATTCTGATACTGATTCTGATAATTGTTTAGATACTTATTCTGATACTTGGTATACTTGATAGCATCTTTTTCCATTGCAAACTCCCAAGTAAGATCATATCGTGTAGTCCCAATGTCTAGCAAGGTGGAGAAAAAGAGGGATTGGCAAGCTGGTGGAAGAGATGGAAGACAGGAGAATGAAGGAGAATGAAGGGAAGAGATCCTCAAGGGAAAACTCCTCAAGAATACCCAAGCTAGGGAAAATTGTCATGTAAAACACATTTGGACAAGCAATGAAAGGCTAGCATAGGATAAGTCACAAAATCATAATGCAAGAGCAGGAAATGATGCAATCCAAAGGAGTAGACATGTCAAGAGGCTTCATAGCACCGTGTTTTACTCTTTCTTTCTTAGATCAAGACCAAAGGAGAAAATGATAGCGAAAGGTGAAAATGAATGGAGGAAAATAAATATGAAGGCTAAATAGGAAGGGATTGAAAGCAAGATCATCATCAGACAACTCACAAAATAGCCAAATGTTCGTGTATAGATCAACATTGTCAAGTTCAAAGAGAGAAGATGAAATGGATGAAATATGTAGAAGAACTACGCATGATGCCTGATTGCCAAGTTTTCATCATGGTACTTATCCAAGGTGCCACAAGGAAGTGGTTTTCACCATAGGATGCATTTATTTCTCTTTACTTTTGCTACCAAGGTGCCTGTTTCCAGGTTTTCACCAAGGCACATTTTCAATTTTATTTTATTTTTATTTTTTATTTTTTGGAAGAAGGCAAGCTTTTTAGATAATGCTCCTTGAAAGGATAAACCATGATATGTCAAGGATTCAAAATGATATGCTCAAAGATGCTGATAGGGAAAGGAACATGGAAGAGAAAAATGGAGGATAGGGTTTTATTTAAAGCGAGTGAGGTTGGAAGATAGGAGGAATAGGCAAATGAGGAAAAAGGATAGAAGGTAGAAGGTTAATGAATAGAAGGATTGTGAAAGGGTAGATGGAAAGGAAGGCAAGATCAACGTAAACACACACCTTGAAGGGTGGTGAGAGGGTGGAGGAAATGTGAATGAAGGAATATGTGAAGGAATATGGCGAATGGATAGTAGAGGTTGAGGTTTGGGTGCATGAAATGGAAGAATATTTTTGGAAGGAGATGTAGTGGAAGCCTTTGGAAGCTTGAATGTCAATTTCACTTTTTGTTCAACACCAGACTCTTTCAAGAGAGACTTTGAAATCTATATATTCGTAGGCTTTTTATTTCCTTTTGATGATTTAGAGATAATATCTTCAATGATAGATTTTGGAACCCATACTTGTCTTGTAGTTTTTTTTTTAGATATCTCTTTTGACTTGATGCCTCCATGTCGTTTAGAGGAGACATGGTGATCTTGTCTTTTTGATGGATTCTTGTATTGCTTCTTTTTCTTGTATTGAACATTCAAGTTACTTCCAAAAGACTTGGGATTTGTGGAAGAGGGAGGATATGACTGGTTTAGATGGGTGGGTGGATGAAAAGGATTCAAGGGTATGCATCTATGTTGATCTTGAGGAAAGATAGGAGATGGAGGTATGTAAGGACCCAAGATGGATGGAAAATTAGGAGAGTTAGGAGGGGAAAGTGAAGGGACATAAGGACCCAAGATGGAAGGAAGGTGTGAAGCCCTTAGTAGTGGTGGAAGAGGTCCAAGGATGGAAGTGGAAGATGCAAAAGGATAATCAATAAGTTCATTAGCATCTATATGACAACCAAGGATATCAGCATCTTCAGAGTGAGCATTAGAATTTTCAATAGAATCATGGACATCTTGAATAGGAGCACCTTCTTTGATAGGATTGTTCAAAGCTTGCAAAGACTTAGGAAGAGTAGAAAGTGGAAGTGAACATGGAGTGGTAGAACAAGAAGATGAAAGACTTTGATCTTGACAAAGATCTTCGGATAGCATAAGCGCATAATTTTTCTCTTGTTTTTCAATAGGCTTAACATTGGAAGGAGCACCATTTTTACCAATCTTAATGGAATTATCATCTTTGGAAAGTGCAAGTGTAGTAAGGTTATTTTGATTGTCAATAAGCTCAATAGTGTAAGTAGTAACTTGATCTTGCTTAGGAGAAGACTTAAGACATGATGGAAGGCATGAAAAAAGGTGTGCAGGATCAAAAGAACCATGGAATAGATGAGAGACATCATGAAAAGGATTGGATGACATGGAAGTTTCTTGATCTTGATCTTTCTTTATGTTATTTTCTTTATCATGTTCGGAGTCCTCTTGACATGGAGCAACTTCTAAGGACAAGGAAGCATGTTGGGATTGTATGGAAGACTTTGGAAGAGATGGTGGAGGACTAGCTGAAGTAGGGATTATAGCATATGAAGGCTTAGGCTCTTTATGTTTATCATCATTGAAAGTATTTGCAGCCAAGTGAAGGATAGCTTGAGTTTCTTTAAGAGGTAGCCCTGGAGGATAACTATAGGGAACCACATGAAAAGTATCAGGGCTTGTGTCGAATGAAGGTTCTGTGAAAGATTTGAAAGACTCAAAAGCTTTAGGAAATGTACGAGTATTGGAGGAAGTAGGGGATGGAAGGGAACCATCACAAGACAAAGGTCCAACATTAACATGATCTTGCTTAAGAGTGTAATCTTTATTTTTAGCTGGAGAGTTCTTAGAGGAGAGATCCATATAGTATTGACGTTTCAAGCTAGCACGATATATTTTATAGTCCTCAGCAGTAGTAGATAGATCATCATCAAGGTATTGTCCACAAAAGCCATCAAAATCTCTTTCAAAATCAAAATCATATGGATCACCATCATGATCTATCCAATGTGACGGCCCATTTGTAGTAAGTAGGAACGAACGATGAGGAGGACTCTTAGGAATGAAGGTGTCATAGGTATCATTACATCATCTATCATCATAGTCATCATAGTCTCCAAAGCTGGATGTGTCACTCTCTGTGGAAGAGGTATCATAAGGATTGTCACGTTGCTCATATTTTGTCTGGGGGCATGGTGACATGTACAAGTCTTTATCAAATAGAAAAGAGTATAGAGATTCCATGGAGAACTCTTTAGATTCTTTCTCTTTCTTAAGATTGTTAAGTTCAACTTGCATAGCTTGCAGCTGCTTCATCATAGCCGCGATCAGAATTTATTCCTCATGTGTACTGATTTTTTGAGACATGTGTACTGATTTTCAATAGCTACTGATTTGTTCTTGACACAATGATATTTTTGACAGATTCTGGAACTAGGCTGGAAACATTGGATATCTTGCAATTTGACAATTTCTGACAACTCTCTCAAATTTTTCCAAATGACACTCTGCAGACTCGTACGACATTGGGTAGTCTATGAAATGATAGTTGCTAAACTCGTACGACAGTTGGGTAGAAATGAAATGACAGTTGTAAATATCATATGACAGTTGTCAATATCATACGACAGTTGCTAACAAGATTTTGGCTTCCTTGGATTTGCTGGCATGAAAACTCATACGACACTAGGTTCTCAATCCTACGACAGATGGGCAATACTGAAATGATACTTGACAAAACTCATACGACTTTTGACTTTCTGAAACAACTTTTGACTCCAGAAAGAATTTACGTCAATTTTTGCAAAATTTAAGGTCTTCAGTTCTGGATTGTTTGCAAATTGTACTGTCTAGATTTTGAAGGTTATACCAGATTTGATCATTTTTAATAGCCAAGTAGATAAACAAACATGCAGAATAGCAAGCAAGTGATTCCAAGCACGTCTGAAAATAATGAACAAGGGCAAAAGTAACCTTGCGCATGAACAATCAAGTGACCAAATTGTGCTAATCCCTGAGAGTACTAATTGTGTATGTTTTGAAAAGTTTTGCAATAACACACATATACCTGAAAGTGAAAAATTGGCCTCTCTAGGGTTTTTAGTAATGGTTTGACTCTGCAACTTTTATGATTCAAAGGGGTGAACTCCAATCCCGGCGCACCAGGGTTTTGACATAGTTCGAGAACTTAATCTTCAAGAGCTGCTAGGGAGATCTGACAACCCAACAATGAACCATACCCGTGGAGATTTCTTCCACAAGGACATTTATATAGCGGCTGTCACTACCATGGCGAAAATGGCTATTACCGCTTGAGGTTCCGTCAATGTAGTTTTCCCTGTGAAGGGATTGTCCGCTATGGTTAACCCTCTCTAAAGGTGACTCATAGATTTATACCACAAGGGGACTTGGCTCCAGATTCAAGGTTTTGACACCTCTTCACTTTTAACCCAAACAAAGCAAGCAGATTAATCTGACATGCTAAGACAAAGTTTTGTTCCACCAAGGTCTGTGATATCAACTCCACGTGATCTATCAACCTCTCCGGGGAGAGAATGTATCAATCAATAAGAGAAGATGTACTAACCAATTTTGATTCACCAAAGCTCATGATATCAACCCTACGTGATCTATCAACCTCTCCGGAGAGAGAATGCGTCGATCAATAAGAGAAGATGCACTAAGCAAGTTGAATGTGAAACACACTAAGTATCCTCCCTACCTACAAGGATTCTGTCGTCAAGAAAGATTTCTCTAAGAATCCAATCTCTCAAGAATCACGAATAGTGTTCATAGGGCCTAATTACTATGTGAGCACAGATATATTCCCGAAAGCAAATCTACCAAAAAGTACCCAAAAAGCAGAAAGAGGAACACTTAATGTTTAAAGAGAATATGAGATGAGTCCATAAGGTGGAACACTTAACACCTCACACAAGCTAAAAATGAGTCCCCAACTTAGAAAACAAGTGAGTTCCTAAAAGCACAAAAGGGTTGCCAAGTGGAACACTTAACGCTTCTGTCCTGTTGACCCCTCCCCTTTATGGCACTGAGATTGCAACCACGGGGCGGAAATGAGGGGCCGGTGGATTAGCGAGTCCAATAACCCAAGATAGCAATCAAGATCAATCACAAGTATTCTAAGACTACTTAATGAATCCTTAAGGGATCACAACCTAGTATCAAATTATGCAAGTGTGTAGAAATAGATCAAAAGCATGAAAAGATGCACACAAGCTTGACACATAAGAGATTTATTTTAAGTCCAAATCGAAATGTTTTCAGAACAAGGAGAATAATTCATGATCCTCGCAATGCACTTAGTAGATTCTACCTAATTTTTAACAATTTTTGTTGAGCTTTTCCATGCAAGCAAGTGACGAACTCTCCAACAAACAAACAAGCAAACAAGATATGCAAAATATATTCAACTTATGAAAACCATAGGGTTAGCTCTAAAAATCAATTTTTAGGAGAAATAATAACCATAAATTAATCCAAATGAAAACTCATATCATGCATTGAATCATATGAAAAATAAGTGCATACCCATCATAAAATTTTAATTTTTTTGCACTACATTTGACCTAGTCAACAAGATCTAATTTTTTTGATATGATTTTGGCCACAAAAATAGAAATTCAGAATAGAGACCCCTACTAAAAAATAGAGAGCTTTCCAAAAATGCAAAAATTTTAGAAAAATCTCTTCATTTGTGCCCTAGAGACCCATTTTATCAAAATAGACTAGTTTTTGCAAATTGACTATTTGAGCTATTAAATTGCATCAAAATTTAAAATAAAAAGAATAGAACCCCTATAGAATTTGAAGAAATTTTCAAAAATATAAAAATTTCAAAAAAATATGCTGATTTGCGTCAGATATTAATTTTTTATGAAAAATTGAAAAAAAATTATTAAAAATTCAAAATAATTCAGAAAATTCTAAATTTTTTTTCAAAGCTTCTCTGATATGTCTCCAACCTACAAAAAAAATTTCAGACCAAAACTCAAGCCTTTTGGGAGATAAAATTAAATCTTTGAAACTTTAGGGTTTTAGCTCCAAGAATCAAAATCAACATGCAAAGGTGGGTTGCCCCACGGTGGGCGCTAGAAATGTGTGTGTGAAAATTGTACCTGATCTATAGACACAACACTTCTGTAAAATATTAGAGGTTAGCTAAAATCAAAATCATGCAAAATTAAAAACTATCTAACCAAGCGATTTACTGCCTTCTAGTAGGTGCGAGATTAATGTTCTCAGATTGTAATCGAGATCAGTGACCTAGACGAAACCTAAATGAAGGATTTGAATGCAAAAGATGGATATAAAATTGAATGCAATTAATCTATATTTTTGATATTTTCTATGCAATATGAATGATAAACTGATATGCTATGAATGCTAAATGATCTAACAATGAAGATTCTAACAATGATATGAAAACTATGGAATTCTATGCTAAGATAAAAAAAGCTATGCAATTGAAATTGATCTCACAACGCTTTGAATTCGCAAGTTGATTCCTCAGCCTCCAATTCTCCAGCGTGATTGTGCAAAATATGAGATGCTTGGATGCAAATTTGAGAGATGATTTATGAAGAGTTGAGCCTTGATTTTATAGAAATCCAGGGCTTTGGAGGTGCATGGAAAAAAAGCCATAAATCACTCAAATAACTCAGGTTGATTTTTGAGTTATTTTTAAATAAAGATAATTTAATTCACAAAAATATGCAAAAGCAGAGATTAACTCAAAATAGAGTTTAGCTTTAATTGATAATTGATAGTTGTCTGCTTTTGTGATTGTGCCTGTTTTATTTATGAATTAATTTAATAATAAAGTGATTTATGCTCAACTTAACTGCTTTTAAAAATAAAATAATTGATTTATGGGTTAATCAATTATTTAATCAAACTTTTATTAAAAACTATATTATTAAATAATGACAACTTGCTTTAATTAATTAAATAAAAATTTAATCAATTATTCATAGGATATTTGGATTTATTGTCAAAATTAAATAATACAATTAATAATAGATAGAATTAAATTTAATTAGATAATTAAGTGGCAAGATATTAAATCTAATTAATTAAATATAAAAATATTCAATTAATCAAACTTTAGGATAAATGTGATTTATCGCCAAATAATCATTAAATTAAAGATAATTAAGATAATTAGGAATATTACTAGGAATATTCCCTGATGCGGAATTTAAGATAATCAATTATGATTCGATGATATTTAGATGTGCCTTAGATTAGGACTTTGATGTCGATTTCGTTCGAATTGAAGATGTAAGAGATTAATGAACTTATACCCCATTTTTGGGGTATTACAATAGTCTACTTGAAACACCTTATTAAAATCTGAAAGTGCTAAAATAGGTTGTTCTGTAACTTTCTGTTTCAATAGTTAAAACTCTTATCTGCCCCATTAGTCCACTTGAACTCTTTTCTATCCCCTCTCATTGTTTCAGTCGAGGGTCCACAAATACTGCTAAATTTTTTGATAAACTTTCTGTAAAAGCTAGCCAAACCATGAAAAGATCTTACCTCAGTTGCACTCCTTGGATTAGGCCATTCAAGCATAGCCTTCACTTTCTCTGGGTCCATTTTTAGACTTTCTGTTGAAACTACAAATCCCAGATACACTAACTCCTTCACAAAACTGCACTTCTTCAAATTAATCAACAATTTCTCTTCCCTTAACTTCTCAAACACCATACGAATATGCATCATATGCTCCTCGAATGTCTTACTAAAGATCAAAATATCATCTAGGTAAAAAATGACAAACTTACCCATAAATTCTTTCAGAACCTCGTTCATGAGCCGCATGAAAGTGCTTGGTGCTTTGGTAAGCCCAAAAGGCATGACTAACCACTCATAAATTAATCCCTCTTTTGTCTTGAGGGAAATCTTTCATTCATTTCCTTCTTTGATCTGAATCTAATGATATCTACTCTTCAGATCTATCTTTGAGAAATACACAGCTCCAGTCAAACAGTCCATAATATCATCCATCCGTGGCAATGGAAACCTATACTTGACTATGATCTTTTTTATAGTCCTGGAATCTATACACATTCTCCATTCTCCATTCTTCTTTGATGATAATACTGTAGGTACAACATAGGGACTCAGACTCTCTTGAATCAACCCCTTTTGCAACAACTCATGTACTTGTCTGTTCAACTCCTCACTTTCTACTGGTGTCATTCTGTGTGCTGCCTTATTTGGATAAATGGCTCCTAGAATCAAGTCCATCTAATGACTGATCTTCCTTACTAGTGGTAATCCATTGGGTACATTATCGTATACAATATCTTAAAATTCATTCAACAAATCTATAACTTTTGCAAGTACATCTTCTACTTCCTCTTTACCAACTTTTGGAATTAAAGAAACATATACATGCTCATGCCTCATACGATCTAAGAATTTTCTTGCATCAACAAAACTTATCCTTCCATTAGCACATACCCTTTCTTTTGTGTCCTTCAATGAATTTATCTTATGTCGCATTCCATCCTTTGTTAGGGAATAGGTATTCACATGACCATCATGTACACCATGCCTATCAAACTACGAAGGTCTACCAGTAAAGGACAAGAATGTGTGATGATAACAAAGTGTAAGGATGTAAATTTGTGATGGAAAATGTTATGGACATACAAAATAAATAAAATAGGAATACTTACTTTGAAAGGAGGCTGATGCAGAAATCACTATTTTTTGATGTATGTGTTCAATTTCAGGAGATTCTGCAACTTGTTCCGGACTGGAAATGCCAAGACAGAGAAAACCCATAAAATTTTTGTCTTTCAGATCCAAGTTGACCTTGAACTAGATAGCGGGGTACAATCTTACCCCCCATTGAAGGTCGACCTTGACCCGAAACAACTCTGATGGAAATTTTGTTCACGAATCTCAGTTCTCTAAAATGGGTATCCAAATCTGAACTGCAATTCACTGTCTTGTACCTGTACCTACAAGAAAAATGGTTTTGTTGTTTGGATGAAGGTTTTTCCTTAGTCAAACCCTAGTTTGGAATCAACCTTAATAATGGAATTAAAAATAAAAAATGCTAGCAAGTAGTAGAAGTAGATCTAACAATGAAGCTATGATATTCAATAAATATGCAATTGTATTTCAAATATAAAAAAGTATGTTTATATGAAAGCTTGAACACAACATTAACAAATGTAATTCAAAACCTCCATGATTGTATGCTTGGAATCCACCTTGAGGGAAGAATGAATAGATCTTGAAGATGAACTAAGGATCTTGAAGGAAGATCACACCACCATGATGGATAGATCTAGAGTTGGAATGATGAATCTTGAATGCTTGAACCAAATCCCTTCAAAGAATTGAATACTTGAATCTTTGATATTCAATGGAGAACTTGAATGCTTGAATAGGATGATGGCTTGAATGTTTCCTTGATTGATAATGATTGCTTGATCTTCTTGATTGAGAGTGCTTGAGAGCTATGAGATGTGGAATTGCTTGGTGATTGATGGATGTGAAAATGAGAGAGGAAGGATTCCTTTTATAGTGATCTAGGGCACAAACTTCTAGAGACACTGACATTGGAGAATTAAATCCCAATTAACCTTAACCCCTAGAAATAGACCTAGATTAAATGTAATTTAAGAGTTTACCATTCCAAAATCCAAAACAACCGACCTAGAAGTGGAAAAAAAAACTTTCCAAAGCCCGATATCCTGAAACCTTTGGAACTTGAAAATTGGACCTAGGGTCAGGGTTGAGGTCGACCTGACCTAGGTTAGGGTCAAGGTTTAATCTTCCCTAGGTCAAGGTCAAGGTTGACCTTGGCCCAAGAGGTCATAGATCTCAAATTCTCAGGACCAGGTGCCAGAAAAAGGATGGAAAATAGGTGAAAAGAGAAGCAGAATAGGGGGATAAATCTAGATCCATGTAAAGACCAATTCAAGGTGCTTGACATGACCCCAGACCACTTACTCGAAGGGATAAACATTCTTAACATGGAATTGCTTCCATTTTAAGATGATACACTACCTAAAAACATATGATATGCATCCATAGGTATGATATCATATAGTGCCTCATCACAGTATCTGCCAATCTTGAACTTCACTAGGCATTGTTCACTGACCATGACCTTGTGGTCATCCTGTACCCATGAAATCTGATATAGATGTGGTTGTTTCTACCTCTTGAGCTTCAACTTAGTGACCATATCTTATGACACCAAATTGTCAGTGCTTCCACTATCGATAATCACATCACAACACTTATCCTCACACTTGCACCTGGTGTGAAATAGGCTCCTCCTTTTCTCAGGTTCATTCTCACCACTTAGTAGGACTCTTATGTTAATTAGCATTTCTCCTTTTTTAGCATCTTTAGAATGTGATGTTCTGGCATCTTCATCTACATGTGCAACTCTAGCTTGGCCTTCATTCCTCCTATCTATTCTTCCTTGGCATTGAGGACATTCAAATGCCCTATGACCTTTTTCTCCATAGTGAAAACATGTTCCATGGAAAACTCCTCTTCTAGATCCTTGTCCTCTTCCTCTTCCTCTTTGATCTCTATTATTTTGATCATGGAAATGATTGGAATAATTTCCTCTCTGATTATAACTGTTACTGGCCTCATCCTTCTTTTTCGTATCTTCATTTTGACCTCCATACAACCATCTACCAGATCTTCCACCATGACCTCTTCCACTTTGCCTACTCTCAAACTTCTTGTTCAACTTTTCATCTACTTTTAGGGAAAACTGGTATGCCTCTTCAATACTGTTTATTTAGACCAAATTCAACTCTTCCTAAATTCTTGGCCTCAACCCATTAAGGTAACTGGAAACTTTCTCCTTGTCAGCTTCTGCATAGCCTGTTCTAATGAGGAGTCAATAGAATTCCTCCGTATACTCTTGAACAAATCTTCTTGCTTGCTTCAAACCTTGTATTTTCTTCAGTAGATCAAGCTCATAATAAATAGGAATGAAAATGTCGCTACAATTGATCCACCATCTGATCCCATCTTGTGATTTTATCCCTTCCTCTTCTATTTCCTTCTAATCAAATCTCTTGCCACCATATCTTCACATGACCCTTCAGTCTGGCCTTCGCAAACTTGACCCGATCAAGATCTTTGATATCTTCATAGTAAAAATATTCTTCTAATTCATTGATCCAGTCTATCAATTCCTCTGGGTTAAGATTTCTTGTAAATGTAGGAACCTCAAATTTAGGTCTTTTCCCGATCTTGGAAATGGCTTGAAAAAGCCTTTCTTCTTCTTGGTTCATAATTTCACCTTCTCCTTCTTGATCAGAATTTCCTTCTTCAGCTTCGTCCTCACTTTCATCTCTAACATTAAGATTCATTCCTCTACGAATCTCTTCTTGCAATTCTTGCACTTTTCTCTTGAGTGCTCTAACCTTAGGTGTCACACCACCATCTCTTCCGCAATGTTCCCTTCGCGGAGGCATTTTTGCGCTGCTCACTAAAACCCTAACCACGATCTTCATGTAAACTACCTCACAGTCGGCAATCTATCTAAACACTCAGGAACTCCCACTTTGATACCACTTGATGAAGGGTGCTCCCCTTAATACCACAAACACATAATAGAAATAGAGAACAACAACAATTTGCAAGAACAAAAAATGGGCTTCTTACTATCTCCACAAATGTGGAATTACAACTTTCAGAATTACAATATGTAAAGCCAAATGGGCATTTCCATTACAGTATTTTGTAGGACAAAGCCTTGAATTATTACCCAAAACTACTATGAACTTCTCTGAACTGCCCTAGACAACACTACGGGCCTTCCATATAAAGGCAATTCTCAACTGCTTGGGAAGGTTCCAAAAATTTAGCCATTAAGGCCAATCAACCCTAGAATTATTTATTTTGTAATTTATTACATCAGAGTTAGCTCAAAATATCTTTTGAAACCCAAACATAAATTTTGAAGGAAATTTATTTTTTGTCATTTCAGGTGGCCCAACTTCCGGAGACCATAAGTCATCACTTGTTGACCTGATTGACTATTATGACCCTATTTTTTAAAGGGTGCAGAGTTCTCTACAATGCTTGAATCAATAAAGCTTCATTCAGCCAAAGTTTTGACCTCATCTAGGGCCTCTCAAGCCTTCAAAACTGAGTTCAAAGTTTATGTACCCTACTGCCAATACCAAAAAATTTCAATATGTTCAAAGCTAGAATTGATCTAGCAATGAAACTTTACCGATAGGCTAATATGACCAAAATGAGCCTCCAGGAAAGAAAATAGAACATTCTAAGCTCGAACATAAAACTTACTAAAAATAGCTCTGCACAAGATAGCCCTTATTGAAAAGAAACTAGAATTATTTTTTGGGTGATGCAAGATTTCTCTTACACCTAGGATGCTCCTGCATCAGACACCTAGGGTAATTTGAGAAGTGACCTTGTCAGGTCTCAGATGTGTAGAGAAAAACCAAGATGGTTAACCTCCTCCTTTGTTAGCCATGATGAATCTTCAATAGGTCATCCTTTCCATTTGACTAGATATTCTTCATATGTCATGTTCCTTGTGCCTTTGGCAACACGACTATCCAGTATATCTTCAATCTCCTTGGTAGCTGGAGTAGTTGGTGGAATACTCAACTGTCATTCTGTGATCTCATCTTCAACACCTCCTTCATGATACTTTGTCAAATCTAAAATGTTAAACACTAGTGAAATATTCAGCTTAGTAGGCAATTGTACCTCATATGCATTTCCTGAATTATGCTTTTTCAGTATCTTACATGGCCCAAACTTCTTCATTTTTAACTTTTTATATGTACCAAATGGAAATCACTCCTTTCGCAAATGAACCATGACTTCATCTCCAACCTAAAATTCCTTATGCCTCCTTTTCTCATCTTCCTTAGCCTTATACTATGCATTCATCTTGGTAATATGCTTCCTCAACTCCTCATGGATGGTCTTCAAGTGTTCTATAAAATCCTCACCTTCTGCACTACTTATCTCTCCTTTATCTATCTTCCTCAACTCAGATGCATTTTTGGGACTACTTCCATATACAATTTGGAATGGTGATTTACCTGTGCTCCTATTGATAGAATTATTTTATGCAAATTATGCCTGTGGAAAAATCAAATCCCATCCTGTTGGCTTGTCTCCAACCAAACATGTCAACAAATTTCCAAAACTCCTCTTCACCACCTCTATCTGTCCATCAGTTTGTGGATGATGTGATGAACTAAACTTCAAATCTATCTTCAACTTCTTCCACAATGTGCACTAGAAATATCCAAAAATCTTAGTGTCTCGATCTGAAACTATGCTCTTTGGCAAACCATGTAGTGTTACCACTTCTCTAAAAAACAATTCTACTACATGAACAACATCATTAGTCTTCTTGCAGGGAATGAAATGTGTCATCTTCAAAAATTTGTCAACTACCACAAAAATTTAATCATGTCCCCATTGATTCCTTGGTAAACCAAGAACAAAACCCATACTGATATCTTCCCAAGGTTTCTCTAGTATAGGTAATGGCTGATACAACCCTATATTTTGCTTCACTCCTTTTGCCATCTGACATACTTTGCAACCCTGTACAAACTTCTTGACATCTTGCTGCAACTGTGGCCAATAATAATTCTCACTGACTAGAGCAAGGGTTTTTTCTTGACCAAAATGTCTACCCAATCCTTCGCTATACTTCTCCTTGATGAGATTCTCCCTCATATAACTTCATGGAATGCACAACTGACTCCCTTTGAATAACATACTATCTTGGATGATGAAATCCAACCACTTCGTTATGTCTAGAGTAACCACTTCTGTACAAACTTTGCAAGCTACTCCAAAATCAGGATCCTCGAAATACAAATTCTTGAGTTCCTCGAACCCAACCATCTCAATCTACATCTTTGTCAGCAATAGTTTCCTTCTGCTAAGTGCATCTACAACCCTGTTAGACTTTCCACTCCTGTGTTTCAAAACAAAAGTATAACTCTGCAAAAACTCAACCCATTTCAAATGCCTTTGATTCAACTTTCATTAACTATTCAAATATTGCAAAGCTTGATGATCAGTATACAAAACAAACTCCTTAGGAAGAAAATAGTGTCTCCACTTCTTTAATGCTTGAACTATAGCATAAAATTCTAGATCATAATATTTTTTTTTCTCTTGGCATTATTTAACTTCTCACTGAAATAAGCAACATGTTTACCTTCTTGTCTCATAAAAGCTCCTATTGCAGTACGACTAGCATCACAGTCTACTTGAAACACCTTATTAAAATATGGAAGTGTTAAAATAGATTTTTTTGTAACTTTTTGTTTCAATAGATTAAAACTCTTATCAACCCCATTATTCCACTTGAACTCTTTTCTATCCCCTCTCATTGTTTCAGTCAAGGGTCCACAAATACTTCTAAATTTTTTGATAAAATTTCTTTAAAAGGTAGCCAAACCATGAAAAGATCTTACCTTAGTTGCACTCCTTGGAGTAGGCCATTCAAGGATAGCATTCACTTTCTCTGGGTCCATTTTTAAACCTTTTGCTGAAACTACAAATCCTAGAGACACTAACTCCTTCACAAAAATGCACTTCTTCAAATTAATCAATAATTTCTCTTCCCTTAACTTCTCAAACACCATATGAATATGCATCATATGCTCCTCCAATGTCTTACTAAAGATCAAAATATCATCTAGGTAAACAATGAAAAACTTACCCAGAAATTCTTTCAGAACCTCGTTCCATAGCTGCATGAAAGTGCTCAGTGCATTGGTTAGCCCAAAAGGCACGACTAACCACTCACACAGTTCTTCTTTTCTCTTGAAGGCAGTCTTCCATTCATCTCTTTCTCTAATCCAAATCTGATGATATCCACTCTTCAAATCTATCTTTGAGAAATATACAACTTCACTCAAACAGTCCATAATATCATCCATCCATGGCAATGGAAACCTATACTTAATTGTGATCTTGTTTATAGCCCTGGAATCTGTACACATTCTCCATTCTTCATTCTTCTTTGGTGCTAATACTATAGGTACAATAGAGGGATTCAGACTCTCTCGAATCAACTCCTTTTGCAACAACTCATGTACTTCTCTGTTCAACTCCTCACTTTCTTCTAGTGTCATTTTGTGTGCTGCCTTATTTGGAAAACTAGCTCCTAGAATCAAGGCCATCTAATGATTGATCTTCCTTACTCATGGTAATCTATTAGGTACATTATTGGATATAATATCCTTAAACTCATTTGATAAATCTACAACTTCTACAAGTACATCTTCTACTTCCTCTTTACCAACTTTTGAAATTAAAGCAAAACATACATGCTCATGCCTCATACCCTCTAGGAATTTTCTTCCATCAACAAAACTTATTCTTGCATTACCACATACCCTTTCTTTTGTCTTTCAATGGCTTTTTCTTTTTTCGCACTCCATCCTTTGTGAGGGAATAGGTATTCGCATGACCATCATGTACACCACCCCTATCAAACTGCTAAGGTCTACCTAAAAACATATGACATTCAAATGCCCTATGACCTTCTTCTCCACAGTGAAAACATGTTCAATAGAAGCCTCCTCTTCTAGATCCTTGTTCTCTTCCTCTTTCTCTCTGATCTCTATTATTCTGATCATGGAAATGATTGGAATTGTTTCCTCTCTAATTCTGACTACTACTGGCCTCATCCTTCTTTTTTGGATTTTCATTTTGGCCTCCATATGAGTGTCCACCAGATCTTCCACCATGACCTCTTCCGCTTTTCCTGCTCTCAAACTTCTTGTTCAAATTTTCCTCTACTTTTAGGGAAAACTGGTATGCCTCTTCAATACTATTCATTCAGACTAAATTGAACTCTTCCTAAATGCTCAGCCTCAACCCATTAAGGTAATGGGCATCTTTCTACTTGTCAGCTTCTGCATGGCTTGTTTTGATGAGGAGTCGATAGAATTCCTCCATATACTCTTGAACAAATCTTCCTGCTTTCTTCAAACCTTGCATTTTCTTCAGTAGATGAAGCTCATAATCAATAGGAATGAATTGTCACTTCAATTTATCCACCATCTGATCCCATTTTGTGATTTTATCCTTTCCTCTTCGATTTCACTCTAATTGAATCTCTTGCCACCATATCTTTACATGACCCTTTAGTCTAGCCTTCGAAAACTTGACCTGATCAAGATCTTTGATATCTTCATACTCAAAATATTCTTTTAATTCATTGATCCATTCGGCCAATTACTCTAGGTTAAGATTTTTTGAAAATGTAGGAACCTCAATTTTAGGTCTTTTCTCGATCTTGGAAGTGGCTCAAAAAAGCCTTTCTTCTTCTTGGTTCATAATTTCTCCTTTTCCTTCTTGATCAAAATTTCCTTCTTTGGCTTGATCCTCGCTTTTGTCTCTAACATTAAGATTCATTCCTCTACGAATCTCTTCTTTCAATGCTTGTACTTGACTCTAGAGCTATCTAACCTGAGGTGTCACATCACCATCTCTTCTGCCACATTCCCTTCGTGGAGGCATTTTTGTGCTGCTTGCTAAAACCCTAACCATGGTCTTGGTCTAAACTACCTCATAGTCAGCGATTTGTCTACACACTCAGGAACTCCTGCTCTGATACCACTTGATGAAGGGTGCTCCCCTTAATACCACAAACACATAACAGAAACAGAGAACAACAACAATTTGCAAGAATAGAAAATGGGCTTCTTATTATCTCCATAAATGTGGAATTAAAAATTTTAGAATTACAATATACAAAGCCACATGGGCATTTCCTTTACAATATTTTGTAGGACAAAGCCTCGAATTATTACCCAAAACTATTTTGAACTACTCCGAACTACCCTAGACAACACTACATGCCTTCCATATATAGGCAATTCTTAACCGCCTGGGAAGGTTCCAAAAATTTAGCTATTAAGCCCGACCAACCCTAGAATTATTTATTTTTCAATTTATTACATCAGATTTGGCTCAAAATATCTTTTCAAACCCAAACAAAAATTTTGAAAGAAATTTATTTTTTGCCATTTCAGGTGGCCCAACTTTCGGAGACCATAAGTCATCACCCATTGACCCGATTGACTATTATGACCCCATTTTGTAAAGGGTGCAAAGTTCTCTACAATGCTTGAATCAAGAAATCTTCATTCAGTCGAAGTTTTGACCTCATCAATGGCCTCTAAATCCTTCAAAATTGAGTTCAAAGTTTATTTACCTTGTTGCCAATATCAAAAATTTTCAATATGTTCAAAACTAGACTTGATCTGAAAATGAAACTTTCCCAGTAGGCTAATATGACCAAAATGAACCTCCAGGAAAGAAAATAGAACATTCTAAGCTTGAATGGAAAACTTACTAAAAATAGTAAATTTTCAAAAATATTAGCTTTGCACAAGATAGGCCTTATTTAAAAGAAACCAGAATTATTTTTTGGGTAATGCAAGATTGCTCTTACACCCAGGATGCTCCTGCATCAGACACCCAGGGTAATTTGAGAAGTGACCATGTCACGTCTCAGATGTGTAGAGGAAAACCAAGATGATTAACCTCCTCCTTCGTTAGCCATGATGAATGTTCAATAGGTCATCCTTTCCATTTGACCAGATATTCTTCATATGTCTTGTTACTTGTGCCTCTGCCAACATGACTATCTAGTAAATCCTCAATCTCCTTGGTAGCTGGAGTAGTTGGTGGAATACTCCATCGTACTTCTGTGATGTCATCTTTAACACCTCCTTCATGATACTTTATCAAATCTAAAATGTTAAACACTAGTGAAATATTCAGCTCAGTAGGCAATTGTACCTCATGCATTTCCTGAATCATGCTTCTTCAGTATCTTACATGGCCCAAACTTCTTCATTTTCAAATTTTTATATGTACCAACTAGAAATCGCTTCTTTCACAAATGAACCATGAATTCCTTATGCCTCCTTTTCTCATCTTCCTTAGCCTTATACTCTACATTCATCTTGGTAATATGCTTCCTCACCTCCTCATGGATGGTCTTCAAGTGTTCTGTAAAATCCTCACCTTCTGCATTACTTATCTCTCCTTTATCTATCTTCCTCTACTTAGATGCATTTTTTGGACTACTTTCATATACAATCTGAAAAGGTGATTTACCAGTGCTCCTATTGACAAAATTATTGTATGCATATTATATCTGTGAAAAAATCAAATCCCATCCTGTTGGCTTGTCTCCAACCAAACATCTCAACAAATTTTCTAAACTCCTCTTCACCACCTCTGTCTGTCCATCATTATGTGGATGATGTGATGAACTAAACTTCAAATATATCTTCAACTTCTTCCACAATGTGTGCCAGAAATATCCAAAAATCTTAGTGTCTCCATCTGAAACTATGCTCTTTGGCAAACCATGTAGTCTCACCACTTTTCTGAAAAACAATTCTACTACATGAACAACATCATTAGTCTTCTTGGAGGGAATGAAATGTGCCATCTTTGAAAATCTGTCAACTACCATAAAAATTGAATCATGTCCCCATTGATTCCTTGCTAAACCAAGAACAAAACCTATACTGATATCCTCCCAAGGTTTCTCTAGTATAGGTAATGGCTGATACAACCCTATATTTTGCTTCAGTCCTTTCACCATCTAACATACTCTGCAACCCTATACAAACTTCTTGACATCTTGCTCCAACTGTGGCCAGTAATAATTCTCACTGACCAGAGCAAGGGTTTTATCTTGACCAAAATGTCTACCCAATCCTCCGCTATACTTCTCCTTGATGAGATTCTCCCTCATAGAACTTCATGGAATGCACAACTGACTCCCTTTGAATAACATACTATCCTAGATGAAATTCAACCACTTCGTTCTATCTAGAGTAATTGGTTTTGTACAAGCTTTGCAAGATTCTCCAAAATCAGGATCCTCTGTATACAAATTCTTGAGTTCTTTGAACCCAACCACCTCAATCTGCATCTCTATCAACAATAGTTTCCTTTTGCTAAGTGCATCTACAACCCTGTTAGACTTTCCATTCCTGTGTTTCAAAACAAAAGTATAACTCTACAAAAACTCAACCCATTTCAAATGCCTTTTATTCAACTTTCATTAACTATTCAAATATTGCAAATTTTGATGATCAGTATATAAAACAAACTCCTTAGGAAGCAGATAGTGCCTCCACTTCTTTAATGTCTGAACTATAGCATAAAATTTAGGATCATAAACAAAATATTTTCTCTTGGCATTATTTAACTTCTCATTGAAATAAGCAACAAGTTTACCTTCTTGGCTCATAAAAGCTCCTATTACAGTATGACTAGTATCAAAGTCTACTTGAAACACCTTATTAAAATATGAAAGTGTTAAAATAGGTTTTTCTGTAAATTTCTGTTTCAATAGTTTAAAACTCTTATCTGCCCCATTATTCCACTTGAACTCTTTTCTATCCCCTCTCATTATTTCCGTCAAGGGTCCACAAATACCACTAAAATTTCTTATAAAATTTCTGTAAAAGCTAGCCAAACCATGCAAATATCTTACCTTTGTTGCACTCCTTGGAGTAGGCCATTCAAGGATAGCATTCACTTTCTCTGGGTCCACTTTTAGACCTTCTGCTGAAACTACAAATCCTAGATACACTGACTCCTTCACAAAACTGCACTTCTTAAAATTAATCAACAATTTCTATCTCCTTAAATTTTGAAACACCCTATGAATATGCATCATATGCTCCTCCAATTTCTTACTTTAGATCAAAATATCATGTAGGTAAACAATGAAAAACTTACCAAGAAATTCTTTCAGAACCTCGTTCCATAGCCGCATGAAATTTCTTGGTGCATTGGTTAGCCCAAAAGGCATGACTAACCACTCATACAATCCTTCTTTTGTCTTGAAGGTAGTCTTCCATTCATCTCCTTCTCTGATTTGAATATGATGATATCCACTCTTCAGATCTATCTTTGAGAAATACATAGCTTCACTCAAATAGTCCATAATATCATCCATCTGTGGCAATGGAAACCTATACTTGATTGTGATCTTGTTTATAGCCCTAGAATTTGTACACATTCTGCATTCTCCATTCTTCTTTGGTGATAATACTATAGATAGAGCATAGGGAACCAGACTCTTTCGAATCAACTCCTTTTCCAACTACTCATGTACTTGTCTATTCAACTCCTCAATTTCTATTGGTGTCATTCTGTGTGCTGCCTTATTTGGAAAATTGGCACATGGAATCAAGTCCATTCGATGACCGATCTTCCTTACTGGTGGTAATCCATTAGGTACATTATCAAATACAATATCTTGAAACTCATTGAACAAATCTACAACTTCTGTAAGTACATCTTCTACTTCTTCTTTACCAACTTTTGAAATTAAAGAAAAACATACATGCTCATGCTTCATATCCTCTAGGAATTTTCTTCCATCAACCAAACTTATTCTTGCATTACCACATACCCTTTCTTTTGTGTCTTTCAATGGCTTTATCTTTTTTCGCACTCCATCCTTTGTCAGGGAATAGGTATTCGAATGACCATCATGTACAACACACCTATCAAACTGCCAAGGTCTACCTAAAAACATATGACATGAATCTATAGGTATGATATCACATAGTACCTCATCACAATATCCACCAATCTTGAACTTCACTAGGCACTGTTTACTAACCATGACCTTGTGGTTATCCTGTATCCAGGCAATCCGATATGGATGTGGGTGTTTCTACCTCTTGAGCTTCAACTTAGTGACCATCTCATTTGACACCAAATTTTTAGTGCTTCCACTATCGATAATCACATCATAACACTTATCCTCAGAGTAGCACCTAGTGCGAAACAGGGTCCTCCTTTGCTTAGGTTCATTATCACCACTCAGCATGACTCTTCTGTTAATTAGCATTTCTCCTCTTTCAGCATCTTCAAAATGTGACGATCTAGCATCTTCATCTACATGTGCAACTCTAGCCTAGCCTTCATTCCTCCTATATGTCCTTCCTTGGCATTGAGGACATTCAAATGCCCTATGACCTTCTTCTCCATAGTGAAAACATGTTCAACATAAGCCTCCTCTTCTACATCCTTGTTCTCTTCCTCTTTCTCTCTTATCTCTATTATTCTAATCATGGAAATAAATGAAATTATTTCCTCTTTGATTCTAACTGCTACTGGCCTCATCCTTGTTTTCTGGATATTCATTTCAGCCTCCATATGATCATCCACGAGATCTTCTACCATGACCTCTTTCACTTTTCCTACTCTCAAACTTGTTCAACTTTTCCTCTACTTTTAGGGAAAACTGGTATGCCTCTTCAATACTATTCATTCAGACCAAATTCAACTTTTCCTGAATGCTTAGCCTCAACCCATTAAGGTAACAGACAACTTTCTCCTTTTTAGCTTCTGCATGGCATATTCTGATGAGAAGTCAATAGAATTCCTTCGTATACTCCTGAACAGATCTTCTTGCTTGCTTCAAACCTTGTATTTTCTTCAGTAGATCAAGCTCATAATCAACATGAATGAACTATCACTTCAATTTATCTACCATCTGATTCCATGTTGTGATTTTATCCTTTCCTCTTTGATTTCGGTCCAATTGAATCTCTTGCCACCATATCTTTGCATGACCCTTCAGTCTGGCCTTCACAAAATTGACCCGATCAGGATCTTTAATATCCTCATACTGAAAATATTCTTCTAATTCATTGATCCATTCGATCAGTTCCTCTAGGTTAATATTTTTTGAAAATGTAGAAACCTCAATTTTACGTCTTTTCTTGGTCTTGGAAGTGGCTCGAAAAAGCCTTTCTTCTTCTTGGTTCATAATTTTGCCTTCTCCTTCTTGATCAGAATTTCCTTCTTTGGCTTCATCCTCGCTTTTTTCTCTAACATTAACATTCATTCCTCTATGAATCTCTTCTTGCAATGCTTGTACTTGACTCTAGAGTGCTCTAACCTCAGGTGTCACATCACCAGGTCTTCTACCACGTTCTCTTCATCGAGGCATTTTTGTGATGCTTGCCGAAACCCTAACCACAATCCTAGTGTAAAATGCCTCACTATAGGTGATCTGTCTACACACTCAGGAACTCCCGCTTTGATACCACTTGATGAAGGGTGCTCCCCTTAATACCACAAACACATAACAGAAACAAAGAACAATAACAAATTGCAAGAACAAAAATGGGCTTCTTATTATCTCCACAAATGTGGAATTACAAATTTCAAAATTGCAATATGCAAATCCACATGGCCATTTCCCTTATAATATTCTATAGGAAGCATCAAATTATTACCCAGAACTACTTTGAACTGCTCCAAACTGCCCTAGCCTAGACAACACTACGGGCCTTCCATATATAGACAATTTTCAAACACCTGGGAAGGTTCCAGAAATTTAGCCATTATGGCCAACCAACCTTAGAATTATTTATTTTCCAATTTATTACAATAGAGTCAGCTCAAAATATCTTTTGAAACCCAAACATAAATTTTGAAGGAAATTTATTTTTTGCCATTTCAGGTGGCCCAACTTCCAGAGACCATAAGTCATCACTCATTGACCCAATTGACTATTATGACCCCATTTTGAAAAGGGTGCAAAGTTCTCTACGACACTTGAATCAAATAAGCTTCATTTAGCCAAAGTTTCATCCTCATTTGAGGCCTCTAAAGCCTTCAAAACTGAGTTCAAAGTTTCTGTACCTTGCTGCCAATACTGAAAATTTTCAATATCCTCAAAACTAGACTTGATCTGGCAATGAAACTTTACCGATAGACTAATATGACCAAAATGAACCTCTAGGGAAGAAAATAGAACATTCTAAGCTTGAATTGAAAAGTTACTAAAAGTTGTAAATTTCCAAAAATAGCAACTCTGCACAAGATAGCCCTTATTGAAAAGAAACCATAATTATTTTTTGGGTGATGCAAGATTGCTCTTACACCCAGGATGCTCCTGCATCATTTTAAGTTGCACAAACAAGATCCATATTGGTTGTTTTGTTTTGGTGACTTAAGACCACCAAATGAAGTTTGGATTTCAAAGTTGAGTAGCTTGATTTAGTGGTTGAATCACCAAATGGAGTAGGCACTTGGTATACTCCCTAGTGATCTGAATTCTTACCATTCCTAGAACTGACATGCATCCCTAAATGGAACCACTATTGGCATCACAAAACTTACGGTTTTAGATTTGTGTGTTGCCTTTAAAATATTTGTAAAACCCTAAGTCTTAGTGTTTAAGTGCTTGAACATTTTATTTTGAAATTGAATTGCATTACCTAGTTAATAATCCTATAAGATATGACTTAGAGGTGCTTTCATCATGAAACAACTAGGCCCATGTGTGTTTTTTTCTAAATTTAATAAAATGTACAATACAATTACAAATGAGAGTATAGATTACAAAATAGCTACTAAAGAAGTAGTAACATCAATAGATCAAGAAATACAACCTTGAGAGATACCTTCTCATGATGATAATTATGTAGAAAACAAATATGTAATTCATGTTCATAGATATGTGGAAGAAACAAAAACAGCCACACAATGTGAAAGTATGCAAAGAACACCTCAAATGCCTCAAACTACAACCTCCGGTACTAAAGGCATATAGAGCTTCATAAACAAAATCTTCCTAGGAAAATGAAGTGATCATCAAAAAACAATCCTTCAATGTTGTCTCTACTTTCTTTTATCCCAAACCAATGTCTTCAATGATATTAACTAGTTGAAGGTTGTCCAACAATCTTGCAATTAGAGCCAATGGTTTTATCCTCAAAAGCATTAAATTGAATTTGCACCTCACTCAAGAAGTTTTGGAGTTCATGGTTGTTCTGAGTGTAAGATTGAAGGAGAGTGAGATTGGGGGAGAGATTAGCCCAAATCATCAAGCTCTCTATTTGGATGGTATAGAAAGTGAGAGAAAACAAAACATCTCAATGAAATTTCCAAATAAACTTTAAGATAATATATTTGAAGGTTTGTGAAACAATGTTGTGGTGTAGAGAGAGGCCAAGAAGAGCATTTTTAAAAGTCCAAATCTTATTATAAAGAGATGAAAAATTGGAGAAGAAATGATTCCAAATTCGTTGTGCATGAGGAAAAAACTAGAAGACATGTTTAATTGTCTCCTTTTTCACACAAAAAAGGAAAGACAAAGAAGGAAAGATAAAAGAGAGGTGTTTACTAATAGGGATCTTAACATGTAGAATCTTCTATGCTATCGATTGAGCTTGGGCATCAGCTTTAGATTTCCAAATGAGTGCACTTAGTTTATTCCATTTAGAATGGTTAAATTTGTAATTACATTTGAGGTTGAGGTGGGTAGAGAGAAAAAATGTGGGTAGTGGCTAATTATAGATGGTTTTTAGGGGGAAAGAACAAAAAATGTGATTAGAAGGCCATTTTCAGTTAGAGAGAAAGTTCTCATGGCAAGGGGTGGAAAAAAGCCATGTAATTTCAGATGGAACCAACTATTGGATGCGTAGGATGAGAGGTTTTCTTGCTAGTTGGAGACCAAAATAAGATTTAAGGCACTGCCATGCTTTCCAATTAAAGTTGATGGGGTCTCATAAGTCACATAAGGTTTGTATGCCTTTTTTGAACAATTGTTTTCCCTTAAACAAGTTTTTGGTACCGAGGGGAGTATTTTCAAGTTGAATAAGGAGATTCCACCATATGGAGGCAGAGGAAAAAATTAATCCATGCCTCAAGGAGTGATCATACAAAACTAATATTTTTGAAGTAATCTTCCAAGTCTTCCAAATGGAGTTGACTGGAGCTGATCCATGAGTCTTGAAGAAGGGAGAAAGTAAGACTTTGTCCATCCATTTGCAGCCCATGAGTAACCAATTGTAGAAGTTTGGATGTGCTAACAAACTAAATGTTTCTATGGAGCATCACCATCCAAAGCCTGAATAATATATTTAGTTGTAAGGAAATCTTCTTGAGTGCAAGTGTCAATAACTCTCCATCCTTCTCTAGCTTATGGTTGGATACAATCTATCCATGAAGTAACAGGTGCACCCTTTTTATTACCCCACTTGACCCAAAGGAAGCTTCTAATCAATTGAGTTAATTGATTGTAGCATTATTTAGAAGGTAACCAACAAGAATAAATATAAACATGGATAGCAAGGAGGATTTTGTTGGCTACTTGAATTCTTCTAGCCATAGAAATGAATCTATTAGTCCAATTTAAATGTTTAATTTTGATTTTGGCCAAGAACTACTTCCACATCTCTTTGAGAGAAACTCTAAATCTAAAGGGTATTCCAAGATACCTTGTGATTGTTGGAAACTAAAATTGAAAAAATTATTATGTTGTCATTGATGTAAAACCTTAACTAGTAAGACTGTTTCTATCTAGGATAGTACCATATATTTTGATTGATGAAGAGGATTTGAAAAGAGGAGATAACAAGAGGACCCAAGGAAAGGTTGATTTATGTGATACTTCAATGGGTACTTGATTAGTTGGCACATTGACAAGGTGATGTGTTGTTTATCTAAGTAAGAAGAAAGACTGGAAACATAGGCTTAACCGAGCAAAAGTGAAGAAATCTAGTTTAAGCCGAGTGATGTTAGTGTCGACTAAGCACTAGCATATGTTGAGTAAATATAGTGTTGACCGAACATTAGTAATTATCGAGCGACATTAAATTACCGAGAAAAGATAGTATTTACCGAGGAAGATAGTTTTCATGATGACCAAGATACACAGTGATGACTGAGGAGATGAACACAGTATTGACCGAGTGTTAGTAATTTACATTTGGAGAAAGAATTGAGAATCCCAGCTGACATAGTTGAATTCTTGGGATATGTAAACTGTGTTGACATTATTAATGAATTGTAGGGAGCATTTAATGCATGGTAAATCATTTTCTTATGGATTCAAGGAGAAGTTTGGAGATATATCTAGAAGGAAATGATGAAGAACATAATGATGGAAGGATTCGATGAATATGACCTAAACCTAAGATCTACATAGGATATTAAGAGGAAAAAGATTCATCTACCTGATCATAGAGGTATAAAGGAAAACCTAATTGTGAGGTTACTTAGAGAGAGAGAAGAAGAGGTTGATGTTATTGATTGATAACTCTAAGCAGAAGGCTGAAGGTGAAATTGTGAAGGAGCTAAACAGAGTTGTGATTGCTTGAAGTGAATTCTGAGAAGATTAGAGATGGAGTTGGAAATGGAGGTCAGTTAGTAAATCAACATATATGTGCGAAGTGCATCTGTATTTGTAAAGTGAGTTGTATGTTTTTCAGATAAAAAACTATTGTATCAGTCTAAACCCTTTAATCAAGGTTGACCTAACAATCATTGTATAAATACTTTAATCAAGGTGACATTCTAATGGAGTGTTCTTAAGTCCTCTAACTAGGCCACTTTTGACAGAGAGTTTTAAATCCTTTAATAGGGTCACACCTAACAGTGTGTATGTAAACCTTTAACAGCGTTGGATTTTCACAGAGCTCACTTTAGAAGAGTGAAAATCAGTAGCATGTTACAAAGTGGTTTTTCCCAAATTGGGTTTCCACTATAAATCTTGATGTTATACTTGTGTGAATGATTTTGATGTGGATGTTGTTGAAAATTTTATATTCTGCAAGTTAATTACTTTTGGACAGTGGACTACATGTTATATGTTTCTGATATATGTTATAGACCATGTTGAATTGCTGATTAGATCTGATTTTGTTGAAGAGATACAAAGTTCAATTGGTACATATGGATTTGAGAACAAATGATTCACCCCCCTCTTTTTTGTTCTAAATCATTCTAACAATTGATATTAGAGCTATTGGTGCTTATAGAGAAATTTTAAAGGTAGTTAAAGCTAATGATCAAGATGTACAAAAAGGAGGTCCCAAAGTTGAACAAAGAGAACTTCCCTATATGTCAAAGTCTAATGAAATTGCATCTAGCTAGTATTGGTGATTTGACGAAGTACTATGTTGAAAATGAGTATGTTATACTTGCTACACCTTTGATTGCCAAGGAGATGAAAGAAAAATAAGAACACAATCAATCAATGTTGGAGATTGCATCTTGCCTAAGCTATCTTGAATTTGAAGACATCAAAGATTGTAAAAATGCAAATAAAATGTGGCACACTCTTGCAACTATCTATGGTGGAGATACAAATGTGTTGAGAGACAAATCTAAAAGTTTGAGAGGTAAGTTTCATGAAATAAAAATGCAAGAAGGTAAGAATATTGCTCATTATTGTGGTAGACTTAAGGAGGTAGTGAATGCTATTAGAGGTGCTAATGGAAACTGTATCATCTTAAAATGGAATCACTTCCATCTTGGTAGGTTTAGCACCCTCATTTAGTTCATTTTTCATGATAGATTTGCATTTAGGATGCATTTGCACTTGGTTCTTCATTTCTAGGTTAAATTAGGGTTAGGATCTTGAGGACTCTCCTTGATTTCCCTTCTCTATGGCTCTATTTTCTAGGTAGGATCCAGGTATTGGTCCTCCTAGTCCTCATCACATTTATTCTAGGTCTATGTGCCCTTTTCTAGCACTCTGCCCTATTTTCTCATCATTCCAAGTCTTTGGCCGACCCTAGGAATTCCTTATTTTCAAAGTTGATAGGGCTTGAATCTTGGGTTAGGGTCGAGGTCAACCCAGACCTAGGTCATGGTCGAGGTCAACCTTGACCCCTATTAAGTTTTGGTCCCCCTTTTCAAATTATGGTCACAACAGGCCCTGAAATTAATGTCGAGTCTCCAGATCCGAATGTAGAAGGGTTTTTATTTAAAATTCATTTAATTATTTTCCCTCCTTAGTTGGTTATTGTGATTGGACCATAATTCAAGGTGAAATTTGAATTATGTGCCCTTACATTTCCCAAGAAGCCTTTCCTTGAAATCTCTATACAAGCACTCTCTTTTGCCTTCATTTTCACCAAGTATTCATCAAGCGACTTCAAGTGACAAGCAAGATATTATGAGGAGATGACGATGCAATATTGCAAGAGGATGATATAGAAGATCAAGATTTTTTTGATGCCTTGATGCAATCAAGTATTTGTGACAAACTATTTTGGACATTCCTTTGGAGCAAGAAAGATCCCTTCTTCCTTGATCCACCATTTTCAACATTCAAGCATTCAAAGATACAATCATGGGGTATAAATTACAGATTGTGAGTTTGGTAGCAGTACTTTAGCCTTGGGGGCTTGGTATGCTTTCTTTATCATATTCAAATCTATGGATTGCTCTCTCATTTCAATTCATGCTAGGGTTTTTAATCTAGAGGATTAGATCTTGGCATTGCACATTCAATACACACACATATTCTATTACATTTGGCTATTCCTGAAGGTGGAGATCACAAAAATAGGGGTTTGACTAAGGAAAAACCCTATATAGCCACCCCCAAAAACCATTTTTAGATATCTATAGTCACTGTTTTGGGAGTTGCAGAGCAGATCTAAGTACCCTTTTTGGAAAACTTCTGGGATCCGCAAACAGAATTCTCGTCAGAGCAGTGTAGGTGAAGGTCAAAATTAAGGGACATGATTATGCCCTTGTATTTGGGTCAAGGTTGACCTGGTTTAGAAAAGAAAAAGATTTTTGGGTTTTCTCTATCTCTGTTTTCCTGTTCTAGATCTGGTTGCAAAATTTCCTGAAACCCAGTATAGACACCAAAAAATAGGTATTTTCAGATCAAATTTGTTATGACGTATGTATTCCATCTTATTTAATTTTAGTATTCTTTACAAGCATTTTTAGATTTACACTACTTATCATTTCAATTTACATGTTTTGTGGTATTTATATTGGTTTAGGATCTCTATTAGGTGCATTGTTAAAAACCCTACCTATCCATCACATTTTCCCACCTTACATTTTGGTGAACTCGTTTACGACAACTCTTTCTTTTTGGTGTTAGATTTGAATTTTATGTTAGATCTTACATGCTTATAAAAGTAGATTTCTTTTATGCTCTTGGATTTATATTTTAAAAAAAAAAAGAAAAACATTGCAAAATTTCTTTAAAAATACAAAAATATTTACATTTTTCATGCTTGTAGTGTTACTTTGTGTTCAACATGTATGATTTTTGTTTTGAATACTTTGATGAGGCTTTTAGTACAAAAGAGGATGGATCCCTTAATGAGGTACATGAAAGTGAGGATGAAAATTGTTCGAATGCGATCTCTGTTAATCCTATTCCTATTTCACTCTCCTCCACAACATCTTCAATTGACCTTTACCATAGGGTGTGTGCATGGTTACCTTCATGTTCCACTATTTGCAACATTGATACACCTAAAATGATATATCCTAAACCTTTTTTGATGATAAAAAGATGTCCTAGAATAACAATTAAGGGTAAACCTAGAGGTCCTTTGGATTTCTTTGATAACATAGATTCTGTTTCACATGCTTATGACACACGGAATAACCCTCACCCTACTATTCCAATTTCATTACCACCTTCTCAACTTGTGCTTCCTCAAGATCCTAGGTTTCCATCTAACTTTAAGGAGTATGACTTAGTAGAACAATTATGTGCTACTCCCGCTAAGATATCTTTATGGGAATTACTTCAAACTTCCTCGACATATCATGAGGCATTACAAAAGGCTTTATCTACCCTTCCTGCTTTGCCTCCTAATCAATAGGACATTAATTCCTTTTTGGAGTGCATGCATAATATGCCTTTTGTACCTCCTATTTTGTTTACTGATGATGATTTACCTTCTGTTGAGGTGCATAATCAATATGATGCTCTTATGGTTGTTGTTTCTATTAATTAGAGTATCATTCATAGAACGTTAATTGACAATGGATTTGGGCTTAATGTTTATTTGGAGCATGGATATGCTTAAGGCAATTAAGGTTTATCTTACAACTATTCAACTCGATAATGTCCCTATTCGTGGATTTGACAATATTGCAAAAATAACTTGGGCATTATTACCTTGTTAAAGTTGGTTCAGTTATACTTAATACACCTATTCATGTTATGTCTGGACCTCTCAATTATAACCTTCTTTTAGGTAGACCTTGGTTACATACTATACATGTAGTTCCTTCTACTCTTCATCGCAAGGTTAGGTTCATTTATAAAAACTTAATGTATATGTTACATGCAAATGATGTGCCGAATCCTTGCTTAAACATGGAATATGTTAAAGTTTTTAAGCTTGTCCAACCAAGAAAAGAGACTAAAAGACAACCTGAGATTAAACAAACTGATGCTCTATCTTCTTCTTTGACTGAGGATGATTGGGGAACATTGGAATTTAATCCTTCTTTCATTGGAGAATATAAAGTCTTTGATTTAGAATTCATGAAACAACAAAGTGAATTTGAAAAACAAGTTTTTACTCCTGGCCCACTTTCTGAGGAATTAAAAAGTAACTTTTTTGCAGCCTCGATTGAAGAAACAATTGAAACAATAAAACTTGATTGCTATGATTTCATGACATATGCCACTCCTTGGACTCCATCTGATATGGCCAATAGATATGGTTTTGGTTATCATCTGCTCAAGAAATTAGGATTTAATGGGAAAGGATGTGGTAAATATGAGCAAGGTATACAAGTACCTTTGGATAATGAAATTTATGATTACACATATGGATTGGGGTTCAATCCTTACAAACAACCATCGACTTTTCCTCTTAATGTTAATCATATTTGTGGTGGACATTTGTGTTAATATTATTTAGAACAATAGAGAGGGCAGGTGAATCAATTTTTCTCAGGTCAAGATGTACTAGTTGAACTTTTAAACACTTCAATAATCTCATATCTAATCACCAACACAACTCAGTCTCTAAAGAATATATACTAGAAACATATAACATGTAGTCCACTATCCAAAAGTAATTAACTTGCAGAATATATAAATATTCATATCAAAACATTGACATAAGTATAACACCAGGATTTATAGTGGAAACCCAGCTTGGGAAAAACCACTTTGTAACATGTTACTGATATTTTCACTCTTCTAAAGTGAGCTTCGTGAAAAGCCAACCTTGTTAAAGGTTTACAAACACACTACTAGGTGTGACCTTGTTAAAGGATTTAAGTACATTCCATTAGAATGCCACCTTGATTAAAGGATTTACACAATGACTGTTAGGTCAACTTTGATTAAAGGATTTAGACTGATACAAGGTTAGAAAGTAGCAGTAATTTTTGATCTAAATAACATACAACTCACTTTGCAAATATCAGATCCAATTCGTACATATATGCTAATTTATTGTCTAAGTTCCATTTCCATCTCCATCTCTAATCTACTCAAAGTTTTCTTTAAGCAATCACAACTCTGATCAACTCCTTCACCTTCAGCCTTCTACTTAGACTTATTAGTCAATAACATCAACAACTCTAGCATACTCTGTAACCTCACAATTAGGTTTTCCTTTATACCTCTCCAGTAGGTGGATCCATATTTTACTGCTTAATCTCCTCTGTAGATCTTAGGTTAGGTCAGATTCATCGAATCCTTCCAAAATTTAAGTTCTTCATCCATCCTTCTAGATACATCTTTAGTCTTCTCATTGAATCCATAATAAAATGATTTACCATGCATTAAATTCTCCATACATTCAATTAATAAAGTCAACATGATTTACATAACCCAAGAATTCAACTATGTCGACTAGAAATCTAAATTCTTCCTCCAAATATAAATTACTGATGCTCAGTCAATACTATGTTCATCTCCTCGGTCATCATTGCATAACTCGGTCATCTCTACAAAATGTCTTCCTTAGCTAACCCTGTCTTGCTCAATAATTTCCTATCACTCAGCATAAACTGATGTTCATCAACACTAAATTTACTCGGCATATACTAGCACTTGGTTGGCACTAACATCACTCGGCTTAAACTAGCGCTTGGTTGACACTAACATCACTCAACTTAAACTAGATTTCTTCACTTTTGCTCGGTTAAGCCTACTTCTTCAGTCTTTCTTCTTACGTAGATAAACAATACATTATCTTATCATTGTGCCAAATAATCAAGTACTCATTGAAGTATCAAATAACTCAACCTTTCCCTAGGTTCTATTGTTATCTCCCTTGCCCTAATCCTTTTCATCAATCAATAGATATAGTACTTTCTTAGATAGCAACTATCTTACCAATTAAGGTTTGACATCAATGACAATATAAAAATTGTTTCAATTGCAGTTTCCAACAATTTGAAGTTGGTTAACCCACTCCTCCTTGACATTAATCAAAGACCTACCTTGGATATTTTTCCCGAAGATGAAGCCTTAGCAAATTTTTTAGGGGTTTATGAGGATTTACCTATGTTTCATCACAAACGATGGAAGCCTTATTGTTTAAGTACATAATCTTATTTTGGAGAACATGATGAAAAAAATATTTCTTCTTTACCAATGGATTCTCTGATACATAGTGATTTGCTAATAACTGAGATTGTTGAGATTCAAATGGATGAAAATGATTCTAAAAAGATGATAAAAATTGGGAAATTTTTTAATCAGGATGAACGTGATCAGTTGGTTTCCCTTTTACTTGAATTTAAGGACATTTTTTCTTGGACATATTCTGATATGCCAAGTATAGATGCTAAGATTGTTACTCACAATACTATTCTCAAACCAAATGTTAAACCCGTGAAGCAAAAAATTTGAAAGATGAATCCATGAATTGCTTTATTAGTTAAGGCTGAAATGTAAAGATTATTGGATGTTGGATTCATCCGCTCTATTGATTACTCAAACTAGATTTCAAGTATTGTGCCTATTTCAAAAGGAGAAAACAAGATAAGAATGTGTACTGACTTTAGAGATTTAAATAAAGCATCCTTAAAAGATGATTTCCCATTACCTAATATTGATATGATTATGGATTCCACAGTGGTTCATGCTTTATTATCTTTTATGGATGGCTTTTCTGGCTATAATCAAATTTTTATCCCTCCTAAAGATCAATTTAAGACCACATTTATAACACCTCAAGGAACATTTTGTTGGGTCATGATGCCTTTTGGATTAAAAAATGCGGGAGCAACTTATCAACGAGCTATGACCTTGATTTTTTATGATTACATTCATAAGATTCTTGAGGATTATGTGGATGATATCTTGGCAAAATCTATACAAAGAGAAGATCATGTTAGTATTTTATGATAGATATTTGAAAGGATTAGAAGTTACAACATGAGGTTGAATCCTAAGAAGTGTTTCTTTGGAGTTGATTTCGGTAAATTATTAGGGTTTATAATCTCTAAGCGAGGCATGGAGGTAGATACTGAAAAGATTGAAGCTATTCTTAGTATGCCTCCTCTTAAGAATATTTCTTAGTTACAAACTTTACAAGGGAAAATCCAAGCTATTCATTGCTTTGTTTCTAACTTAGCTGATAGAACTGTTCCTTTCACTTCCTTTCTTAGAAAGGATACCACTTTCTCTTGGAATGATGAATTTAAACAATCCTTTGAGAAATTTAATGATTATCTCGCCAATCCTCCTATTTTTCAACCCACTCAATTTGATAAACCCTTTCATCTGTATACTTCAGCCACTCCGAAAGCAGTGAGTGCATTGTTGGCTCAGTATGATAGTGAAGGTAAGGAAAGACCTATGTACTACATTAGTCAAACTTTACTTGATTATGAAATAAGATATATAGATTTGGAAAGACAATGCTTAGTTGTAGTTTATGATTGTCAAAAACTCAGGTATTGTCTCTTAAATGTTGAAGTCAATGTGATTGTTAAATTTGATCCTTTGAAACATCTTTTTTCAAAAATTGATCTCTCTGGCTGTTTGGAAAAATGGGTGATGTTACTTATAGAATTTGATCTTAATTTCATTTTTCAAAAGTTGATTAAAGGACAAGCTTTAATAGATTATTTGGCTGAAGCTCCTTGTCCTCATTCTGATACATGTGTTACTGCGATAGAATTCCCTGATGAAAAAATTCTAGCTATTAAACAAGATGATGTTTGGGAGTTATATTTTGATTGATCTAAATGTAAGATGGGTTCTGGTGTTGGTATTATCTTGATCCCTCCTACGAAAAAATTGAATTGATCCCTTTATCATATAAATTGACCTTTCCTTGTACTAACAATATTACGGAGTATGAAGCGCTTATAGATGACTTACGAGCAACTTCATCCCTTAACATTAAAAATTTGGAAATTTATGGAGATTCACAATTGATTATAGAACAGATTAAAGGAGATTATCAGACTAAGAATGATAAAATGACACAATAAAGAGATTTGTCTCTTGATATTCCTTCACAATTCTCTTCTTATATGATTCAAACTTTACCTAGGAAAGATAATCGACATGTGGATGCCATGGAAAGCATAGCTTCTTTGGTTTGTCTTGAGAACAATGCTGAAAAATTTCAACTTATTATACAAAATTTTAAAAACCCTACAATTTCTAATAAGATTACCTTTGATTGTTTCAATTTGCATTTGGATGAATGGTATTCGCATATCTTCCATTTTTTTAAAGATAGTACTTTTCCTGAATTAGCAACAAGGAACGTGCCTAATTGTATTAGGAAGCTTACAGCACGTTATATCATTTTAGGAAACATGCTTTACAAATGCTCTTATGAGGGTTTACTATTAAGATGTCTTGGTAGAACCGAAATCATGGTAGTTTTGGTAGAAGCTCATGCTGGTTCTTGTGGGGGACATTTTGGTGGAAAATCTCTAGTCAATAAACTTCTTAGAATGGGATATTATTGGCAAACACTGGAACAAGATTCTTTTATGTTTTTTAAGAAATTTCCTCAATGTCAGCAACATAGTAATTTGATTCATGCTCCTACTCATGAGCTTCATAATCAAGTTTCTCCATGGCCTTTTAGTATTTGGGGTTTTGACCTTATTGGAAAATCTCACCAACTTCTTCTCAAGGACATATGTATATCTTGACTACTATAGATTACTTCGCAAAGTGGGTGGAATTTTTCCCTCTTTGTTAAACTACTGCGGATGTTATTTGTGATCTCATCCTTAAAAACATTATAACACGATTTGGTATCTTCGATGATAGTTTCGGATAATGGTACCTCTTTTAAGAACAAAGAAGTCACAAAATTCTTGGAGAAATGTTGAATTCAACATAAATTTTCAACTCCTTACTATCCTTAATCTAATGGTCAAGCTAAAGCATCAAATAAAATTATTGAACAAATTTTGAGAAAAACAATTAATAAGCATGAGAAAGATTGGCATACCCAACTTACCTTTGCTTTATGGGCTTATAGGACTAGTCTTCTTACTGCCACGGGTACTTATCCTTAAAATCTTGTCTATGGTACTGATGCTATTATGTCTTTGGAATTAGAAATACCTTCTTTACGTGTTTCATTTCATGGGATAATCGACAAGGATACATTTCGAGAACAACGATTACAAGAATTAGAAATGTTGGATGAACAACAAATAAATGCTTTGGAACATATAAAGGCTTATCATAAATCACTTCAAAATTGGAAATTTTGGATGAACAATGAATAAATGCTTTGGATATAAAGGCTTATCATAAATCACTTCAGAAGTAGTATAATCATAAAGTAATTGAATGATCATTTTCAATAGGTCATTTAGTATTATATGAGAATCAAAGAAATGTGAATGCTTTACCTAGTGAAAAAGGAAAGTTTAGCTCTAATTGGCTTGGACCTTTTGTTGTAATTGAGGAATTTGGTTTAGGTGCTTATAAATTTTCTGATATGGATGGTGTTTCTTTTAAGGAACCTATCAATATTATGCATCTCAAACATTATTATCCCTAATTTATATTTCTTTCCTTGTGTATTCATGTATTCCTTAAAAAATAATTATGTTTGTTTTATAGGTTATGTGGTTTTAGCAAATTACATTTAAATACATTTATACATGTTATTTATTTCTATTAAGTTTTATGTTATTGATGAAAATATAGTAATCAAACACAAAACTAACTAGTAGAGAAAGTATTTCATTTATAAAATTTTTTGAGTTTTGATACATATGTGCCACAAGGCCCTATCTATCACTCTATCTATCTCTATGCTCTGATGGTCAATGGATCCCAAATCTCTCTAATATATGATGAGAGGATGTATATCTATGCCTAGTAGTCCATGGGTGGCTCCTCAATATGCTCATATCATACATATGCTCTTGGGATCTCTGTAGGTCCACCATCAATCTCTCTTCTCTCTCTCTACACAACCTTAGCTCTCGCTAGACATATGCACAGATATTAGCATGTCTGCCAGGATCTATATGACCAATGGGAGACTCTCACTAGCTGGCTGGTAGTCGGTAGGTCAACCATATATCCTTTAGAGCCTCATATAAAAAACTCCTCCACTCTGCCATGCTAGCTACAGAATGGAAATACATTTATCTTTTAGTACTTTTTCTTCTTAAATTAAGTTAAATTTTCAAATCAAATGCATGTGTTATACCTGGATCTCCATCCTTGACATCACTGAAGGATCTAGATGGTGGAGGCATGGAGTGTCTATTCTGTCCACACTCATTGTGTCTAGGTCTCGATGGTGGTGTCTCTATATGGGTGCATGGAGGTCATCGTGATCTCAGTGGTGATGCATGAAAAACATGCACATCCACACTTGTACTATCAACTAGGGGCATCTCTTCTTCTCTCTCATCTGCTCTATCCTCTATCTTATCCTCCTCCATGGGGTCTCCCTCAGAGATGGGCTCCTCATCATCCTCTACTATGCCACCATCCCAGTGTGTCCTCTCTGAAAATCTTGGATCACCTATGGGATAGTCATTAGGGAAGATTGGGTGGGTTCCCTTTAGACTATATTATTTGATGTAGTCTCAGTTGATGCCTGAATAGGCCACATCTAGTGACACCTCTATATCCTTTGTCTCACATGTATCACTATCTACAATGTTAGCTACCGATGGATGATGTATGGTGTCAGGTCTTTGATAATACCTCATTGGATGTGCATACTAAGGTACTTCTCTAGAGACCCCCTGTATCAGACCGAACGATTTCATCACTCAGGCATAGTAGTATGGAATAACTATGTGACTCTGATAACCCTCTAGAAGCTTGTGCTACTATGATTACCTCATCTGGTGTCACATATCTAGCCACTTTTTCATGTGGCAGTAGGGTTTGCATATCACATCTGTGCCTAGAATACAGTCTAGACATACCCTCCAATGGAGGATATCTTTGTGCTACTAGAAATATCTCAGTGGATACACAAAGCCTCTTGGTGTATTAGCATCTACCATCATAGGAACACCCTATGGTCGTGTACATGTGAAGTGCTCAAACAACCAAATCTTCAAAAGTGTACATACCATGAGACTCTCTCACTAATATCTCACCAACTAACATAGCTCATGGTATAAGTGGGCTAGCATGCTGCGGCCCCGCGTGAAGTTAGTCCTATCACTCTCCATCCCACATACAAGATGGGTGAAAGGTGTTGAGAATATTGTACCCTTTGTGTTAGGTACTACAACCAAGGACAATATACATAGCATCACTCTCCATACCAAGGGTGTAGGACCTACCAGTATGGCTGATGGAGTGATCTGATCTACCCAGGTTCGCATTTGTGGAACCCATCCCAAGCAATACTCTCCATTTGTGTGGATATCCTCAAGACCCCACTATAATCTTGGTCTAACAAGCTTTCCTTGGACTGGAAGTTGTAGGATCCTATATACATCCTCCAGTGTCACAGTGATCTCACCTAAGGGAAGATGAAAGGAGCATGTATCCTTATCCCACCTCTCTATGAGAGCTAATAACATGGCTTGGTGGAGTTTGATATATGCTAGGAATGTTACCCAGTATAGTCCTATGCCTCTCAATAATTGTATCTCATCCTCCCTTAGCTCAGATAGTTTCTCTTTGATAACTAGTAGTATCCCTCAAAAGGGATGCTCTCAGAGATGAACCAAGTCCTGTAAGTGCAACAAACATCATATCAGCATTCTAGAACAACAAATCTATAAATCCAACTTGACTAGGTCAAGGTCGACCTTAGTTAGGTCAAGGTCAACCTTCCTGGGTCAAGGTCGACCTTCCTGGGTCAAGGTCGACCTTTTTGGGTCAAGGTCGACCTCATTTTAGAAAAGGTGAAGACCTTCTAGTTCATGTCAACCTTTAAGGGTCAAGGTCGACATAACTAGGTTAGGGTTGATCTTTAAGGGTCAGGGTCGACCTTGCCTACAAAAAACAAAAATTTGAGTACATAAATCAATAACATAAACTCACCCTAGGAAGCGGTCATCCAGTAGCCAGGCACTATCACAGGAGCTCCATGTGTGTCACTCGAAGTTCTTCTCTGCTCAACATTATGCTTTCTCTCTTCGAATCTACAAATGGTAAGAATGAGTAGGTATGAGTCCTCTTTCCTAGTTCTAGTCAAAATTAGGGTTTTTCTTAGGGTTTGTTAGAATTTAATTGTGTTAAATTCAAAATTCCCTTCATATGCATTTAGATAGACATTCACTCTTTTCATCATAACTTGAGTTTGATAACTCCATTTTTAGTGTTGTCAATGGAATTGGAATTTTGATTCAGATACCTAACCCCTTGAATGAGTTTAGGAAGGATGGGAATCCTTCTAATTGGTTTAGGAAAAGGCTTTCTCAATAAACTGCATATCTAGTGTATAAGGTTATCCTTATCACCCTGTTTCACCCTTCAGAAGTAGAAAGCCAAAACATGGCGAACATAAGAGGCTCTATGGACCTCTAAATGTCATTATAATAAGTCTTAGGTGATTTATGGATTTTAATTAACCTTGTGTGCTATAGGTACTAATGGTTTTCTGCAGAATTTTCTACATTGAGGACTTGGCTATATCCTTTTTATTTACTATGGCATTTTCTTACTTTAGCTTGCATATTCATGTAGTGTCATATCTAAGCTAAAGTGGGGGATAAATGTATCATCTTAAAATGGAAGCACTTCCATATTGGTATGTTTAGCACCCTCATTTAGTGTATTTTTCATGATAGATTTGCATTTAGGATGCATTTGCATTTGGTTCTTCATTTCTAGGTGAAATTAGGGTTAGGATCCTTAGGATTATCCTTGATTTCCCTTCTCTATGGCTCTATTTTATAGGTAGTATCTAGGTATTGGCCCTCCTAGTCATCATCACATTCATTCTAGGTCTTTGTGCCCTTTTTTGTCACTCTACCCTATTTTCTCATCATTCCAAGTCTCTAGCCGACCCCGAGACTTCCCTATTTTAAAAGTTGACTGGGCCTGAACCTTTGGGTTAGGGTTGAGGTTGACCCTGACCTAGGTCAAGGTTGAGGTTGACCTTGACCCCTTTTAGATTTTGGTCTCCCTTTTCAAATTATGGTCACACCGGGCCCTAAAATTAATGTCGGGCCTCCAGATCTGAATGCAGAAGGGTTTTTATTTAAAATTCATTTAATTCTTTTCCCTCCTTAGTTGGTTATTATGATTGGACCATAATTCAAGGTGAAATTTGAATTATGGGCCCTTACATTTCCCAAGGATCCTTGCCTTGAAATCTTTTTTTTAAGCACTCTCTTTTTCCTTCATTTTTACCAAGTATTCATCAAGAAACTTCAAGTGACAAGCAAGATGTTATGAGGAGATGACGATGCAAGATTGCAAGAGGATGATATAAAAGATCAAGATTTTTTTGATTCCTTGATGCAAGAAAGTATTTGTGACAAACTATTGTGGACATTCCTTCTGAGAAACAAAGATCCCTTCTTCCTTGATCCACCATTTTAAACATTCAAGCATTCAAAGATACAATCATGGGGTAGCAATTACAGATTGTGAATTTGGTAGGAGTACTTTACCCTTAGGGGCTTGGTATGATTTATCTATCATATTCAAATGTATGCATTTCTCTCTCATTTCAATTCATGCTAGGGTTTTTAATCTTGATGCAGGAGCATCTTGGGTGTAAGAGAAATCTTGCATCACCCAAAAATATTTCTATTTTTGTATTCAATAAGGGCTATCTTGTGCAGAGCTACTATTTATAGAAACTTGCTATTTTTAGGAAGTTGGTCTTACGATCTTGGAATGTTTTGATTTTACATGTGGAGGTTCATCTCAGTCATATCAGCCTGTCGGCAAAGTTTCATGGCTAGATCAGATCTAGTTTTGAAGATATTGAAGATTTTCGGTATTGGCAGTAGGGTATAGAAACTTTGAACTCAGTTTTGAAGGCTTTAGAGGCCCTGGATGAGGTCAAAAATTTGGGTGACACGCACTTGTGCCAATCAAACCTGTAGAGCACTTCATGGCATTTCTAAAATGGGGTTATAATAGTCAATTGGGTCAACTGGTGACGACTTATGGTCTCCGGAAGTCGGGCCACCTGAAATGGCAAAAAATAATTTTCCTTCAAAATTGTTGTTCGGGTTTCAAAAGTTATTTTTGTGAGCTGACTTTGATGTAATAAATTGAAAAATAAAATAATTATAAGTTTGGTCGGCCCTTAGGGCTAAATTTATGGAACCTTCTCAGGTGGTGGAAAATGCCTAAATAAAGAAGCCTCGTAGTGTTGTCTAGGGCAGTTTTGGGTAGTAGATCTGGGTATTGATTTGAGGCTTTGTCCTACAAAATATTGTAAGAGAATGCCCATGTGGCTTTGCATATTGTAATTCTGAAAGTTTGTAATTCCACACTTGTGGAGATAATAAGAAGCCCATTTTCTATTCTCACAAATTGTTGTTGTTTCTTTGTTTCTATTATGTGTTTATGATATTAAGGGGAGCACCCTTCATCAAGTGGTATTAGAGTAGGAGTTCTTGAGTGTGTAAATAGATCGTTGACTGTGAGGTAGTTTGCACCAAGACCATGGTTAGGGTTTCAACATGCATTGCAAAAATGCCTCCACGAAGGGAACATGGCAGAAGAGCTGGAATTATAACACCTGAGGTTAGAGCACTCCAGAGACAAGTGCAAGCATTGCAAGATGAGATTCATAGAGGAATGAATCTTAATGTCAGAGATGAAAGTGAGGATGAAGCCGAAGAAGAATATCAAGAAGGAGAAGTCGAAGTTGTGAACCAGGAGGAAGAAAGACTTTTTTGAGCCATTTCCAAGATCGAAAAAAGACCTAAGATTGAGGTTCCTGCATTTTCAGGAAATCTTAACCCAGAAGAATTGATTGACTAGATCAATGAATGTGAAGAATAATTTGAGTATGAAGATATTGAGGATCCTAATAGGGTCAAATTCATGAAGGCTAGACTGAAAGGTCATGCGAAGATCTGGTGGCAAGAGATTCAATTGGAGCGAAATAGAAGAGGGAAAGATAAAAACACAAGATGGGATTGGATGGTGGATAAAGCAACAGTTCATCCCTATTGATTATGAGCTTGACCTACTGAAGAAAATGCAAAGTTTGAAGCAAGCAGGATGATCTATTCAGGAGTATATAGAGGAGTTCTATCAAATTCTCATCAGAACAAGCCATGTGGAAGTTGATAAGGAGAAAGTTGCTCGTTACCTTAATGGGTTGAGGCCCAACATTCAAGAGAATCTGAATCTAGTTCGAATGAATAGTATTGAAGAGGCATATCATTTTTCCCTAAAAGTAGAGGAAAAGCTGAACAAGAAGTTTGAGAGCAGACAAAATGGAAGAGGTCATAGTGGACGATCTGGTGGACGGTCATATGGAGGCCGAAATGAAGATCCAAAAAAGAAGGATGAGGCTAGTAGCAGTGAAAATCAGAGAGGAAACAATTCCAATCATTTTCCAAATCAGAACAATAGAGATCAGAGAGGAAAAGGAAGAGCACAAGGTTCAGGAAGAGGAGGCTTCCGTGGAACATGTTTTCACTGTGGAGAAGAAGGTCATAGGGCATTTGAATGTCCTCAATACCAAGGAAGGATAGATAGCAGGAATGAAGGCTAGGCCAGAGTTGCACATGTAGATGAAGATGTCAGATCATCAAATTCTGAAGATACTGAAAGAGGAGAAACACTTCTTAACAGAAGAGTCTTGCTGAGTGGTGAGAATGAACCTGAACAAAGGAGGAGCCTATTTCGCACTAGATGCAAGTGTGAGGGTAAATGTTGTGATGTGATTATCGATAGTGGAAGCATTGACAATTTGGTGTCAAAAAAGATGGTGACAAAGTTGAAGCTCAAGAGACAAAAGCACCCACATCCATATCAGATTGCCTGGGTGCAGGATGACCACAAGGTCATGGTCAGTGAACAATGCTTGGTAAAGCTCAAGATTGGCAGGTACCAAGATGAGGTACTATGTGATATCATATCTATGGATGCATGTCATATGCTGTTGGGTAGACCATGGTAGTTTGACAGATGTGTTGTACATGATAGTCATGCGAAAACCTATTCCCTGACAAAGGATGGAGTGCGACATAAGCTAAAGCCATTGAAGGAGACCAAAGAAAAGGTATGTGGTAATGCAAGAATAAATTTTTTTGATGGAAGAAAATTCCTAGATGGTATGAGGCATGAGCATGTGTGTTTTGCTTTAATTCCAAAAGATGGTAAAGAGGAAGTAGAGGATGTAGCTGTAGAGGTTGCAGATTTGTTGAATGACTTTCAAGATATTGTATCTGATAATGTACCTAATGGATTATCACCAGTAAGGAAGATCAGTCATCAGATAGATTTGATTCCATGAGCTAGTTTTCCAAACAAGGCAGCACACAGAATGACACCAATAGAAAGTGAAGAGTTGAATAGACAAGTACATGAGTTATTGCAGAAGGGGTTGATTTGAGAGAGTCTAAGTCCTTATGCTGTACCAGCAGTATTAGCAAAAAAGAAGAATGGAGAATGGAGGATGTGTATAGATTCCAAAGCAATAAACAAGATCACAATCAAGTTTAGGTTTCCATTGCCACGAATAGATGATATTATGGATTGTTTGAGTGGTATTTTTCAAAGATAGATCTAAAGAGTGGATATCACCAAATTCGGATCAGAGAAGGAGATGAATGGAAGACTACCTTCAAGACAAAGGAAGGACTATATGAGTGGTTAGTCATGCCTTTTGGGCTAACCTATGCACTGAGCACTTTCATGCGGCTCATGAATGAGGTTCTAAAAGAATTTCTGGGTAAGTTTGTCATTGTTTACCTAGATGATATTTTGATCTTTAGCAAGACATTGGAGGAACATATGATGCATATTCATATGGTGTCTAAGGAGCTGAGAGATGAGAAATTGTTGATTAATTTGAAGAAGTGTAGTTTTGTGAAGAAAGAGTTAGTGTATTTGGGATTTGTAGTTTCAACAGAAGGTCTAAAAATGGACCTAGAGAAGCTACAGGCTATCCTTGAATGGCCTACTCCAAGGAGTGCTACCGAGGTAAGATCTTTTCATGGTCTAGGTAGTTTTTACAGAAAGTTTATTAGAAATTTTAGGAGTATTTTTGGTCCCTTGACTAAAATAGTGAGAGGGGATAGAAAAGAGTTTAAGTGGACTAATGGGGTAGAAAAGAGTTTTTCAATTATTGAAACAAAAAGTTATAGAACAATTTGTTTTAGCACTTTCAGATTTTAATACAGTGTTTCAAGTAGACTGTGATGCTAGCGGTACTACAATAAGAGCTGTTATGAGCCAAGAAGACAAACCTGTTGCTTATTTCAGTGAGAAGTTAAATGATGCCAAGAGAAAATATTCTGTTTATGATCAAGAATTTTATGCTATAGTTTAGGCATTGAAGAAGTGGAGACATTATCTGCTTCCTAAGGAATTTGTTTTTTTTACTGATCATCAAGCTTTGCAATATTTGAATAGTCAAGGACAGTTGAATCAAAGGCATTTGAAATGAGTTGAGTTTTTGCAGAGTTATACATTTTTTTTGAAACACAGAAGTGGAAAGTCTAACAGGGTTGCAGATGTGCTTAGCAGAAGGCAACTATTGCTGACAGAGATGCAGATTGAGGTGGTTGGGTTCAAGGAACTCAAGAATTTGTATCTAGAGGATCCTGATTTTGGTGAAGCTTGGAAAGCTTGTAAAGAACCTCTTACTCTAGACAGGATGAAATGGATGGATTTTATCATCCAGAATGATATGCTATTCATAGGGAGTTAGTTGTGCATTCCATGAAGTTCTATGAGGGAGAATCTCATCAAGGAGAAGCATAGCAGAGGATTTGCTGAACATTTTGGTCGTGATAAAACCTTTGCTTTGGTTAGTGAAAATTATTATTGGCCACAGTTGTAGCAAGATGTCAAGAAGTTTGTATAGAGTTACAGAGTATGTGAGATGGTGAAGAGAGTGAAGCAAAATACAACGTTGTATCAGCCATTATCTATACCAGAGAAGCCTTGGGAAGATATCAGTATGGACTTTGTTCTTGGTTTACCAAGGACACAACACGGACATGATTCAATTTTTGTGGTGGTTGATAGATTTTTGAAGATGACACATTTCATTCCTTGCAAGAAGACTAATGATGCTATTCATATAGGAGAATTATTTTTCAGAGAAGTAGTGAGACTACATGGTTTGCCAAAGACCATAGTTTCAGATAGAGACACTAAGTTCATTGGATATTTCTGGCATACATTGTGGAAGAAGTTGAAGATAGATTTGAAGTTTCATTCATCACATCATCCACAGACTAATGGACAGAAAGAGGTGGTGAATAGGAGTTTGGGAAATTTGCTGAGATGTTTGGTTGGAGATAAGCCAATAGGATGGGATTTGATTTTACCACAGGCAGAATTTGCATACAATAATTCTGTCAACAGGAGCACTGGTAAATCACCATTCCAGATTGTATATGGAAGTAGTCCCATAAATGCATCAGAATTGAGAAAGATAGATAAAGGAGAAATAGGTAGTGCTGAAGCTGAGGATTTTGCAGAACACTTGAAGAACATCCATGAGGAGGTGAGGAAGCATATTACCAAGATGAATTCATAGTATAAGAGTAAAGTAGATGTGAAAAGGAGGCATAAGGAATTTTAGGTTAGAGATAAAGTCATGGTTCATTTGCGTAAGGAATGATTTTTGGTTGGTACATATAACAAGTTAAAAATGAAGAAGTTTGGACCATGTAAGATACTGAAGAAGCATGATTCAGGAAATGCATATGAGGTAGAATTGCCCACTAAGCTAAATATTTCACCAGTGTTTAACGTTTCAGATTTGACAGAGTATCATGAGGGAGGTGTTGAAGATGAGGTTACAGTAGCATAGTGGAGTATTCTAGCAACCAATTCAGATATCAAGGAGATTGAAGACATACTAGATAGTCATGTTGGTAGAAGCACAAGGAACAGGACATATGAAAGTATTTGGACAAATGGAAAGGATGACCTATTGAAGATTCATCATGGCTAACAAAGGAGGAGGTTAACCATCTTGGTTTTCCTCTGCACACCTGAGTCGTGATGGGGTCACTTCTCAAATTACCCTCCGTGTCTAATGCAGGAGCATCCTGGGTGTAAGAGCAATCTTGCATCACCCAAAAATATTTCTATTTTTGTATTCAATAAGGGCTATCTTGTGCAGACCTACTATTTATGGAAACTTGCTATTTTTAGTAAGTTGGTCTTACAATTTTAGAATGTTCTGATTTTACATGTGGAGGTTCATCTCAGTCATATCAGCCTGCCGGCAAAGTTTCACGGGTAGATTAGCTCTAGTTTTGAAGATATTGAAGATTTTCGGTATTGGCAGCAGGGTACAAAAACTTTGAACTTAGTTTTGAAGGCTTTAGAGGCCCCAAGTGAGGTCAAAAATTTGAGTGATGAGCACTTACACCAATCAAACCTATTGAGCACTTTGTGACATTTTTGAAATGGGGTTATAATAGTCAATCAGGTCAACTGGTGATGACTTATGGTCTCCGGAAGTTGGGCCACCTGAAATGGCAGAAAATAATTTTGCTTCAAAATTGTTGTTCGGGTTTCAAAAGTTATGTTTGTGAGCCGACTTTGATGTAATAAATTGAAAAATAAAATAATTATAAGTTTGGTTGGCCCTTAGGGCTAAATTTCTGGAACCTTCTCAGGTGGTGGAAAATGCCTATATAAAGAAGCCTCGTAGTGTTGTCTAGGGCAGATCTGAGTAGTAGATCTGGGTATTGATTTGAGGCTTTGTCCTATAGAATATTGTAAGGGAATGCCCATGTGGCTTTGCATATTGTAATTCTGAAAGTTTTTAATTCCACACTTGTGGAGATAATAAGAAGCCCATTTTTTATTTTTGCAAATTGTTGTTATTTCTTTGTTTCTATTATGTGTTTGTGATATTAAGAGGAGCACCCTTCATCAAGTGGTATCAGAGTAGGATTTCTTGAGTGTGTAAATAGATTGCTGACTGTGAGGTAGTTTGCACCAGGACCGTGGTCAGGGTTTCAGTGCACATCGCAAAAATGCCTCCATGAAGGGAACGTGGCGGAAGAGCTGGTGTTGTAACACCTGAGGTTAGAGCACTCCAGGGACAAGTGCGAGCATTGCAAGAGGAGACTCATAGAGGAGTGAATCTTAAAGTCAGAGATGAAAGCGAGGATGAAGCTGAAGAAGAAGATCAAGAAGGAGAAGTTGAAGTTGTGAACCAGGAGGAAGAAAGATTTTTTCGAGCCATTTCCAAGATTGGAAAAAGACCTAAGATTGAGGATCCTGCATTTTCAGGAAATCTTAACCCAAAATAATTGATCAACTGGATCAATGAATGTGAAGAATATTTTGAATATGAAGATATTGAGGATCCTGATAGGGTCAAATTCGTGAAGGCCAGATTGAAAGGTCATGCGAAGATCTAGTGGCAAGAGATTCAATTGGAGAGAAATAGAATAGGGAAAGATAAAATCACAAGATGAGATTGGATGGTGGATAAATTGTAGTGACAATTCATCCCTATTGATTATGAGCTTGACCTACTGAAGAAAATGTAAAGTTTGAAGCAAGTGGGATGATCTGTTTAGGAGTATATAGAGGAGTTTTATCGAATCCTCATCAGAACAGGTCATGCGGAAGCTGATAAGGAGAAAGTTGCTCATTACCTTAATGGGTTGAGGCCCAGCATTTAGGAGGAGCTGAATCTGGTTCGAATGAATAGTATTGAAGAGGCATACCAGTTTTCCCTAAAAGTAGATGAAAAGTTGAACAAGAAGTTTGAGAGCAGACAAAATGGAAGAGGTCACGGTGGATGATCTGGTGGATGGTCATATGGAGGCCGAAATGAAGATCCGAAAAAGAAGGATGAGGCCAATAGTAGTCAAAATTAGAGAGGAAACAATTCTAATCGTTTCCAAGATCAGAACAATAGAGATCAGAGAGAAAGAGGAAGAGGACAAGGTTTAGGAAGAGGAGGCTTTCGTGGAACATATTTTCACTATGGAGAAGAAGGTCATAGGGAATTTGAATGTCCTCAACTCCAAGGAAGGATATATAGCAGGAATGAAGGCCAGGCCAGAGTTGCACATGTAGATGAAGATGTCAGATCATCAAATTCTAAAGATGCTGAAAGAGGAGAAACGCTGATTAACAGAAGAGTCTTGTTGAGTGGTGAGAATAAACCTAAACAAAGGAGGAGCCTATTTCGCACTAGATGCAAGTGTGAGGGTAAATTCTATGATGTGATTATTGATAGTGGAAGCACTGACAATTTGGTGTCAGAAGAGATGGTGACAAAGTTGAAGCTCAAGAGACAAAAGCACCCACATCCATATTGGATTTCCTGGGTGCAGGATGACCACAAGGTCATGGTCAGTGAACTGTGCCTGGTAAAGTTCAAGATTGGTGGGTACCAAGATGAGGTACTATGTGATATCATATCTATGGATGCATGTCATATGCTATTGGGTAGACCATGGCAGTTTGACAGATGTGATGTACACCATGGTCATGCAAATACCTATTCCCTGACAAAGGATGGAGTGTGACATAAGCTAAAGCCATTGAAGGAGACTGAAGAAAAGGTATGTGGTAATGCAAGAATAAATTTTTTTGATGGAAGAAAATTCCTAGATGGTATGAGGCATGAGCATGTGTGTTTTTCTTTAATTCCAAAAGCTGGTAAAGAGGAAGTAGAGGATGTACCTATAGGGGTTGTAGATTTGTTGAGTGACTTTCAGGATATTGTATCTAATAATGTACTTGATGGATTACTACCAGTAAAGAAGATCAGTCATTAGATAGATTTGATTCCAGGAGCCAGTTTGCCAAACAAGGCAGCACACAAAATGACACCAGTAAAAAGTGAAGAGTTGAGTAGACAAGTACATGAGTTATTGTAGAAGGAGTTGATTCGAGAGAGTCTAAGTCCCTGTGTTGTACCAGCAGTATTAGCACCAAAGAAGAATGGAGAATGGAGGATGTGTATAGATTCCAAAGCAATAAACAAGATCACAATCAAGTTTAGGTTTTCATTGCTATGAATGGATGATATTATGGATTGTTTGAGTTGAGCTGTGTATTTTTCAAAGATAGATTTGAAGAGTGGATATCACCAGATTCAGATCAGAGAAGGAGATGAATGGAAGACTTCCTTCAAGACAAAGGAAGGACTGTATGAGTGGTTATTCATGTCTTTTGGGCTAACCAATGGACCAAGAACTTTCATGCAGCTCATGAATGAGGTTCTGAAAGAATTTCTGGGTAAGTTTGTCATTGTTTACCTATGTGATATTTTGATCTTTAGTAAGACATTGGAGGAACATATGATGCATATTCGTATGGTGTTTGAGAAGCTGAGAGATAAGAAATTGTTGATTAATTTGAAGAAGTGCAGTTTTGTGAAGAAAGAGTTAGTGTATTTGGGATTTGTAGTTTCAACAAAAGGTCTAAAAATGGACCCAGAGAAGGTATAGGCTATCCTTGAATGGTCTACTCCAAGGAGTGCTATCGAGGTAAGATCTTTTCATGGTCTAGCTAGTTTTTACAAAAAGTTTATCATAAATTTTAGCAGTATTTGTGGTCCCTTGACTGAAACAATGAGAGGGGATAGAAAAGAGTTTAAGTGGACTAATGGGGCAGAAAAGAGTTTTCAATTGTTGAAACAAAAAGTTACAGAACAACCTGTTTTAGCACTTCTAAATTTTAATAAGGTGTTTCAAGTAGACTGTGATGCTAGTAGTACTGCAATAGGAGCTGTTATGAGCCAAGAAGGCAAACCTATTGCTTATTTTAGTGAGAAGTTAAATGATGCCAAGAGAAAATATTCTATTTATGATCAGAAATTTTATGCTATAGTTCAAGCATTGAAGAAGTGGAGACACTATCTACTTCCTCAGGAATTTGTTTTTTATACTGATCATCAAGCTTTGCAATATTTGAATAGTCATGGAAAGTTGAATCAAAGGCATTTCAAATGGGTTGAGTTTTTGCAGAGATATACATTTGTTTTGAAACATAGAAGTGGAAAGTCTAACATGGTTGCAGATGTGCTTAGCAGAAGGCAACTATTGCTGACAGAGATGTAGATTGAGGTGGTTGGATTCAAAGAACTCAAGAATTTGTATCAAGAGGATCCTGATTTTGGTGAAGCTTGGAAAGCTTGTAAAGAACCTGTTACTTTAGACAGGACAAAATGGCTAGATTTTATCATCCAGGATGATATGCTATTCAAAGGGAGTCAATTGTACATTCCACAAAGTTCTATGAGGGAGAATCTCATCAAGGAGAAGCATAGTGGAGGATTGGCTAGACATTTTGGTCGAGATAAAACCCTTGCTTCGGTTAGTGAAAATTATTATTGGCCACAGTTGCAGTAAGATGTCAAGAAGTTTGTATAAAGTTGCAGAATATGTCAGATGGTGAAGAGAGTGAAGCAGAATATAGGGTTGTATCAGCCATTACCGGTACCAGAGAAGCCTTGGGAGGATATCAATATGGACTTTTTTCTTAGTTTACTAAGGACACAACGGGGAGATGATTCAATTTTTGTGGTGGTTGATAGATTTTTGAAGATGACACATTTCATTCCCTACAAGAAGACTAATGATGCTATTCATATAGCAGAATTATTTTTCAGAGAAGTAGTGAGACTACATGGTTTGCCAAAGACCATAGTTTCAGATAGAGACACTAAGTTCATTGGATATTTCTAGCGTACATTGTGGAAGAAGTTGAAGATAGATTTGAAGTTCAGTTCATCACATCATCCACAGACTGATGGATAGATAGAGGTGGTGAATAGGAGTTTGGGTAATTTGTTGAGATGTTTGGTTGGAGATAAGCCAACAGGATGGGATTTGATTTTACCACAAGCCAAATTTGCATACAATAATTTTGTCAATAGGAGTATTGGTAAATCACCATTCCAGATTGTATATGGGAGTAGTCCCAGAAATGTATTAGAATTGAGAAAGATAGATAAAGGAGAAATAGGTAGTGCTGAAGCTGAGGATTTTGCAAAACACTTGAAGAACATCCATGAGGAGGTGAGGAAGTGTATTGCCAACATGAATGCGCAGTATAAGACTAAAGAAAATGTGAAAAGGAGGCATAAGGAATTTCAGGTTGGAGATGAAGTCATGGTTCATTTGAGGAAGGAGTGATTTCCAGTTGGTACATATAACAAGTTGAAAATGAAGAAGTCTGGACCATGTAAGATACTGAAGAAGCATGATTCAGGAAATGCATATGAGGTAGAATTGCCCACTAAGGTGAATATTTCACCAGTGTTTAACGTTTCAGATTTGACAGAGTATCATGAGGGAGGTGTTGAAGATGAGGTTACAACAACACAGTGGAGTATTCTAGCAACCAATTCAGATATCAAGGGGATTAAAGACATACTGGATAGTCATCTTGGCAGAAGCACAAGGAATAGGACATATGAAGAGTATTTGATCAAGTGGAAAGGATGACCTGTTGAAGATTCATCATGGCTAACAAAGGAGGAGGTTAACCGTCTTGGTTTTCCTCTACACACCTGAGTCATGATGGGGTCACTTCTCAAATTACCTCAGGTGTCTGATGCAGGAGCATCCTGGGTGTAAGAGAAATCTTGCATCACCCAAAAATATTTATATTTTTGTATTCAATAAGGGCTATCTTGTGCAGTGATGCTATTTATGGAAACTTGCTATTTTTAGTAAGTTGGTCTTACGATCTCTAAATGTTCTGATTTTACATGAGGAGGTTCATCTCAGTCATATCAGCCTGTCGGCAAAGTTTCATGGCTAGATCAGGTCTAGTTTTGAAGATATTGAAGATTTTCAGTATTGGCAGTAGGGTACAGAAACTTTGAACTCAGTTTTGAAGGATTTAGAGGCCCCGAATGAGGTCAAGAATTTGGGTGACAAGTGCTTGCGCTGGTCAAACTTGTAGAGTGCTTCATGACATTTCTGAAATGGGGTTATAATAGTCAATCGGGTCAACTGGTGATGACTTATGGTCTCCAGAAGTTGGGCCACCTGAAATGGCAGAAAATAATTTTCCTTCAAAATTGTTGTTCGGGTTTCAAAAGTTATTTTTGTGAGCCAACTTTGATGTAATAAATTGAAAAATAAAATAATTCTAGGTTTGGTCAGCCCTTAGGGCTAAATTTTTGGAACCTTCTCGGGCGGTGGAAAACGCCTATATAAAGAAGGCCCGTATTGTTGTCTAGGGTAGTTTTGGGTAGTAAATCTGGGTATTGATTTGAGGCTTTGTCCTACAGAATATTGTAAGGGAATGCCCATGTGGCTTTGCATATTGTAATTTTGAAAGTTTGTAATTCCACACTTGTGGAGATAATAAGAAGCCCATTTTCTATTCTTGCAAATTGTTGTTGTTTCTCTATTTCTATTATGTGTTTGTGATATTAAGGGGAGCACCCTTCATCAAATCTAGAGGATTAGATCTTGGCATTGCACATTCAATACACACACATGGTCTATTACATTTGGCTATTCGTGGAGGTGGAGATCACCAAAATGGAGGTTTTACCAAGGTAAAACCCTATATAGCCACCCCAAAACACCATTTTAAGATATCAACAGTCATTGTTTCAGGAGTTGCATAGAAGATCTAAGTACCCTTTTTAGAAAACTTCTAGGATCCACAAACAAAATGCCCCTCGGAGCAATGCAGGTCAAGGTTGACATTAAGGGGCACCATTGTGCCCCCATATTCATGTCAAGGTCAACCTGGCTCAAAAATGAAAAAGATTTTTGGGTTTTCTTTGTCTCTATTTTTCCTGACCCAAATTTAGTTGAAGAATTTCCCAAAATCCAGTACAGACACCAAAAAATAGGTATTTTCATATCAGCTTTATTATGAGGTGTGTATTCCATATTTTTTAATTTCATTATTCTTTACAAGCATTTCTAGATTTACACTACTTATCATTTCAATTTACATGTTTGGTGGTAAATATTGGTTTAGGATCTCTATTAAGTACATTGTTAAAAACCTTACCTATCCATCACATTTTCCCACCTTACAGAAACATTGATGATGAAACTATTATTGGTAAAGTATTGAGAACTTTGCTTCCTATCTATGCTATCAAAATTTCTGCAATACATGAATCAAGATGTAACCTTGGTAATGTTCTAAGTCTAGAAAGTCTTGTTGGTAAGCTTACTGCTTTTGAGTTGTCTAACTATGATAACTAAACTATTCCTAATGTTGAATCTGCATTCAAGTCACAAATGGTTCTGCATAAGTCTAGGAAGGAAAATGAAAAGTGTGTGAAAAGTGATAGTGACAATGACAGTGATAGTGACACTTCTGATGAAGATCTAGATGATCTTGAGGCACTTATGGCTACAAGGCTAAAAAGAGGAAAAGGGAAATATAAAGGTAAACTTCCTATGATCTATTTTTCATGCAACAAAGTTGGTCATATTGCAGCAAGATTCCCTAATAGGACTAGCAAGGATGAGAGAAGGGAAAGCAAGAACAAATGCAAGAGAAATGATAGAGATCATTGAAGGTACATAGACTACAAATACAAAGGTAAGAAATCTTGTTATATTGATGAAGAGGAAACTGATAGTGACACTAGTGAATCTAATGAATGTGATATAGAAGTTGTTTATGTTGCTATGAAAGATGATTTTGATGAAGATGAGAAAACTACACTTATTTCATATGTGATTAAAGGTGATAAATGGACTATTGATAGTGGTTACTCACATCACATGACTGGTGATAAAAGTAAGTTTGAAACCCTAGATCATTACAAAGGTAGAAGTGTTAAGTTTGGTAATGATGCACCATATCCTATGAGAGGAAAAGGATCAATTAGATTGAATCACAAGATTACATGTGAAAATGCTTATTGGATTGAAGGTCTTAACTATAATTTTTTGAGTGTTGCACAGTTGAACAACACTGTTTACCGAGTGGAATTTCATCACAGAAAGGCTAAAATATTTGATGCCACTAGTGAGCTAATTGGAAGTGGAGAATAGACAAGAGGTAACTTGTTCTATCAAGACCTATTTGAAGAAACATGTTTGTTTGCATAATTTGATGATGTATGGTTATGGCATAAGAGGTTGTGTCATGTGAATTTTTACAATTTGGTAAATATTAGTAAAAAGAAGAAAGTTAGAGGTTTGCCAAGATTGAAGAAACTTGATAATATGATGTATAAATAGTGTCAATTGGGAAAAATGACAAAGTCTAGTTTTAAGAGAAAGACATATACTTCTTAAAATATTTTGGAATTGGTTCATACTGACCTTTGTGGACCTTGGGTGTACAAATTTATTGTGGTGATAAGTATTTTATTCTATTTGTTGATGACTATTCTAGAATGATGACTGTAATGTTTTTAAAGGAGAAATATGATGCATTTTAGTTGTTTAAGTGGTATTTGGAAAAAGTTGAAAAAGAAATAGGTAGAAGCTTAAAATGTTTGAGATCTGACAAAGGTGGAGAGTTTATATCAAATGAGTTCAATCTATTCTACAATAATATAGGAATAAAGAGACAAATGTCTGCACCAAGGACACCTCGACAGAATGGTATAATAGAAAGAAGAAATAGGTCAATTATGGATCGTGCTAGACCATTGATGATAGAGAAGAATGTTGCACAAAAGTTCTGGAGAGAAGTTGTAAGTACATTGTTTATACCTTGAATCAAGTACAAATAAAAAAAGGTACAAATGCTACACCTTTTGAGTTATGGCATGAATATGAACCTAATGTGAAGTATTTTAGAGTCTTTGGGAGTAAATTCTATATACTGAAAAGCAATAAGAATGGAAAATTTGATACAAAAAGTGATGAAGGCATATTAATAGGATATTCCACTAAGAGAAAAGCTTATAAGTGTTTGAATTCTAACACTAACAAAGTTGTGGAAAGTGCAAATGTTAGAGTTGATGAATATGCAGAAAAGAATGAATTGGAGTGCAAGAAAGAACCTGAAGATTACAGATATTTTGTATACATGGAAGAAGGAGAGGTAAGTAATACACCTAAACCAAATGTAGAGTCACAAATAGGTAATGCTTCCAAGCATCACGAGGATGTTGCTGAGTATCAGGAGGATGTTTTCAAGAAAGAAGAAGCAGATAATTTGCATGATGAACCTGAAGATCTAGAGAAAGGAGAAAACAAATATGAACCTACTTCAAAAAAGTATGTAAGAAGACATCACAAGGCTGAACAAATCATTGGAGATAAAGAATTTGGAATCATGAAAAGAAGTAAGTTGAAAGATCATACATGCTTACTATGTGAGTTTGAGCCTAAAACAATGAAAGATGCTTTAGAGAATGATGACTGGATACAAGCCATGAATGAATAAATAGAGAAGATAGAAAAGAATAATACTTGGACTCTAGTGTCAAGACCAAAAGACAAGAATGTTATTGGAACAAATTGCATATTTAGAAACAAGCTAAATGAACATGGAGCAGTCACTAGAAAAAGGGCTAGATTAGTATGTAAGGGGTCTGCACAAGATGGAATTGACTATGGGGAGACATTTTCCCCTATTGCAAGATTGGAAGGAGTAAGGACTCTACTTGCATATACAACTTATAAAGGATACAAAGTCTATCAGATGGATGCCAAATATTCATTTCTAAATGGGATATTATAAGAAGTATATATTGAACAACTTGAAGGATTTGTTGACCGAAGAAAGAATAATATGGTTTGAAAGTTGCACGAGGCATTGTATGGATTGAAACAAGCCCACAGAGCATGGTATGAGAGACTGCATAATTATTTGATAAATATTAGATTTTCAAGGACAAATGACAACATTAATCTATATATGAACACTGAAAAAGGTAAAGGGATTTTGTTAGCTAAAATCTTTGTTGATGATATCATATTTGGAGGAAAAGATGCCCTATGTCAAAAAATTTCAAATGAGATGCAAACTAAATTTGAAATGTCCATGTTTGGTGAGATCAAATTCTTTGTTGGTTTGCAAGTTTATCAGATGAAGAAAGGTATCTATATTACTCAATCTAAATATGTCAAAGAAATACTAAAAACTTTTGGTATGGAGGATTCCAGACTAGTAAGTACACCTATGGATATTGGAAAGAAACTATCTAAAACTGATGATACAGCTGAAGTGAATCAAACCTTGTATAGATCTATTATTGGAAAGCTACAATATGTTGTTCACAATAGACCAGATATTTCCCTAGTAGTTGGGATTGTGGCAAGATTTTCTACCAATCCTAAGGAAAACCATATGATGGCAGTGAAAAGAATATTGAGACATCTAAAAGGAACAAAGGATTATGGATTATATTACAAGAAGAATGAAAAGTTTGAAGTGAGAAATTACATTGATGCAGATTGGGCTGGAAATGTTGATGATAGAAAAGGTAAAAGTGGTGGAGCATTCTTTCTAGGAAAGAGATTGGTCTCCTAGACAAGTAAGAAACAAAACTGCATTTCCCAACCTACAACAGAAGCTGGGCATGTAGTAGCAGCAGTAAATTGTTCAAATTTAGTGTGGATCAAGCAATTATTAAAAGGAATGATGGATGAAATCATTGAGCTGGTTGTTATTTTCTATGATAACATAAGTGATATTAATATATTAAAGAATCTAGTTATGCACACTAAAACTAAGCATATTTCTATCAAGCATCATTACTTGAGAGAGCTAGTTCAAGACAAATAAGTGAGATTGGAGTATGTGAATACAAAGGAACAATTAGCAGATATATTCACAAAATATTTACCAAAGGATGCTCATGAATATCTTAGAGGTAAACTAGAGGTGCTTCCCCTAACTAAGGATACCTAGTAAAATAGGAGCACTGCATCAAATGTGCTAATCAAGATATTTGACAAATTGATGCAGAAAAGGTAACACTTTAGGAGTTGCCTAGAGTTCGAAGAAGTAAAGAAGAGATATTAATTAGTCATAAGAAAGATGATAGAGGGAGTATACAACATACTGATCTGACATGAAGACACCTACATAGTAGTTATGTAAGTGAGAGATACAAGATTTGGCATTGATGTCAAAGAGGGGGATGATTCAATGAAAAAAAATGGAGTGATATAGCATCGAGGGAGAAGATTCAATGAAACTTGAGGGAGAGATACAGAAAAATATTCACAGGGAGTAATTGAGAAAACTAGCAGGCAAGACAAAAGTTGTGAATCAGAATGAAGCTAAGGATATTAATAAAAATCTGATGCACAAAGATTTTTGATTGTTTGGAAAATCATGTGTTATTCATGTGGTGTTTCTATCAATGCCAAAGAGGGAGATTTTTGGAAACTACAATTGAAACAATTGTTATATTGTCATTGATGTCGAACCTTAACTGGTAAGACAGTTGCTATCTAGGATAGTACCATGTCTTTTGATTGATGAAGAGGGTTTGAAAAGAGGAGATAACAAGAGGACCCAAGGAAAGGTTGAGTTATGTGATACTTCAATGGGTACTTGATTAGTTGGCACATTGACAAGGTAATGTGTTGTTTATCTAAGTAAGAAGAAAGACTGGAAACATAGGCTTAATCGAGAAAAAATGAAGAAATCTTGTTTAAGCTGAGTGATGTTAGTGTCAACCGAGCACTAGTATATACTGAGTAAATATAGTGTTGACCAAACTTCAGTAATTTTTGAGTGACAGGAAATTACCGAGAAAAGGAAGTGTTTGTCGAGGAAGATAGTTTGTATTGATGACCGAGATACATAGTGATGATCAAGGAGATGAGCACAGTATTGACCAAGTGTCAATAATTTACATTTGGAGAAAGAATTGAGAATTCCAGTTGACATAGTTGAATTCTTGGGATATGTAAAATGTGTTGATATTATTAATGAATTGTATGGAGCATTTAATGTATGGTAAATCATTTTATTATGGATGGAAAGAGAAGTTTGGAGATGTATCTAGAAGGAAAAGATGAAGAACATAATGATGGAAGGATTCGATGAATTTGACCTAAACCTAAGATCTACGGAGGAGATTAAGAGGAAAAAGATTGATCTACCTGATCAAAGAGGTATAAAGGAAAACCTAATTATGAGGTTACTTAGGGAGAGAGAATAGGAGGTTGATGTTATTAAATGATAAGTCTAAGTAGAAGGCTGGAGGTGAAATTGTGACGGAGCTAAACATAGTTGTGATTGCTTGAAGTGAATTCTGAACAGATTAGAGATGGAGATAGAAATAGAGATTAGTCAGTAAATCAACATATATGTGCAAAGTGGATCTATATTTGCAAAGTGAGTTGTATGTTTTTTAGATCAGAAACTACTGTTACTTTCTAACCATTGTATCAGTATAAATCCTTTAATCAAGGTTGACCTAACATTCATTGCATAAATCCTTTAATCAAGGTGCCATTCTAATGGAATGTTCTTAAGTCCTTTAACCAGACCACTTTTGACAGAGTGCTTGAAATCCTTTAACAAGGTCACACCTAACAGTGTGTATGTAAACCTTTAACAGGGTTGGCTTTTTATAGAGCTCACTTCAGAAGAGTGAAAATCAATAGCATGTTACAAAGTGGTTTTTCCCAAATTGGGTTTCCACTATAAATCCTGGTGTTATACTTGTGTAAATGATTTTGATGTGGATGTTGTTGAAAGTTTTATATTCTACAAGTTAATTACTTTTGGACAGTGGACTGCATGTTATATGTTTTTGATATATGTTATAGAGACCGAGTTGAATTATTGATTAGATTTGAGTTTTTTGAAGAGATAGAAAGTTCAATTGGTACATCTAGACCTGAGAGAAACTTATTCACCCCCCTCTCCATTGTTCTAAACCATTCTAACAGTGATCACACCATGTTTCACCTCTCTCCATTCACTTGGGATCCAAGAAGGGTGAGGGTTATGCCTTGTCAATATAAAGTCATTTTTATGCACGGGGTAAGTGCATCAAGATGGTGTGCTAAAAGGGGGGTATAAGAGGCCACTTTTTTTTTGAAATTGGGTAAAAATGAGCTTCAAAGAAAAATTCAAGGGTCTTGAACTCAAAATTAGAAGATGTGTAAAGAATAAGAATTGTAGTACTTTTAATCTAATCTCTAAACTACTAAAGTTTTTTAAAAAAAGATAAGATTAAGAGGGTCAAACCCTCCACACACGAAAAATTGTTCCTAATTTTTTCAGAAAAACATAACATAGTTGTTTCCATGTGCTCAAAAAAGGATATAGTTAGATTTAGTATTTTGAAAAACCATTTGATAGGATGGTAGGAAAGACTGAGATCTATAATTTGTGTATTTTTTTGTTTAGTACTTTTTTTATGATTTTTTGAAGTAACCACATCCTGAAAATATGGCACATGTTTGTGTGCTTGGCATAACTTGCATCAAATCAATTGAAAATGCATTTTTTTTAATTTTAAAGTGTCTAGATTCAAATGTAGAACAATAATATATAATTTTTTTTACAATTGGTCAAGTAGATCAAAAGTTATTAAAAAAATGGTAGACATATGTTTGTGAGGCATGTCAAGACACTGGTAAAGAAAATTAAATTTCACTATGTTAATGTTGTTCAAAGATTTAAAAACTTATATGGTTAGAAATATGAGAAGACGTGTGAGATTATGGTGGTAATTTTAGAGATACCCACTTGATCATTTGTAAACTTGATGATGATGAAGTTGAGAAATCATGCTAGAAGAAAAAACATTTTAAGGCATGAAAATGGAGGGAAAATGGGCTTGCAAGCCTTAAGGTCATTTTCCAACCCTCTTACCAATTAGCCAAAACCCATATGTATTTTAATGTGAAAAAATAACACACTCAGGTTTTGAAAAAGAAAAAGTACCATTCAAAGTTTTACACAACCCATGCGGGTTACATAGAACTAAAACCATCATTTTGAGTTTTACAAAACCTGCATGGGTTATCAAGACAAAAAAATGTATGCTTGTAAAATTAGCATTTACTACACATATATATTTAGAAATACATATATAATATGTGTTTATGTACGTATCTATGCATATCTATAGTTATATATACATATATTTATATAGATATATCTATATGTGTTTGGATACATGCATGTCTCTCCTCGTTTTCCTCTCTCTCTCTCATCTTCCTTATCCCATCACTATCTCTTTCTATTCAGAGACCTAATTATCATCTTTGAGCTCTATCTCATCTCTCTCTCTCTCTCTCTCTCTCTCTCTCTCCCCCCTTATCCTATATGTCTCCTCTTCTCTCTCTCCTCTCCCTTCTTCTTGGGTTCCTATTTTACAGAACCCGTATGGGTTATGGAAAAGTAGAGTTGAACCTCTAATTTTTCATAACCCATACAGGTTATGAGGAAAATGTTAACATTGGTTTTAGGTTTCCATAACCCCTATAGGTTATGAGAAAATCTATATAATAAATCCCAATGACCAAGAAACTAGCACTAAAAATTCTTTGAAGGTCCCACTACACTGTTTGGAATCACTTTTTGGGGCAGTTTCTGTTAAGTTTGAATTTTTTGGTTTGTTACTTTAGATTATAGTAAAATTATGCTCATTTGTTTTTTTCTTTCTAATTAATTATGTATTTTCATCATGATGTTATGTGTAGGACAATCAATATTAATGTAATGGGAAAGAACATGAGAGGAACAAATGAACAATGAGAGGAAGTAAAGATAAGACAAAGGGAGCATATGAGGAGGTTATGAGGAGGTAAACCATCTAATGAAAGTGATGAACATGAAACAATCCAAATTGACATGATAAATGTACCTAATGCACCAAATCAAAATGATCAACATGCATCAATTCAAATGCATGTGGTGAATGCACCTAACGAATGCAATGATGATACTCCATTTCAAATCAATGTGATGAATGCACCTAATGAATTTGAATAATATACACCACTTCAATTTGATGAGATTAATGCACGTAATGCACCTAATAAAAACCAAGAGCATGCATGCATCTTAACACCTCCTAGAATAATTTGTATAAAACCAAAGTTTCTAATTGACATTGATGAAAATATTGTGAGGCCAATGCATGATAAATTTTTGAAAGAACTTATGGAAGAATGATTAAAATAATTTGGAATAACTATTTTGAAAATTTAAACCAAAGTGGAAGATGCCAATTAGTTGTTGAAATGCTTAAAAATTTGAAATTTAGAGAGATAATGAGAATTTTGGAGTTAAGAACTTAAAATAGTAGTGAAAGAACTATTGTGAGAAATCTATTTGATGCATACCAAGCCATTGGTATGAAAGAACATACAAAAGATGCTAATGTTACTCGACGTGTCCTCACATCAACCATAATGGGAAAGGAAATGAAAAAATATCATTTAATATGAAAAAGAAGAAAGTCATTAAGGATAAGTAGAAATGTTGGAGATTTGCCAGCAGGCTAGTACTGACTGTATGTTTGTCATTAATGAGAACATATGGAAAGTAGCATGCATGGAAGTCTTATGTAGTAAGCTTTCTATATATGTAGCATGGACATGATATCAACATGATATCATGGGTGCAGAGGTCAACTATTAGTACAAATAGTTATATAGTAGCTTGTGTCAGCAGTGTTCCTAACAGAGTAACAGGTAGTATTCTGTGTATGGTTGTTCTTACAGTCATCATGAAGCCTTGCACGCTTAGATACATGTTAAAGATATGCTAGTGAAGTTTTAGTTATGGATGCATAGTCTGTTGATGAGTAGAAGTGAAGTTATGCAGTCGCTATTCACCAACAGTAGTTTCCTGTGTTTATTCAAAAGAGCCAACAGAGATTTTATTAGTTCTTGAGTTGCACCTATCTTTAGGGTATGCGCCCTCAAAGTTAAGCTTAGAGAAGAGTTATGGATGTTCGGTCAAGAGTGCATGAGTTAATTTATCTTATAGAGAAAGTTCCATTTGTTTTGGTAGAGCCGATAGTGTGTAGCGTGTCTACAATTATCTTATTGGATAGGTCCCAGAATGTGTTGCATGCATAGTAGAGTTGACAGAATGTTTATTGGAGTTTTTTATGGTTTCTCTAATATGAGTTCAAGGTGGTTCTAACAGGATAACTTGATTATATCATTTGGAGGAAAGATATTTATAGGCAGTCATTTGTGATTGTTGGAGTGTGGTTCATAGTTGTTGAATCCAAGCAGAGCAGAGTGTGTGAAGTGTTAAGCCATCAGAAGAATATCTATGTGACCAAGTAAAGTACTTGTTCTATTCATTGGAACTGATCCAAATAGTAGGTCAAAGTGTAGTTCACCAAGATCTACATATAGTGTATATCTGTTATTTAGAAGGTTGTAGCCTTCACCCCTTTGAGTAATGAGCTCTCAGATAGTGCGTCCTCTCCCCTAAAAGGGATAATTGTAAAAGACTCCTAACAAGGTCCAACCCTTGACGAGGTCTACTATACTTAATATATTGTAAAGAAATTCCTAATAGGGTTACGGATCTTCTAATAAGGATAATTATACACTAGTACAAAATATTAGTGGGTATCAAGTCCCACCAGGGTTTTTACCTATTTGGGTTTCCCCGTAACCAAAATATTGGTGTTGTGTTCATATTTTCTTTCATTGTGTTTATGCTTTATGTTTAAGTATACTTAATTGGATAAAGAATTGAATCTTGTAGAAATTGATTCACCCCCCCCCCCCCCCACCCTCCCAGTTATCTCTTGGGACTATTCCTAACAATTGGTATCAGAGCCAAGTGCCTCAGAGAGAAATTTTAATAGCTTGAGGTTGATTAGATGGCATACTTTAGGAAATAAAGTCCTAAGTTAAATGGAGAGGATTATCTTGATTGGAAGAACAAGATGGTGACCCATTTGTAGTGCATTGGTTTTGAAGTTTTTGATGTAACTATCAAAGTAGCCAAGATACCTACCCTAGAAGACCTTGCATAGGATGATGCTACTGATAGGCAAAAGGAATTGTTTCATCAGAATGCTATAGCTAAAGAAGCTCTTATTAGCACCCTATTTGATGGTGAGTTTTTAGAAATAAAAAAGGTAGATACAACCCACAAAATATGGAAGCACCTAGAAGACATATTTGAAGGAGACAAACAAGAAAAGGATGCATGCAGAAAGACATGGAAGAAAAGATACAATGCATTAGAGATGCTGCTTGAGGAAAATATCAGAGCTTACAATCAAAGGATAAATGAAGCAGTTGCTAGATTCAGAAACAATGGTGGAGAGATTTTAGAGGAGGACATTATGGATAAGTTAATGACTACTCTCACTCCTAAATATGAAAGCAAGATCAACATCCTTGATGAGACCATGTAGCTTAAATCTAATTTCAAGAGAGAAACTCTAATCAACAAAATCTCAGCTTTTGAGATTTTAAGATTGAAGACAAAACCAAAGAGTGAGACAACCTTCAAATCAACAATTCATGGTAAGAAATTTGCAAACACTTTTGGTAATTCTGATGATGTTCTTTATGTTGATGGTTTGAAACATAACCTTCTCAGTGTTGGACAGTTACTTGGAAAAGGCTACTAGTTGGAGTTCAAAAATGACAAGTGAATCATTAACAACAAAGATGGTGTTATGATTGCATTAGGCTCAAAGACAAGAGGTAATGTTTCTCAACTCAATTCAGAAGCAATTTGTTTTGTTGCTAAAGTTGATGATAGTTGGTTGTGGCATAAAAGACTATGTCATATCAATTTTGATAACATAGTAAAGATAAGCAATGTAAAGGCAGTAAGAGATCTACCTAGCATAGTGAAGCTACTTGATACTATATGCAGGGAATGTGTGATGGGAAAGCATGTGAGAAATTCATTCAGGAGCAAGTAGAATTCAGCAGAGAACAAGTTGGATCTAATTCATACAGACCTTTGTGGTCCACCTCAAACAAGATCATACTATGGTGAAAGGTATTTCATTTTGTTTGTTGATGATTATACTAGGATGATGTGGGTTGCATTCTTAAAAGATAAGTCAGAAGCATTTGATAAATTCAAAATATTCAAAGCTAAGGATGAGAATGAATATGGACTAAAGCTAAAATGTTTGAGATCAGATAGAGGAGGAGAATTCACCTCTAACAGATTCTATGAGTACTACAAATAACATGGCATAAAGAGATAGTTAAGTGCACCTAGAACCCCTCAGTAGAATGGAATTGTAGAAAGAAGGAATAGGATCATTCTTGATACAACACGCACCATTATGATAGAAGGAAAAGTTGCACACACCTATTGGAGAGATTTGGTCAATACAACAATCAATACCATCAATAGAATTCAATTGAGGCCAAGTGCTAACAAAACACCATATGAGCTATGGTTTGGTAATGTTACCACACTAAAATACTTCAGAATCTTTGGAAGCAAGTGCTACATCAAGAGGGATGAACCAATAGGAAAGTTTGATGCAAGAAGTGATGAAGGTATTCTTCTTCATTACTCTACTAAAAGTAAAGCTTATAGATGTTTCAACTTAAGATTGAAAAAGATCATTGAAAGTGCTCATATAAAGATTGATGAAAATTTTATGATTCAACAAAGATATCATGATTACACACCCATGATTGAAGAAGAACCTAGACCTTCCACTAGTGAGACAAACATTGAGGAAATGTTTGACAATATTGATGTGTTGTTCAATGACCCTAAGACAAGTGAAGAAAATACTCCTAAGGCTGATGAGTCAGCATCACCTAAAGTTGCAAAGTTTACATCTAGAAATCATTCCAAGAAATACATCATTGGAGATCAGAGCGGAAAATTCTTAACAAGATCACAAGGAAAGAACTCAGCTACCAGTGAAGTGGTATGTTTACTATCTTAGATTGAACCTTAAGTGTTGAAGATGCTTGTAATGATTCAGATTGGCATGATGCTATGAAAGAACTTGATCATATTATTAAGAATGACACTTGGGAACTGGTCCCAAGACCTAGTGATAAGAATGTGATTGGAACAAAGTGGATATTCAGAAACAAGATGAATGAAGATGGTACAGTAGTAAGAAATAAAGAAAGATTAGTATGTAAGGGATATGCACAAAGAGAAGGCATTGATTAGTCAGACACATTTTCACCTATGAGCAGATTAGAAGCTATTAAGTTATTTCTAGCCTATGCTACAGTCAAAAACTTCAAAGTTTATTAGATGGATGTCAAGTCAGCATTCCTAAATGGTGATTTAAAAGAAGTATACATTGAGCAGCCAAAAGGATTCACCTTATGAGATAGACCTGATATGGTATGCAGATTGAAGAAGGCCCTCTATGGACTTAAGCAAGCCCCTAGAGCATGGTATGAGAGACTAGATGAATACTTAACAAAGATTGGATTCAAGAAAGGAGTAGTAGATTGTAATCTATTCATTAGAGAGACATCTGAATGTTTACTACTTGTAGCTATATTTTGTGATGACATTATCTTTGTAGGTAATGACAATCTTAGTGCTGAATTTGCCAAAGAAATGTAGAATGAGTTTGAGATGAGTATGATTGGTCCTATCAAATACTTTTTGGGACTAAATGTGCAGCAGAAAGAAAAAGGATTTTTTATTAATTAGTCAAAATATGTGAAGGAGATACTGAAGAAATTCAAGATGGATGATTGCAAGCTAGTAATAACCCCTATGATCACTAGATGCAAGCTTACAAAAGAAGATGACTCACTAGCAGTAGATATAACATTGTATAAGTCTATGATTGGTAAGCTCATATATCTTACTTAGACTAGACCTGATATTTCCAATGTAGTTGGCATAGTTGGAAGATTTGCAGCAAAACCTAAACAAAGTCACCTCATGGCAGTAAAAAGAATATTCAGATACTTGCAGGGCACTATAGATTATGGTCTATGGTATCCTAATTTAGAAAATGTTGAGCTTCATGTGTACACTAATGCAGATTGGGCAGGATGTGTTGACGACAGAAAGAGTACATCAGGTGGAGTAGTGTTTCTTCATTATAGACTTGTCACTTGGACAAGAAAGAAACAAAATTGTATTTCTCAATCAACAACAAAAGAAAAGTATATTGCAGCAGCCTTGAATTGTTCTACAATTGTTTGGATCAAGCAAATGATAAAGGATTTTAGAATTCAGATTGATTATCCTATTGTTATTCACTGTGATAACACTAGCACTATCAATATGTCAAAGAACCCTGTGATGCATGCAAAAACAAAGCACATTGAGATCAAGTATCACTTCCTAAGAGAGAAAGTGGTAGAGAAAGAAGTCAAGTTGGACTATGTGAGTACTAAAGATTAGAAGGAAGATATATTCACAAAGCCCTTGCCTAAGGATACTTTTGAGTATCTCAAGGAGAAGTTGGGAGTAATTCCCTTCCCTCATTCTACTTAAAAAAAGGAGGAAAGGCATCAGTCCTCAAGGACTGATGGAAGGTTGACTACTCTACCTCAAGAGTAGTATCGGTGCTTAAAATGAATGGTGCCCTTTTCCATTGATGTCAAAGGGGGAGTAATATATAGAGTCATGAAAAATAGAAGCAAACGGAGGAGTAATATACTAAGGGGGAGCAACATTTAGTTATGACAACAGTTCAGTTGAGGAAATGGAGACTATTAGAAAAAATTGCAGTAGATGGAGCATTCATCTTTGGGGGAGTTTTGATGAGGAAATGGAGAATGTTATAAAAGAATTATTCATTTGGGTTGGTGGTGGTTTTTCATTCCACATGTTGCCATCAATGCCAAATGGGGAGATTGTTGGAGATTTGCGAGCAAGCCAGTACTGACTGTATGTTTGTCATTGATGACAACATATGGAAAGTAGAATGTGTGGAAGTCTTATGTAGTAAGCTTTCTATATATGTAGCATGGACATGATATCAGTATGATATCATGGGTGCAGAGGTCAACTATTAGTGTAGACAGTTATATAGCAGCTTGTGTCAGCAGTGTTCCTGACAGAGTAATAGGCAGTGTTCTATGTATGGTTATCCGTACAGTCATCATGAAGCCTTGAGTGCTTAGATACATGTTGAAGACATGTTAGTTAATTTTTAGTTATGGACACATAGTCTATTGATGAGTAGAAGTGAAGCTATGCAGTTACTATTCACCAGCAACAGTTTCTTGTGTTTATTCAAAAGAGCCGACAGAGATTTTATTGGTTCTTGAGTTGCACCTATCTTTAGGGTATGCACCCTTGGAGTTAAGCTTAGAGAAGAGTTATGGATGTTTGGTCAAGAGTGCATGAGTTAATTCAGCTTACAGAGAAAGTTCCATTTGTTTTGGTAGAGCCGACAGTGTGTAGCGTGCGTCTACAATTATCTTATTGGACAGGTCCCAGAATGTGTTGTGTGCATAGTAGAGCCCATAGAATGTTTATTGGAGTTTTTTATGGTTTCTCTAATATGATTGCAAGGTTGTTCTAATAGGCCAAATTGATTATATCATTTGGAGGAAAGATATTTATAGGCAATCATTTGTGATTGTTGGAGTGTGGTTCATAGTTGTTGAAACAGAGTAGAGCATAGTGTGCGAAGTGTTGAGCCATCGGAAGAAGGTCTATGTGACCAAGTAAAGTACTTGTGCTATTCATTAGAACTGATCCAGACAACAGGTCAAAGTGCAGTTCATGAAGATCCATGTATGGTGTGTATCTATTATTCAGAAGGTTGTAGCCTTCACCCCTTTGAGCAGTGAGCTCTCAGATAGTGCGTCCTCTCCCCTAACAGGGATAATTGTAAAAGACTCCTAACAGGGTCTAACCCTTAACCAGGTCTACTATACTTAATATATTGTAAAGAAACTCCTAAAAAGGTTAAGGATCTTCTAACAAGGATCATTATACACTAGTACAAAATATTAGTGGGTATTAAGTCCCACTAGTGTTTTTATCTATTTGGGTTTCCCTGTAACCAAAATATTAGTGTGTTCATATGCTCTTTCATTATGTTTATGCTTTATGTTTAAGTATACTTAATTGGATAAAGAATTGAATCTTGTAGATAACTTATTAACCCCCCCCTCTCAATTATCTCTTGGGACTATTCCTAACAAGAACAACATTACACAATTCCTTAGGGAGGTGAGAGAAAATTGGGGGTCCTAACAATAATTCTCTTTGGGCATTATCGAGTAGACTCCCATGCAAGGACAAGGTTTTTGTTGATGCATTGAGAATGTTAATTGACAAATTTTGGCATGACAACACAAGGGTTTCACCCAACCAAAGAGATGTTGTTAGAAGGCAAATTGGAATTAGAAACTGTGAGCCACATCCAAAACACTATTTAGACATGACTCAAACATAATTTAATGAAAGATTTCTTCAAATATTTCCTTAGATTAAAATTAGCCACAGATTTTTTGAGATGAAAAAACTATTTTATGTTAAGATTAATCATGCACATACTACATGTTGTTGTAGGGTCCCTGTTTAATTTTCCATGCATTATGATATTTATCATTATATATGTTGTACTTTGCGCACTAACAATGTTTTGCAAGAATGTGGTCTACAAACACCTCCTAAGTCACCTAGAGAATTTATTTCAAGTGTACTATGTAGATGGGATGATGTGTGAATTTACTATAAGAGTATGTGGTTGAAAGGGTTTTGTCCTACATACAGTGGTTTGCAACAATTTCCTAGATTCCTACATCTAGATAGCACACATGAAATTGGTAAGACACTAGTTTCTAATGGAAATACAAGTTAGTCACATATGGTGTTAAAGATGGAAAATAATTAAAGAGGTGTCAGTTAGTGAAAAGGGATATAAGTGTAGCTGATTTTATGAAGATGTTTCCAAAGAAACTAGTTTATGAGTACATAGGTCACACACATAGAGCTAGGTGGTTAGATGAACAATTCAAGTTATGTAAGGACACTTTCCCCCTTGGTACTATTTTGTCTGTCATTGTTTTTTCTAAGAATTTTACCCTGAAACCCCAAAATGAAGTGCAACCTATGTATTACCACTCTACACAAGTTACTATTTTTGTACACATAGCATTCATGCATGTACATGATAGCATATAGGAGAACATAAAGGTTATAAGAGAGTATCACTTCTATATCAGTGATGATTGTACTCATTCCTCAGAGTTTGTGTAAGAATGTTTTATAGTCTTTTATGATAGTTTAAGGGAAAGAGGTATAAGATACAACCAACACTTAATATGGTCAGACAATTGCACCACACAATTCAAGAATGCAAGGATGTTCTACTAGTTGACTAGGATTCATGTTCAACAAGTGGTGTAAAACATTTTTGGAATTTCGCTAAGGTAGAGCATGGAAAGGGAGAGCATGATGGTGTGGGAGCATGTGTGAAATGAGCTCTTACCAGAGAGGAATTAAAGTACAAAGGTGGTGCATTGTTAATAGATATGAAAAAAATTGTGCAATGGTGTAACTCTACAATGGGAACAAGTAGTGCATGTAAGTCTATGGTTTCTAGATATTTTTGGTTGATACATGAATCTAACATTGAAAACTATCCATATTTTTGTACACTTATAGGAATATGCAACATGCATTCATTTAGAAGTTCAAATGCAACATCATTAGCTATTTATACTAGAAAAATTGCATGCTTTTTCTCTTTGTGTATACATTTTGTATGGGATGATTTTGAATCAAAAGAGTGGGTTGAACAATGGTCTTGTAGATCTTTTCAAACCCTAGATACATATCAACTTCCTAGAGAAATGATGAAGGGTGCTCCCCTTAATACCACAAACACATAACAGAAACAAAGAAACAACAACAATTTGCAAGAACAGAAAATGGGCTTCTTATTATCTCCACAAATGTGGAATTACAATATGCAAAGCCACATGGGCATTTTCCCTTACAATATTCTATAGGACAAAGCCTCAAATCATTACCCAGATGTACTTCTCAGAATTGCTCCGAACTACCTTAAACTGCCCTATACAACACTACGGGCCTTCCTTATATAGGCAATTTCCACTGCCCGAGAAGATTCCAGAAATTTAGCCCTTAAGGCCGACTATCCTAAGAATTATTTTCTTTTCTTTTCTTTTACATAGGGTCGGCTCCAAATAAATACAAAAATATGTTTTTAGGTACCTTAACTTCCAGAGGCCATAACTTTCTAACCATAGCTCTGTTTCTCTATTGTAACCACTTTTCAGAAATGGCAGGACCTAATCTATAGTTCTTGACTCATGCAAGCTCCAGTCAGCTAGGGGTCGATCATGATCCAGAGCCTCTAAGGCCTTCAAAATTGACCTAAAATTTTTTGTACCCAAAAACCTCAATGACTTCACCAATATAGATGATGTGGCAATGAAACTCAACTAGTAGGCTAATATGACTAAGATGAACCTCCAACTATGAAATTAGAACATTATGAGATCGTATAACCAACTTACTAAAAATAGTAAGTTTCCATAAATAGCAGCTCTGCACAAGATAGCCCTTATTAAAAAGAAACCAAAAATATTTTTGGGTGATGCAAGATTGCTCTTACACTCAGGATGCTCCTGCATCAGACACTCGGGGTAATTTTAGAAGTGACTCTGTCACAACTTAGGTGTGAAGAGGAAAACTGAGACACCTCCTCCTTTGTCAACCATGATGAATCTTCAGTAGGTCATCCTTTCCATTTGACTAGATATTCTTCATATGTCTTGTTCCTTGTGCTTCAGCCAACATGACTATCCAGTATGTCCTCAATCTCCTTGGTATCTGAACTAGTTGTTGGAATACTCCACTATGCTTCTGTGACCTCATCTTCAACACCCCCTTCATGATACTCTGTTAGATTTGAAATGTTAAATACTGGTGAAATATTCAGCTCAGTAGGCTTCTTTGGTATAGGTAATGGCTGATACAACCCTGTATTCTACTTTAATCCCTTTGCCATCTAACATACTCTACAACTCTATACAAACTTCTTGACATCTTGCTGCAATTGTGGCCAATAATAATTCTCACTAACCAAAGAAAGGGTTTTATCATGACCAAAATGTCCAGCCAATCCTCTGCTATGCTTCTCCTTGATGAGATTATCCCTCATAGAACCTTGTGTAATGCACAACTGGCTCCCTCTGACTAGCATATCATCCTGAATGATGAAATCCAACCACTTCATTTTGTCTAGAGTAACAGGTTCTTTACAAGCTTTCTAAGCTTCTCCAAAATCAAGATCCTTGGGATACAAATTCTTGAGTTCCTTGAACCCAACCACCTCAATCTGCATCTTTGTCAACAATAGTTGCCTTTTGCTAAACACATCTACAACCCTGTTAGACTTTCCACTCCTGTGTTTCAAAACAAATGTATAACTTTGCAAAAACTCAACCCATTTCAAATGCCTTTGATTCAACTTTCGTTGACTATTCAAATATTGCAAAGCTTGATGATCAATATACAAAAAAAACTTCTTAGGAAGCAGATATTGTCTCCACTTCTTCAATGTCTGAACTATAGCATAAAATTCCTGGTCATAAACAAAATATTTTCTCTTGGCATCATTTAACTTCTCATTGAAATAAACAACAGGTTTACCTTCTTGGCTCATAACAACTCCTATTGCAATACCACTAGCATCACAGTCTACTTGAAACACCTTATTAAAATATGGAAGTGCTAAAATAGGTTGTTCTCTAACTTTTTGTTTCAACAGTTTAAAACTCTTATATGCCCCAGTAGTCCACTTAAACTCTTTTCTATCCCCTCTCATTGTTTCAGTCAAGGGTCCACAAATACTGCTAAAACTTCTAAGAAACTTTCTATAAAAACTAGCCAAGCCATGAAAAGATCTTACCTCCATAGCACTCCTTGGAAATGGCCATTCAAGGATAGCCTTCACTTTCTCAAGGTCCATTTTTAGACCTTCTACTGAAACTACAAATCCCAGATACACTAATTCCTTCTTCACAAAACTGCACTTCTTCAAATTAATCAACAATTTCTCTTCCCTTAACTTCTCAAAAACCATATGAATATGCATCATATGCTCCTCCAATGTCTTACTAAAGATCAAAATATCATCTAGGTATACAATGACAAACTTACCCAGAAATTATTTCAGAACCTCATTCACGAGCCGCATGAAAGTGCTCGGTGCATTGGTTAGCCCAAAAGGCATGACTAACCACTCATACAATCCTTCTTTTGTCTTGAAGGAAGTCTTCCATTCATCTCCTTCTCTAATCCGAATCTAATGATAACCATTCTTCAGATCTATCTTTGAGAAATACACAGCTCCACTCAAACAATCCATAATATCATCCATTTGTGGCAATGGAAACCTATACTTGATTGTGATCTTATTTATAGCCCTAGAACTTGTACACATTCTCCATTCTCCATTCTTCTTTGGTGCTAATATTGCTAGTACAACACATGGACTCAGGATCTCTCAAATCAACCCCTTCTGTAATAATTCATGTACTTGTGTGTTCAAATCTTCACTTTCTACTAGTGTCATTCTATGTGTTGCCTTATTTGGAAAATTGGCTCATGGAATCAAGTCCATCTAATGACTGATCTTCCTTACCAGTGGTAATCCATTAGGTACATTATCAAATACAATATCCTGAAACTCATTCAACAGATCTACAACTTCTATAGGTATATCTTCTACTTCCTCTTTACCATCTTTTGGAATTAAAGAAAAACACACATGCTCATGCCTCATATCCTGTAGGAATTTTCTTCCATCAACAAAACTTATTCTTGCATTACCACATACTTTTTCTTTTGTCTCCTTTAATGGCTTTAGCTTATGTCACACTCCATACTTTGTCAGGGAATAGGTATTCACATAACCATCATGTACAACACACCTATCAAACTGCCATGGTCTACCCAACATCATATGACATGCATCCATATGTATGATATCACATAGTACCTCATCATGGTATCCACCAATCTTGAACTTTACTAGGCACTGTTCACCGACCATGACCTTGTGGTCATCCTACACCCAGGTGATTTGATATAGATGTGGATGTTTATATCTCTTGAGCTTCAACTTCATGACCATCTCTTCTGACACCAGATTATTAGTAGCACCACTATCAATAATCACATCACAACACTTATCTTCACACTTGCACCTGGTGTGAAATAGGCTCCTCCTTTGTTCAGGTTTATGCTCACCACTCAGTAAGACTCTTCTATTAATTAGCATTTCTCCTCTTTTAGGATCTTTAGAATGTGATGATCTAGCATCTTCATCCATGTGTAATTCTAGCCTGGCCTTCAGTTCTCCTATCTATCTTTCTTTGGTGTTGAGGACATTCATATACCCTATGACCTTTTTCTCCACAGTGAAAACATGTTCCACAGAAGCCTCCTCTTCCTGAACCTTGTCCTCTTCCTCTTCCTCTTTGATCTTTATTATTCTAATCATAGAAATGATTGGAATTATTTCCTCTCTGATTTTGACTGCTACTGGCCTCATCCTTCTTTTTCGGATCTTTATTTTGGCCTCTGTATGACCGTCCACCAGATCTTCCACCATGACCACTTTTGTTTTGTCTACTCTCAAACTTCTTGTTCAACTTTTCCTCTAATTTTAGGGCAAATTGGTATGCCTCTTCAATACTATTCATTTGAACCAGATTCAACTCCTCTTGAATGCTCGGCCTCAACCCATTAAGGTAACGGACAACTTTCTCCTTATTAGCTTCTGCATGGCCTATTCTGATGAGGATTCGATAGAAATCCTATGTATACTCCTGAACAGATCTTCCTTCTTGCTTCAAACTTTGCATTTTCTTCAGTAGGTCAAGATCATAATCAATAGGAATGAACTGTCACTTCAATTTATCCACCATTTGATCCCATCTTGTGATTTTATCCATTCCTCTTCTATTTCACTCCAATTAAATCTCTTGCCACCAGATCTTCACATGATCCTTCAGTTTGGCCTTTGCAAACTTGACCCAATCAGGATCCTTGATGTCTTCATACTCAAAATATTCTTCTAATTCATTGATCCAGTCGATCAACTCCTCTGGTTTAAGATTTCACTAAAAATGCAAGAACCTCAATCTTAGGTCTTTTCTCGATTTTGGAAATGGCCTGAAAAAGCCTTTCTTCCTCTTGGTTCATAATTTCGCCTTCTCCTTCTTGATCAAAATTTCCTTCTTCAACTTCATCCTCACTTTCATCTCTAACATTAAGATTCATTCCTATGCAAATCTCTTCTTGCAATGCTCGCACTTGTCTCTAGAGCGCTCAAACCTCAGGTGTCACACCACCAGCTCTTCTGCCATGTTCTCTTCGTGGAGGCATTTTCATGCTGCTCGTCGATACCTTAACCACAGTCTTGGTGCAAACTACCTCACAGTTAGTGATCTATCTACACACTCAGGAACTCCTACTCTAATACCACTTGATGAAGGGTGCTCCCCTTAATACCAAAAAAACATAACAGAAATAAAGAAACAACAACAATTTGCAAGATCAAAAAATGGGCTTCTTATTTTCTCCACAAATGTGAAATTACAAATTTCAAAATTACAATATGCAAAGCCAATGGACATTTTCCCTTACAATATTCTGTAGGACAAATCCTTGAATCATTACCCAGATCTACTACCCAGAATTGCTCCAAACTACCCTGAACTACCCTAGACAACACTACAGGCCTTCCTTATATAGGCAATTTCCACCGCCTGAGAAGATTCCAAAAATTTAGCCCTTAAGGCTGACTATCCTAAGAATTATTTTCTTTTCTTTTCTTTTTACATAGGGTCGGCTCCAAATAAATACAAAAATATGTTTTTAGGTATCCCAACTTCTGGAGGCCATAACTTTCTAACCATACCTTCGTTTCTCTATTGTATCCACTTTTCAGAAATGATAGGACCTGACCTACAGTGCCTAACTCACACAAGCTCCAATCAGCTGGGGGTCGATCACGATCTAGAGCCTCTAAGAACTTCAAAATTGACCTGAAAGATTTCGTACCCAAAAACCTCAATAACTTCACTAATACAAATGATGTGGCAATGAAACTCAATTGGTAGGCTGATATGACTAAGATGAACCTCCAACTATTAAGTCAAAACATTCCGAGATCGTATGACCAACTTACTAAAAATAGTAACTTTCCATAAACAGCAGCTCTACACAAGATAACCCTTATTGAAAAGAAACTAGAAATATTTTGGGTGATGCAAGATTGCTCTTACACCTAGGATGCTCTTGCATCAAGAACTAAAAATGAGCCAGTTTGAAGGATCAGTGGATTTTGACCATGTATCAGACCTAGTTGAACCAAGTATTTTCTCTAGATTTTGTAGGTTAAATCAATTTTAAACTCAATTTATTAGTTCTTTAAATGTTGATTTTGGTATTAACTAATCCTTCTATTAAATGTAGGTCATGTATATGAAGTAATTGTAGATGAGAACAATGAAGAAGGAACAAATTAGTTTTTGTGTCGTTGTATTGAAGCCAAAAAGAAATTGAAAACTATAGTCATTGATGGAGAGGGTATTCAGTACCCAATAGGATCCATTGTTCTCTCTAGTTGTATGCATATCTATTAAAATCTTTTTATTACACTTTGCATTGATTTGGGTATTAAACTCTATAAAATGCTAGTATCCTATCAAGAATTCTAATGCCTGGTTGTTTGAGGACTTTGAGACACATAGACATATTATTCATTACTCTAACCTTATTGATGCAACAAATATTCAATTTATTAAGTATCATGAAAGACCTCTTAACAAGAATTTTTGGAAAGTTCATGAATCTTACCATGAGGCAATACTTGACACAATAAGGGTTAGAGCTGATCCAGAAGGTTCTCTTGATTAATTTTGGGCAATCTAGAAGAATGATTCTACAATATGGTAGAATGATTTTGAAAATTTTGTGTATATCTTTAAGGTTATCTATGTGCATATTTAGAGGCCAAATTTTGTACTTAAAAATGACAATGAGATGTAATGTGCATAAATAGATGCCAAATTTTGTATAAAAAAGGACTGCCATGTGCATATTAGATGCCAGTTTTTATGTAAAAAAAGAGAAATGAGTTGTCAGGTGCATGTTAGATGCCAAATTTTGTATAAAAAAAGGGCAATGAGCTGCCATGTGCATATTAGATACTAATTTGGGTGTAAGAAAAGGGCAATGAGCTATCATGTGCATGTTAGATGACAAATTCTGTATATAAAAGGTGCAATGAGCTACCATGTGCATATTAGATGCCATTTTTTATGTAAAAAAAGAGCAATGAGCTGTCATGTGCATGTTAGATGCCAAATTTTGTATATAAAAGGTACAATGGGCCTGATTTGTAAATATATTATTAAAATACATGTATTCAATCCTCTCAATCCCTACCTTAGAAGAATTTGGCATTTAATTTTGAACTTTACCTTTTATTTTGTATGTTCAACAATAAATAAGTGTGAAATCTATTTAAAATTTGTTACTTAAATATTAATTACCATTAATAAAATGTTCAGACATATCTTTAAAAAATCTACTCTTTAAATGCCATAACACAGATGTGATTGCAAAAGCTCATGTCATATGAAGTAATGGAATACATTAATTTAATAAGATAGAAAATTTCATTATTGGAATTGATTTAATGGCTATATATTTGTTATGGAGATTGTTGGTGTAAGAGTATCCAATGAATCATGGAGGTCCAACGAGCCAATGTCCACTTCAAGGTTTCCCAACCTAGTTCAAAGAATAACAAGATACATCATGTTTTATATCTTTCAAACCATTCACCGTGGGATCAAATTGTCTACTCCATTAGTTTCAGTTGGACAGGTAAATGCTAGTGACAACCCTTTTTCACCCACGAAGTCTCTCAAACATTCGCAAGCACATAGGACCAAAGTGTCCCTAAGGGTCACTAAGAAACATTGGAAAATGATCTTTTTTGGGGCATATCTTAGAGCTCCTGTGAGGTATTGACAAATCATCATGTGCTATAGGACCATGTTATGGAGGCCTACAATTACCAATCTCAATTTTGGGAGATTCCCCTTTGTTTTAATTTGGCATCCCTATCTCAGTTTATGTCAAAAGTTGCAATGTTACTCAATTGAAATGAGCAACATTGAGCATCTTTCAATCCATTCGCAATGAGATCAAATCATCTCCTCCATTAGCTCTGGTTGGCTAAGTAAACACTAGTGACAACCCCATTTTCACCACAGAGTCCCTAGAACATTCACGAGCACATCAAACCAAAGTGTCCCTAAGGGTCACTAAGCAACATTGGTAAAATCAAGTATTTCACACTTTTCACCAACTTGTTCTAAAAAGTTTGTTAAAAAAATACACTTCTAGATACCCTTTTGGAATTTATTCAACATATCCAAAAACCAGATACTATTCTTTTGGACCAACACACATGACCAATACCATGCAATTCTTAAATTAGGCCAAATGAGCCCAAAAGAGCCCAGATTTACAAAGGAACTATATCAAATACGTATGATGAGAACTAAAAACCATTGGAAAACATTGAGTTATAATTCCAAACCAATAATTAATGGTTTTTAATGGCTACCATGCTCTCATGTTCTCCCAACTCGCATACCTTCACTTTTAGGCCTTAAACCCTCATAACCAGTATTTCAACAATAAATGGGTAATTCCTCTTAATTCCATAATAGTAAAATTATATTCTTCAATGAAATGGAGGGTTTCCAAGTGTACCTTAAGTTTCATGTGGTATTGGCCATGGAACACAAGGGCTCCTGGGTATTTGGAGGCAATTAGAGACTAGGCATCCCTATGTCACTAGTCGAATAGTAAATGGAATTGAAGTGCAATGAAGTTGTATGCAAGAACATGCCCAAAATAGTGATGGGTCATGAGAATTAGTATTAAGGAGGACCCTTTGGAATTATTGGTTTGATTGGAACAAGTGGATGTGATACTATTCCTTTGTAAATGCATGGAATTAAGCTTAAAAGCCTAAAATCTAGGGCTTCTGGGTAAAGTGCTCAATTGGAGGAACTTGTAGCCATAAATTTAAAATATTATAAACCTCTAAAAAGGGTATTTGAATCCAAAGTTTTTTGTTTGGGTTCTTTGGAATAATTTTGTGTTGAACTCAATTTACCTGGTTAGGAGGGCTAAAAGCATTAGGTCTCTACTAGGCATAACTAAGGAATTCATGGTCTGGGATTTCCAGGACTATACCAAAGGGTCTGAATGGTGTATTTGGAACATAAGAAGTGTGTGTGGCATGTCTCTAGCATATAGTAGTCTTTTGGAAGTGAAGATCTTATTTTTCTAAGGGTAAAGTGCATGAAAGGAAATCTAGATTGTGGATATGCAATTGTAGATGAGGAAACTCATCAAGTGGGGTTGTGCATTGTCTTGGAAGGATTCCTAGGAGAGGGATCTAAAAAATTCCAAGCTTCATTCAAGTTTGGTTGGAAAGATTCAGTAATAGGTGTCTTGTGATGAGCCTATTGGTGAAAGGACTCAACCTGGATTAGAAGTGGTTTAAGCACCTTGCCCTCTGCATCAACCATCCATTAAATGATCCTTCCTATAGAAAAATATGTTAATAGAAATTAAATAAATATTCCATGAACCAATCCACAAGAAATAACAACCACGTAAACCACCCTTTAATATGCATCTTATTATGACCCTTATTTGGTCAATTAGGACAATTTGACACAATAGACAAAATCATTACATATTTTGGCTTTTCATGCATTATTATATCAAATTAAGTCACATATGACTTTGATTACATTATCCATGCCACAATGAATTTGATAAACATGTTTCAATTCTGTTATATTAAATAACGAACAAACAGGTTTGATTAATTGCAAAATATTAAGTTTTTAAGTACAAAGGTATGCACACAATGAACAAATTGGATTTACTTTCAAGTTTCATATATATCAAAATAAACAATAATCATGTATATTTCTAAAAATGGCATACATTCCAAATCAATAATAGAGTTACAAAAAGATGGCATCTTCTATGTCAACGTTCATATATACAATACAAATATTGAATATATATAAATGTCATCTAATGACCATAGACACCTAAAATTGTCCATTTTGCATTCTAATATTAATTTTTATTAATATTTTCCCTTAACATTATAGTTGGTTTTTATTAATTAACTATATTTTTTATATTCCTCTAATTATATAGTTAAATTTAATTTAATTGAATAAATTGATTTTCCCTTTGCATTTAAATTTTATTTAAGTACTATAATATATTAAATTTATTTTAATATATTATCCCTCCATTTCTTAATATAAAATAAATTTTATTTATTTTATTTCTCCACTAGCCTAAAGTTTTTCTAAGCCTTGATTAAATTAAATTAAGTTTAATTTAATCCCTTTTCTTTTTTCTTTTCTAATCTTCTTTTTTGCTAATATTCCTCTAATCTTGATTAAAAGGTAGATTACCTCTAATCATTTGCAAAATCACATTTTCCAAAGTAACCACCTCTCAATCTTTTTTCTCCTCCAATCATTTTGAATCCTTCTCTTTTCTCTCTAAAGTGAAGTTTGACTTTTGCATTGCCTCTTAATCCTAGCCACTTATTCTTTTTGCCTCTTCATATTAGCTACTTCCCTTTTGCCTCTTAATCTTGGCTATCCATTCTTCTGCCTCTTAAT
>BSBK01007559.1:912500-914146 GCA_027943335.1 Chamaecyparis obtusa
CTAGATATTGAATATGCAGTGGGAGTTGTTAGCAGGTATATGAGTCATCCTGGGATTGACCATTGGAATGAAGTTAAATGGATTCTCATATATTTGAGAGGAACATCTAGTAGATGTTTACATTTTAGGGGCTCTACTACTGATTTACAAGGCTATGTTGACTCAGATTTGGTAGGGGGATCTTGATACCAGATGGAGTACGACCAGATATTTATTTACTATTGGTGGGATAACAATGAGTTGGATTTCTCAGTTACAGAAGGTGAATGCTTTATCCACTACTGAGGGAGATTATGTTTCTACTACAGAGGTAGCCAAGGAGATGATATGGATTCAATTGTTCATGGAGGAATTGGGACACAAATGGATAATTATTTATTTACAGATAGCCAGAGTGCCATTCATCTTTCCAAGAATTATGCTCTCCATTAAAATACAAAACACATATAGTTGTGGTACCATTTCATTCGGTTAGTTTTGGATGATGGACAATTAAAGATGGAAAAGATACATACAAATGTTAATCCAACATATATGTTTACAAAGGTAGTAACTGTGTGTGTGAAAATTGTACCTGATCTGTAGACACAACACTTCAGTAAAACATTAGAGGTTAGCTATAATCAAAATCGTGCAAAATTGAAATCTAATTTAACCAAGCGATTTACTGCCTTCTAGTAAGTGCGAGATTAATGTTCTCAGATTGTAATCGAGATCAGTGACCTAGACGACACCTAAATGAAGGATTTGAATGCAATTGATCTAGATATGAATTGAATGCAATTAATCTATTTTTTTTTTGGTATTTTCTATGCAATAATAATGATAAAAACTTGATATGAATCTATGCTAATATGGAAATTGATCTATGAACATGCAAAGTAAGCTAACAATGATATGAAAATGAATCTAAATGAATGTAAAAACCAAACTTGATCTCACAACAATGTTGATTCGCAAGAAGCTTTGATCCTTCCAATTCCAATTCTCCAGCGTGATTGTGCAAAAATATGAGATTCTGTAGATGCAAATTTGAGAGATGAATTATGAAGAGCTGAGCCTTGTTTTTATAGAAATCCAAGGCTTTGGAGGTTGTGAAAGAAAGCCATAAATCACTCAAATAACTCAGGTTGATTTTTGAGTTATTTTTAAATAATAGATAATTAAGTCACAAAAATCATGCAAAAGCACAGTTCAACTTGAATTAGAAGTTTAGATCCACTTTAAAACTCAAAAAGATGTTGAGTTTCAAAAAGCTAACAACTTGCATTGATTTTCCAATTTTGAGTTTAACTAGTCCTTGAATGTGCACATGGATAATTATGATTTAATAAATAAATAAAGTGATTTATTCTCAACTTAACTACTTTTTGAAATAAAATAATTAATTTATGGGTTAATTAACTATTTTACCAAACTTTTATTAAAAATTATATTATTAAATAATGACAACTTGCTTTAATCAATTAAATAAGAATTTAATCAATTATTCATAGGAATTTTGATTTATTGTCAAAATTAAATAATACAATTAATAATAGACAGAATTAAATTTAATTACACAATTAAGTGGCAAATATTAAATCTAATTAATTAAATATGAAAATATTCAATTAATCAAACTTTAGGATAAATGTGATTTATTG
>BSBK01007560.1:0-150000 GCA_027943335.1 Chamaecyparis obtusa
ATATATATATATATATTATATGCACACAAAATGGTAGATGAAATTAGTGGCGCTCAAATCTGCTGACTCTTGCTTTTGAGCAGACCGCCGACGATCATAACTGTGTTTGATTTTGGTGGTTTGTGCTTTTTGGATTTCGGTGTTAGTATGCATGTATTTGTTTGCCATTTTCATTTTTTCTATCTACATTAGTAACCCTTGTTTTGAATCTGATGGATTGTATAAATTTATCCAACTTGAAGATAATGGGGTTCTAATTGATTATGTACGAGGAAAGATGAATATTTGGGACTTTTACTATTTGAGTTTTCTTCTATGGGCATTAGGGCCTGAACATTAGATTGGAATTTGTAGCCTACATTTTGAATTTGGTGGTCTATACATTTAACCAATTTGAAGATGTTTTAGAGAGTGTTAATTATGGTGCCGAGAAACATGAAGGGTTGGTATTTTATTTTTTATGAATTAGGGCTAAAAATCTAGATTAGAATTATTAGCCTGGATTTGATTAAATATGTTGGCTTGTAGCCTTAATATTTTAGTGCTTGGATGTGAAGTTCACCAATTTGATGATGTGCTAGTAGGTTATTTGAATATTGTGTCAGGAAAGTTGAATGTTTCATGTGTTTTACAAAAATAGGTGGTTGTTCTGTCTGAATCTCATGGCTTTGTCTGCCTCAGGATTTAAGTGTTACATGTAAAATGAACCAATTTGAAGATTTGTTGGTGGGTATCCATTGATCCCTCATTCAATTGCAAGTTATGGGTAGAGAATCAATCAAAACTAAAGAGACTGCAACACAAAGAGACCACTTTGAGGGGAATTCTGTTGGAAATTCTACTCAAAATATGAATGGTATGCAACTTTTTGCTTATGTTTCTCATGCAAAATAACTTAGGATTTCTATTTATGTCAAACTCATCCTCAGTTTCTTTCTAGTAAATTAGTTGGATATTGTGATATTGCTGTCAAGATTCAACTATGTAGCTTTGGAGCCAAACTCTCATTGGATAACACATATGCACACACACCCACCATCTTCTTAATGTGGGGAGAGTGCTATATTTCCTAGACACACATGCTCACACCCATAATCTCAATAGTGCATGGACAATGCTATATCAAGCCTAGATTACCCTTTGCCTCAGAGGCTGTGTCCTAGGTGTATCTATTCTACAAAGAATAGCATGGGTCATCATTGACATTACTCCATACCTGGTTGTAAAACATGCACCCTGAGGCTTGCATTACAAAATAGATTTTGTATTTTGAATCTGCCATTTTTTGTTGTCAGTTATTTTCTAACTGTTTACATGCCTTTCAGTCTTCCAACTTCTTATGAGTATTTGTATGTCAATTCATCCTTTGGCTTCTTGAGACAATGTTTGAACTATCCAGCATTTAAGAGCGATGAATTTTTATGACAATTTTTTAGGTTTTATATAAGATATGTTGACACTCACATACACCCATGTTTCCTACTCCAAAAGATTCCCAACCTTATTTCTTTCCACATTGTCATTGCCTTCATGTTTCTAATATCTTGTGCCAACATAGGCTCCACCATATCTCTAGGCCATGGCTGGCTGCACTAAATTGCTCACACACATTACTCTGGCCCCTTGATTTTGTTTGTGTTAATGCCTGTAAGCCTGTTTTAGCCATTTAGAAGTGCACATTTTGTGGAAAACTTTTTCTCATTTTATAGAGTGATTTTGTTCTTATGTAAGGAACAAGCTACATATCATGCACAAATGGATCTTCTCTTGCCCCTTTTATTTCAATTTCATTTAAAATCCTGCCACATAAACCTTAACATATACTGAAGATGTTTGGCTCAGTTTTACAAAGGTCCAAGAGGAAGGTTTAAATTTCATTTTTAATTGTCTTTTGTTTGCTGTAATGCACTAAAAGGGTGGCTGAATTGACTTAGATAGTAATTTGAATGATTTTTGAGAATCATGTCTTTTATGTTGAATCCTCTAATGTCATTTGTACATTGGACACAGGCTTAGTAGTATAGATATTTTATATCATCCCTAAAAGAGGAGACAGTAAATAAGTGAAGATATAACAACTTTTATTGTTATGGATATTCTGAATGAGAGCTTTCCTTCTTGGTTTTATTGGGTCTAACCTTAAGTGCGATTACACACCAAAGTGTGATTGCTAGTTCATAAATACGGCATACCCATTGCACACCAAAATGCAATTGCTAGTTCATAGAAGGCTAAGAAAATGTCTGACCAAATATGGGGGAAATTTTTAGAATCTTCCAAATCAAGGGTTATTCTAATATTTATTTTTCTTCCAAACAAAATGATATCACTTATCTTCCAACTTTGTTCAAATTCTTGCATTGGTGAATCTTTTGTATAATGTTGATGACTTATATTTGTGCTGGTAATTTTGCTGATACTATTTTTCACATTGTGGCATGCAGTGGTGCATCAATTCAAAATAAGAAAATGTTTAACATAATTTGTATGCTTCCCGAGATAGTTGCAAGGGCATTGGTTCCTAGATTGCAGACTATGAAAGGCACTGGTAAAGCAGTTAATTACTTGACACCTCCAAGGATATTACTTGCTCTAATCACTACTTGGCTTTGACGAGATCGATGGTTTGATGAAAAGGTAAATTTCTAGTTTGAGGTTAAAATTTAATGTCAATGCAATAAATTTTTATATGAACAATCATGGAGAGTAAAAGGTCATGACTTGGAGGACATATATTAGAAAGGGCTTTGTTGGTGATAATTTCAGCAGAATCAACTCTATCTTGACATTTGATTACGGGCATACATGCCTAGGAATTTTGATTGTTGTTTTCATTCATTAATTAACTTTTTGATGAAAACATTCTTCACTCTCAAATAAGGCTTTTTGGCAAGATTATTTTAAAACACTTTTCTTTTGTTTTCTTCATTTTTATATCGACCCTACCTAGTGTTTGTTAAGATTATGGCCTTGATGGCAAAATCAAGTGTGCCAAAAAAAATATTTAATTGTTAAAGAGAATAATATCGATATATAAATAATGATATTAAATATATAATATATTTAATATCTATTGTTTATTAAATACAATTTTAGCATTGAATTATTGTAAATAAGAAACCAAGACCACTTTTTAATAGACATTTTTTAAAAATTTTTTTTTACCATTGGTCTCAATTTCGACCAATGCTATGGTCTCAATTTCTACCAATGCATGGTCTCAATTTCAACCATTAGGCCAAAAAACAACTGCAATGTCATACATTCGACCAATAGTATGGTAGAAATTGAGACCATTGCATGGTCTCAATTTCTACCAATGTATGGTCTCAATTGCGACCATTGGGAAAAAAAAATGACCACAATGCCATACATTCGACCAGTACTATGGTCAAAATTGAGACCATGCAATGGTCTCAATTTCGACCATTGCATGGTCTCCATTTCAACCATTGGGAAAAAAAATGATGGTGATCCTTTCAGTTTCAAGCAAGAGCTGCAGTTGGAATTTTGACCAATATTTTGGTCAAAATTTAGACCAATAAAAAATATGTAGAAAATTAGATGAAAAAATAATGATGAAAGTTTTGGTCATGGATTCGACCAATTATTGTCAAAAATTCAACCAATTCTCGTCGAAATTTGAGGTAAAATTTACTAGTGTATACAAGGCAAATGATGCGGATACTAGCACAAAGATATCAAAGGAGAGCACAGAAAAGATGGTTACTGATGGGAATAGGGAGTTCACTAATATTTTATACGAGATTAGTGTGTTAGAATTGGAGAAAATCAAAATGCTTAATAGATTCAGTGAGCTTAGGAACCTTGTTGTTCCTAATATTTCTATTTTGGAGACCACATCAGTAGACTTAGACCTTGGTCTTAAGTCTTACATGGGATTCACTCCTACTGACTTGTGGAGTGTAGATATAACTATGCATACATTAGATGGAATGATCAATGTTGCAGAGATAGTAATGAATAATTGGGAAGCTAAATTCCAAGTACTAAAGGTGAACTTTAGTGATGTGCTTAAGATAGTAAGTACATAATTTTGAATCCAAAATTTTGACTGTATATACAATTTTTTTTTGGAACCTTTGTCATTGATGTCAAAGGGGGAGTGTAGGAAGTGAAAAATGTGCATATATAGGGAGTCATAAGTATAGTTAGTGGGAGATATGTACTTAGAGAGTTATGCATTTTTATCTAGGTTGATGTTCTACACTTAGTCATTTTCCACTAAGTATTCCCATCAATGCCAAAGGGGGAGATTGTTGGAAAGTAATCAACATTGGACTCCATCTATGTTGTCATTTATGGAAACACTTATCCCCATGATCACTACAAGACACAATGACACAATTTTTCCAGGTAGTGAAGTAAAAAATGCCTAGGTCCGTAGTCAGTCATAGGAAAATAGGTGTAGTATTGTGTATTGTGAAGATGCTATGGGATGAATTGTGGAATGCAAAGTTACAGGATGATGTATTTATGTATGGTAGAGCTCTATGTGTGATTGCACATGTTTTGGATGTGAAGTTTCAAAGATACAAATCTCTGAGTATAGTTACAAGAAGAGAATAGAGCATTGAGGATTGTGAAGTTGCGTAGGTATTGGCCTACTATGTTATGTTATCTAATGTATTGATCATGTATGTATGACCAACATAGTTTCATTGTCATGTATGCAAGGTTGTGTGTTGCAATATTATGTTGCTAATCTTGAATTATGTTTTTTAAATGCCTATTAAAGGCCAACCTAGTTACTATACTCTTGATTGGGTATAAGTATATGATGTAATATGTGATTTGCAAAGTATGGATAGAGTATGTATAAATTATGGATACAAGTTTGAGTAGAGTGGAGTAGTCTAGAAGGTGATTGAGAATAGGTTGCATGGATTTGTAGTAAGAGTTCTCATATAAATATATTTAATCTCTCTGTATATTAGGACAAGAAGTTAGCCATTTTGTAAGTGTAGTGAGAACATATTTTTTATACCCCTAACAAGGTTTATCATTCCTCTAAAAAGGACCTTCTTATTGTAATAATCATCTCCTAATAGGGCCAAGACTCTGAATAGGGCCTCTATATTATAGTGTATATATTTGTGGGTACCATCCCCACTGGGTTTTTCCCCTTGGCTAGGGTTTCCTCAAGAAAAAATATGGTGTTATAAGTACTCTTGTGTATGTGTACTTATTATGGATTATTGTATGATTTTTTATTTTTTTAATTGGTTAAGAAATAATTTAAAGTGTTGTGATACTGATTCACCCCCACTCTTAGTATCACTTAATTCTAAATGTAATGTGGTTCAAGAAGGAGTAGTTGTGGGAACACATTGGTTTCCTTGTGTTTCACCAGTACAAGGTGAAAAAGGTCTATCCATGGACGGTAGGAGCAGTGGTCATTTTTATCCTAAAATGCAAAAGGAATGATATTCCAAACATATCCATGATGAGTCTCCCAAATAGAAGATAAATTATGGTATTGATACCCTATTTTCTTTTCATGTTGCTAACAAGTTGGTTGTAGGTTTAAAGATGCAGTATGAGGAGTTTTCATTTCAAAATATTTCCCAAGGAAGATAGATTTTTAGAACTCCAATAAGAAGACTTGGAGGTGTCAAGACTAAACCACTTATGTCTTGGGGCAAGAGCTCTTTTATTGGTGGGGAGTATGGTGTAGGTGCACCAACAAAGGAAAGTGGGTACTTGAGGACTCCAAGCATATTTTAATATGTGAGGGAATAAAAAAGAGTCAATTGGGATATTTTAAAGCCAATTATGGCCTCTTTTAAAGAGACATTTGATGTAAGAGTCCAAAGTCCTAAGGGTCTTAGTAAGGACCCTAGGACCAAAACTAATGTAAAATGGGTCAATAGTGCCTAATGGATTGGATTGGCATACTAAAGTCACAAATAATGTGCATTGGGCCAAAAGGGATCAAATCTCATAGTTTGGGTATTTAGAAGTGATTAGTACTTAATTTAAATAAGGTTTTAAATTTAAATATAATAGCTAGTTGCCATTTTGGTGGGAAAGGCCAAAACTAAGGTAATGAGTGGTTGTAAAGAGATAAAAATATCATTGTATGTTCAGAGAAAACCTAACCTATTCGTAAAAAGAGTATAAATTCAAACATCAATTTAAGAGAATATTCCTAACATATAGTAAAATCTATTTGCAAAGACACTTGAGATAGAGCTCAACGGGAGAACCCTATCACCGTTCGATTTTCTATTAATTTAGGGATGTGGGTGTGCTCTCAAAACACATGGAGCTTGTCCCTAATGTAGATTAAAAATAATTAGGACCAATCAGGGACCATGAGAACCCCATAGTGGCATAGAATCAGGTATAGAACACTTGATTTGTCCCTAGAGCCTCAAGGAGCCTAATAGAGCTAGAATGTAGATTAAGCTAAAGATGATTAAACTAGATTGATTTTAAGAAAAATGAGAGGTGTGAGATGATGAAATGGAATGTAAAACAATAAAATAGACTAGGTTAATCCATATTAGCTAAGCTAGGATGTGATTTAGGAAATCTTAAAAATGAACCAAACTAACAATTATGCTAAAAGCTTATGATCTAGAAGTAAACTAGCATTATAACATTACTTAGTAAATGAAAGGTGAATTGGTATTTTTCTCTAGGAAATGAGGGTATTTATAGGATTTTTGGAAGGACTTGGGTTAGGAAGTGGAGTTAGGGTCAGAATCAGGGTTTGGGGTAAAGTCTAGGGTATGGTTAGGGGTAAGGTTAGATGGATGAGGGTTAAGGGTTTCTCACACATGTTTGAGAAACACTAGGGAAGTGTTCCTAGGGGACCAAGATGTAAGAAGGGTCATGGGATTCATTTATGAGGTTGTAAGAGCCTTAATGAGGGTGTAAGAGGCTATTATTGAGTCTGTAAGGCTCACTAATGAGGGGGTTTGACCAAAAGTCAAAGGAGTGTGGTTTAGACTAAAAAGGGTAGGAATCACCCTCTAATTAGGTTTAGGAAGGGTTTAGGAAAGTTTAGGAGGGTTTAGAAATCTCTAGAAGATTCTAGGTTTTTAGGCTTTAAATAAATGTTTAATTTATTTAGGGTTTGTGACATTCTTTATCAAATATTGATTAAATAAATAGGGGAAAATCATTTAAATTTGATTTAAATAATTTTGGGAGGGATTCTTTAATTAAAATAGAAGGGATAATAATGATAAAAACTAGTTAAATAAATAATTAATTAATTAACAAATGATGATGTCATTAGGGGTTTTTGCAAAATAAAATATTTTTATTTTGGAAAAGGCTTTTAGGTGTCTACATTTTTTCCCTCTTTGATGTGATGCAGCAAGTGGAGTCATCTCAAAGATAAGAAAATAAGATGCCCCAGGCTAGAACTTAGAGGAATAAGGGGTTGTGCCCCCTCGAGAAAATAATGCAAAGAGGAAACTTTGTGGAATTTTCTTGAAAAGGACATAGGTGGGAAGGAAAGGAGGGAAAAGGATGAAGGAAGGAGGGGGGATAAATAACCAAACTTCCAAGAGAAAAGATGGATGAATGCAATATGAGGTGAAATGCAGGATGTAGGATGAAGTTATATGAAGGATGCAAGATGCAATATTAATCTATATGATGCACGATGGGGGATTTGGGGATCTCCTTGTGTAAATGTGGAGAGCATAACCTAGTTTGATATAGCAACATTAGAGAGCTACCAAGGATATTTGGATCACAAGGCCTTGTCACTAGTGTTGCATAGGACTGACGTGAAAAATACATGCAAGGGTTGCCCCAGCATCACACATGAAACCAAGATGAAGAATGGTAGAAACGATGCTGGAGAAACCAAAAAAAATGACATTTACCAAGTGCACCATGTAAGCCAGAAGATCACATGTGAACTGTAAAAGGGGCATGTCTGACTGACTCATAGGAAGAAGTAAAAGATCAAAATACCTTGCCCCAAATTTCTTGCATTCACAACGCACCATGTATAAAGGATCGTGGTAACTTTGAGGAGAGGAACAATAAGAAGCCACAAAAGATTAACAAGATCCAAAGGAAAAAATCAAAAACCAAATAAACAAATCCACAAGACATCCTTTGCCAAGGAGAAGGATTGATTGGATCGGTGGTGGGAGATTAGATCTGAATGTGAGGAAGGATATATCTGACACAGACCGAGTTTGATTCATAGAAGATTAGGTTGGATAGGAGGAAGGATACATCATCAAGTAATGGAATATGGATGAAGTGACTGAGAGGGGGGGGGGTGAATCAGTCAACCATAAAACACTTCACAATTAATTCTTTCTAGATCCCTTAGGATATCTTAACAATGTTATCTATTTTAGCACTCGGTAAATAGATTGTAGTAACTTTGAAGATGCAGAAAGTATTAGCAAAATTATCTTTTAGATATTCATCAGCACTGGTGTATGATTAAGATAGTAATTGAGAACACAAGAGACACAAGATTTTAACATGGAAACCCAATATGGGAAAAACCACCAATGTATCTAGATACTAATTTTCACTTTTCTGAAGTGATGCCCGGTTAGAAGCCAACCCGGTAAAAGGTTACAAAACACACTGTTAGGTGTGACCTTGTTAGAGGATTTAAACACCCTGCTAGGAGTGGCCTGGTAAGAGGTCTTGAAAATAATTCAATGGAATTGTCACCTTGTTAGAGGATTTACAATATGGTTGTTAAACCAACTCGGTTAAGAGATTTAGAATTCACCGTTACAATGATAAGAGGGTAACAATGAAAAATGACCTGTATAATAATGCAACTGTCTTGCTGATTACAGATCTCTATTCTGCATATGTGTGATCCTTCCTGATCGAATAAATCTGTGCTGCACCTCAAGGATATCTGAACATCCTTCACAAATTCGCACACACCTTTCCTATCTTTCTTCTGTAAATCTTCTGCTATATTTCTTGTTTATTTTTCACATTTGACCTTTTATTTATATGATTTTAGATTTGTCAAATTGACGTTATTTAGTATAACAGTCGGCTGAATTAAGCAAACTCTATTTGCAACAATCCTTCAAGGGCCGACAGTGCTCGGTGACCATAACTTTCTATAATCTTTCAGAGACCGAGGGAGCTCAGTAAACACCGACAATCCTTTACCTTCGATAACCGACTGAACTCGGTAAACACTGAATTTCCTTTGATGACCGACTGAACTCGGTAAACACTAAATTTCCTTTAATGACCGATTGAACTCAGTAAACACTAAATTTCCTTTGATGACTGACTGAACTCGGTAAACATTGAATTTCCTTTGATGACCGACTGAACTCGGTAAACACTAAATTTCCTTTGATGACGGACTGAACTTGGTAAACACTGAATTTCCTTTGATGACCGACTAAACTCGGTAAACATTGAATTTCCTTTGATGACCGAGTGGACTCGTTAAACACTAATATTCCTATCTGGTAGACCGACTGAGCTCGGTAGGAACTGATTGCTGCAGACTATGACATTGTGTGACATCAAAGACAATACATAATTTGAGTAGCAATTTCCTTCAGACAATTGTTTCCAACAATCTCCCTCTTTGGCATTGATGGCAACACAATATGTCATAGCATAAGAAATTTGAAAGAATTAGCTCGGTTCAGATTCAAATCTCCCTCTGCCAGCAAACTTCTTTTATCCTGAAAATTCTTCCTTCTGACTATTGAAAATTTCTTGAAGTAATAGAAAAGACATAGTAAACACTCCCTCTTTGACAACACATGCCAAAGACAATTCACATATTACTGGTGTAAATTAATGTACCTCAAGTACTGATTCATATGCAATGATTCCTTAAATATGCTGCATCAACTGGTTGATTTTCAATCATTTTCTGGTTGATGCATCACTAAAACTGTATTTAGTGAGCCTCGGATAGGGGAATGACCCCTAACTTACCTCTTAGATACACAAATGCATCCTTAGGTAATGGTTTGGTAAAAATGTCTGCAATCTATTCTTTTGTATGAATATATTCTAATCTGATTTCCTTGTCCTGCACCAATTCTCTGACAAAGTGATATTTAATAGCAATGTTCTTGGTTTTGGAATGCATCATTGGATTCTTAGAAATGTTTATTGCACTGGTATTGTCACAAAATATAACAACTGGTTCTTTGATTTCAACCTTCATACCTTCTAATAATTGTTTAAACCAAACAATATTTGAACAGTTTACTGCAACAGCAACATATTCTGCTTCAGCTGTGGATTGAGATGTGCAATTTTGCTTTTTACTAGTCCAGGATACCAGTCTTTTTCCAAGAAAAAATGCTCCACCACTTGTGCTTTTTCTGTCATCAATGTTTCCTGCCCAATCAACATCAGTAAATACTTTTAAGTCTAGATTGCCTCCAAATTTATACCACAAACCATATTCTTCAGTTCCTCTTAAATATCTTAAGATTCTTTTGATTGCCATCATATGATTTTCCTTAGGTTTTGCTGAGAATCTAGCTACTATACCGACTACTAAGGCAATATCAGGTCTTGTATGTACTACATACTGCAATTTTCCAATCATAGATCGGTATAGGGTCTGATCAACTTCTTTTGAATCATCATTTTTGGTAAGTTTCAGTCCAGTACACATGGGTGTACCTGTTGGAAATATTCAGGAATTAACCAAGTTACTGAGAGGGGAGGGGTGAATCAGTAACTCCAAATTTTCTTCTCTATTTTAACATGTATTTTACTTTTAACCTTTGCATATAGAAAGCATGAAACTTAAAAGCATTCACAATAATGACACATAGATTTGGTTACCCAGAAACCTTCCAAAAGAAAGTAAAACTGGGGTGGGGATGAAACCCACAAAGCTTTAATACTTCAGAATAAAGTTGGCCGGTTAAGGCTTACAATTTGATCACTTCTGATGATCTACCCTGTTAGGAGCAATAAGGATTGCTAAATCCACCTTGTTAAAGGATTTACAAACATACAGTGAAGTATGCACTCGGTAAAGAGATTTATACAAAGACTGTTAAGTCTACCCGGTTAAAGGATTTAGTACTGATTCACCTGTTAGAATGAAACAGTAGATCTCTGCTTTGCAACTGGATTGCTGATTGAGATTCTCTGATGTACTGATCACCTTCTGTGATGAATTTGTCTTTGCTGAACCTTATACTTCTGAAGCCTTCTGCAATTCACTTATCTCTGCCTTTCTTTTTCTTTCACATATATTCTTCTTCATTATTTTTCATCTTTTTACAATATAGTTTATATATAAGTCTCAAACAATTAATTACAATTACAATTACACAGTCGGCTTGACAAATAAACATAAGTGCTACTAAGTCGGCCCAAATATGGTTACTCGGTTCCTTCAAACTGACTCGGTGACTTTCTGATACTCGGCGTCCACTGCATTACTCGGCATCGTCATGCACTCGGTAGAAGTGAAGGCACGGTTCATACTGATCACTCGGTAGGTATTGAACTCGGTAAGCATTGGTGACTCGGTAGACAAGATGTTACTCAGTTTACATTGTCCTGATCGGTTTGTACTAACTTGCTCGGTTTCCATTGTCTGCTCGGTTTGCACTATCTGCTCAGTTTGCACTGTCTGCTCAGTTTGCACTGTCTGCTCGGTTTGCACTATCTGCTCGGTTTGCACTGTCTGCTCGGTTTGCACTGTCTGCTCGGTTTGCACTGTCTGCTCGGTTTGCATTGTCTGCTCAGTTTCCATCCAGAATGCAAATAAGTGTTGTCACTAGTGGCAATTCTGCTTAATGCCAACAATCTCCCCCTTTGGCATTAGTGACAAAAACACTTATTGGCCAAAAATTTATATACATGAATCATGCTGAGTTTTATTTTGATTTTTCAAAATTTGTCTTTGTTATAGGGCTTTATACATTGTCTCCCTCTTTCAATGTGCTAACTGTTTCTTATACAAATCTATACAGTATACATATCTCTCCTTCTATACATATCTCCCCCTTTTTGACGATAATGCCAAAGGTGCATATACAAGTTATTTACAGAGAGAATCCAAAATTTGATAAGAAATTAGAATGTACCTTCATTATTAGTGCCAGGGTTCTGTCCCAACTTTCTTGCAGAATCTTACATGTTTGTATAGCAATTTGGATTTCTGCAGAGATTTCAATCATGTGATCTGCTATGGAGAACTGATTGTCATGAATCAATGTTCTGGAATGTTCAATGTGCTTATACATTGTATTCATGATGGGAAGGATCATGTGTTGGATGTCTAGCAGTGTGGACCGGATCCTTGAGTCTTCTTTCAATAGATCAGACTGCATATTGGATAGATGTGAAATTTTCATGTGATGAGCAGAGCTTGAACTTGGTTCAAGTTGCAGCTTCTATATGCTAATCTTCATATCCTCATCCATTTTATTCATTTTATCTTTGACATCCTTTGTGAACTCGGCAAAATTGCATAGTCTGGCCAAAAGAGAGGTAGCATTAGAATAAATAGACTCTGTGTTAGACAAAACTGAAGACAATTCCACTTGGTTGATAGCTATGTGCTGAGCAATGTGCTCAAGCACTTTATTGTTGAATCTCTTCTCAGCTCTTTCAACTAACTTTTCTGTCCCGGATGAGTCCTCATTGTATTTCTCAACTGCTTCTGCCAATTGTAACAAAACATGCTGGGAAGAGTCTACTTTAATGCCTAATGCATCAGACAAAATGTCCTTAGCATCCTTGATGATTTGATACTCTTTGTCTCTCTCCTCCTTAAGCTTCTTTTGTTTTGCTTTCCTTTGGAGGATCTCACCTATATTCTGCATCTGGTCTGCTGAGAGATTTGCAAAATCTAAAGTAGGAATCTCTATCTCTTCATCTAGGTCTATATCCTCAACTATATTTTTACCCAAAAATTTTATACTCGGTAGAGCCTTAGGCTTATCTGTACTTAATGCTCTTGTAGTAGTGACAGTAGATAAAGTAGGGCTGGCTATTGACACTGGTATACTTTCTACTGGAGAACTTAAAATATTTACACTTGATGATTCAAAAGCTGGAAAACTTACTGGTACAGGAGACTGCAGCTCGGTAGAAGAAATGGTAGCTGCCTCTGATGTTGCTAGGGATGATTGGACAAATGTGGAAGTTGTCACAACCATGCTTGAAGGTGTCTCAGGGCTGGATGTAGAGACTTTCACTGGAGAGGTAGGAAGGGATGCAATGACTTCTGCTGCTATCCTTACAGTATCATCTACCCCGGTGTCTTCTTCTTGCTCATCGCTGTCATCTTCAATATCCTTTATTATTACAGTTTCAATGCTTGGTTGGTGAAGGTAGTATATGTTCTTCCATGTGGCTTTTGCAGCCTTCACAACCGATTCAATATTGTTGATCAAAATCAAACAAGTATTGAACTTTAATGTCATTTTGTTTTCATTTTCTTTTAGTGCCTTCTTTACTTCATCATTGTTCAGGCTCGGCATCAACTGTCTCAGGTTTTGATCAAATATGTCTATTACAGTTTGCCTTGCATTGCTCCATCTCATTCTTATCGGATTCAATAGAACTGCTGGAACCTGTGGGGTAATTTCTTCAGGAGAGTATTTCCACTGTCCCATCTTCTCAACAACAGCATCTTCTATTTCCTTCTGTTCTGCTTCCGATCTGGTTTCATATCTTAGGGATTTTATATTACTTACTCCAGATCCTGATCCATCTCTGAAGAGTTTGAGCTTTTCTTGAAGGGTTAGAGGAGGCCTTTTGAATACTATGTCTTTATCTGCCTTTTCTGCCTTGTCTGCCTTTCCTCTTGTATTTCTCCTTGTAAACACAGCAGTGGGAGGCACAGATGCCTTAGTGATAAAAACTTTTCCTTTCTTCTTTGCAGGTTCTGGTTCCTCTGTTTTCTCATCCTTTTCCTCTTCTTTTTCACCTATTTCTTCTTTCTCCTCGGTTATCATTTGAATTTTAGCTATCCTTTTCTTTCCTTTGTTTACCGCCTGTGGAAGCTTTATGCTTAGTTCAATTCTCATCTTAGCTTCATCATATGTTCCAAAATATGGGGCTTTGGGATTGACAGGCTGATTTAGAAGTGCTTCAATAATGTTCTTGGTTTCATCAATATTTACCTCATAAGGAAGAGGTTTTGCATATACAGTTCTCGATTTAACTGCTTGAACATACACATTATCACAATCTACCATAAAACAGATGTCATCTTTGTAATCTTCCACCAACTTCTGTGGAATCCAGAATCTGTCATTCATTTTCTCTTTGAAAGACTCAAAATAATTATCCATGATGCTTTCAAAGTTTTCACCCATTTCTGTGATGTATTCATTAATTTCATAAAGTACTAGCACATCTTTTCTCCATACAACTTTTCCTTTAGAAGGGAAGAATTTCTGAACATAGAAGAATAAACAGACTATCAAGGATCCAAACTTACATGGATTGTTTTTGGAAGTTTTGATGCTTTCCATGTTCTTGTTGAACTGTTTCAACAATAAGTCTGCTAGGTCAAATGTCAAGTTGTTTTTGACCACTTTGTATGCTAGGTCAACAGCTTCACATGAGACACTGTTCTGTCGACTAGAACTGTAAATCTTGTGTGCAATGATATGTGTACCAAACTTCAGTTCGGCGTCGGTAATGCTGCTAACCTTCATGCCTCTACCATCCCACTCGGCTAGGGTTTTCTTCTCTAGTTCCATCTGACCTAGGGTTTTGGTAGTTTTCACTTTGTTCAACATGGGAAGACCGGTAACTTGATGAATCATTTTCCTTGTGATCTCAATAGGTTTCTCAAGCCAAATCTTGCCATCGTGTACTCGGCTGAGAATGTACCTAACCCATTTATCTCAAAAGTTTCGAGGAAGATGTGCAATGTGGACTAAACCCTTATCTTCCAGATGTTTGTGCTCGGGCTTCAAAATACTATCCACACATAGTTCCTCACGCACAATGTCTAGTTCTAGGTTTCCCATTTCTTGAATAGAATAGTTAAAATGATTACGGATATCGTTGATAAGCAGTACCTTAGGAGGAATCTGAGATTGAGCTCCGTTCGGATCTAGGGCTGCTGCAATAGCGGGCACGATCTTAAAATCTGGTGCTTTCCACTCCCCTTGGACTAACATGTCTAATCCTTTCTTCGCTGAGGTGCTGGATGATGCCATGGTAGCTCACAGAGAATTCCTTTCGCAAGAGTATTAAATCGCCGGGTTGCCCTTGAAGTTTTCTGCTCTCAAAGTGCTTAAAGATTCATGGTGAAGAATGAGTTCGATTACTTGCTTTTTGTTTACAATTCTGTCATTAATGCTCATTTCAAATTAGGGTAAGAATTCTGACAGACTGTCACCCACTAAGAATTAATTGCTCGGAAAAGACTTCGCAGCTCGGTGAACTCGAAAATTCATAATGCTCCGACCTTGCTCGGTAAAGACAGGTACCGACCTTGCTCAGTGAAGACTATACCGACCTCGCTCGGTGAAGACTATACCGACCTCGCTCGGTGAAGACTATACCGACCTCGCTCGGTGAAGACTATACCGACCTCTCTCGGTGAAGACTATACCGACCTCGCTCAGTGAAGACTATACCGACCTCGCTCGGTGAAGACTATACCGACCTCCCTGTGATCTCACTGCATCTTGCATGCTGATTTAGACTTTTCTTTTAATTTCGGTTTTGGAACTGCTTGAGATTGATCTATGAGAGTACAGTTCCAGTGCTTCCTTGGAAATTTAATTTGAGTCGATAGAGCCATCCATTCCATTACTTGGACTGGATTGCTCGGTAGCTTTAGGAATCCATTTTTGTCTTACCTGTTTCCTGACCTTAGTTGCTTCATTCTTCTTTCCTTCTTCAATTTCATTAGCATTCATGCAATTTCTGGCTATGTGACCAAGTTTAGTGCATTTGAAACATCTTACGGTAGTGTCTCTTTTCCTTAGATGATGTTTTATGCAATTCATGCCAATGTGTCCATATTCTCCACAGTAATGACATCTACACCAGGTGTTGTAGTCCCATCCAAACATTGCTTTTACAATTTGTTCTGCTGGATTAAATGTCTTGGATCTGCACTCGGATGCCTTGTGACCTTGTTTGTTGCACTTGTGACAATTACCTCTGAATCTAGGTTTTTCCCTGCATTCATTTTCTTTATGACCAGGTTGATTGCAGCTATAACATTTTCCATTGAATTCTACTTTTTCATTGTTCCAACATTTATTTGAAGTATGTCCTATTTTACCACAATGATTACAAGTAGGTTTTTGATTTCTTTTAGTACCTTGCTTAGAGGATTCGCCTTCTTCTTTGTATCCAAGTCCTGCTTTTCCTTTTTGCCTATGAAGATTTCATTTATACAGCTGATTCAAGTCTTCTTGACTTTTCAGCATTCCTTCATTGATTTGTTTTTCAGCGTTTAGGTCATCCATCAATCTTAGATTGATTTCCTTTTCAGATCTTAGTTCTTCTCTTGTTTTTTCTACTTCTGAACTTAGATTTAGAATTTCTTCATTTGTATGAGAGATCTGATCAATTAGATTTTCTAGCTGAAGGGTTTTGTTTTGGACTTCAATGTTTCTTCCATCTAATTCATCTTTCAACTTGTTTCTCTGTTCCAAGATCTCACAGAATCTTGTAGAGTGTAGTTCTTGTTCTCTTTTCAATTTTCTCACTTCTTCCTGCAGAGACCCATTCTTTTCTAGGAGTTCTTTGATAGCATTGTTTGCTTCATCTGAGTTATTTGAGGGAAGAAGATCTTCAATCTTTTCTTCAATGTAATTCTGATCATTCATCTGATTTGCAAGTTCCTTCCTTCTCCTTAGGGATTGGGAAAGATGTTCTTTTGCTTCTTTGAGTTTAGCTATGGCCATTTCCAGATCTAGCTTTTCATTTTCAATCACCTTGTTCAGTTTGAATACCTCCATTGTCCTGGATCTTTGCTCAAGCTAGTTAAGCTTTGTCTTGAGAACCAATGCTGCTCTGATACCAATTGTTGGAAATATTCAGGAATTAACCAAGTTACTGAGAGGGGAGGGGTGAATCAGTAACTCCAAATTTTCTTCTCTATTTTAACATGTATTTTACTTTTAACCTTTGCATATAGAAAGCATGAAACTTAAAAGCATTCACAACAATGACACATAGATTTGGTTACCCAGAAACCTTCCAAAAGAAAGTAAAACTGGGGTGGGGATGAAACCCACAAAGCTTTAATACTGCAGAATAAAGTTGGCCGGTTAAGGCTTACAATTTGATCACTTCTGATGATCTGCCCTGTTAGGAGCAATAAGGATTGCTAAATCCACCTTGTTAAAGGATTTACAAACATATAGTGAAGTATGCACTCGGTAAAGAGATTTATACAAAGACTGTTAAGTCTACCCGGTTAAAGGATTTAGTACTGATTCACCTATTAGAATGAAATAGTAGATCTCTGCTTTGCAACTGGATTGCTGATTGAGATTCTCTGATGTACTGATCACCTTCTGTGATGAATTTGTCTTTGCTGAACCTTATACTTCTGAAGCCTTCTGCAATTCGCTTATCTCTGCCTTTCTTTTTCTTTCACATATATTCTTCTTCATTATTTTTCATCTTTTTACAATATAGTTTATATATAAGTCTCAAACAATTAATTACAATTACAATTACACAGTCGGCTTGACAAATAAACATAAGTGCTACTAAGTCAGCCCAAATATGGTTACTCGGTTCCTTCAAACTGACTCGGTGACTTTCTGATACTCGGCGTCCATTGCATTACTCGGCATCATCATGCACTCGGTAGAAGTGAAGGCACGGTTCATACTGATCACTCGGTAGGTATTGAACTCGGTAAGCATTGGTGACTCGGTAGACAAGATGTTACTCGGTTTACATTGTCCTGATCGGTTTGTACTAACTTGCTCGGTTTCCATTGTCTGCTCGGTTTGCACTGTCTGCTCGGTTTGCACTGTCTGCTCGGTTTGCACTGTCTGCTCGGTTTGCACTGTCTGCTCGGTTTGCACTGTCTGCTCGGTTTGCATTGTCTTCTCGGTTTCCATCCAGAATGCAAATAAGTGTTGTCACTAGTGGCAATTCTGCTTAATGCCAACAGTACCAACTAGTTTTGAATCTTCCATACCAAACTTCTTAAGTATTTCCTTAATGTATTTAGATTGAGTAATGTATATACCATTCTTGCTTTGCTGAATTTGAAGACCAACAAAGAATTTTATTAAACCAAACATAGACATTTCAAATTCTTTGTTCATTTGCTCTGAAAATTCTTTGCACTGATCCTCATTCCCTGTAAATATAGTATCATCTACAAATATTTCTGCCAATACAATTTTGTCATCCGGTCCTTCTTTAATATATAGATTGCTGTTATCATTGGCTCTTTTGAAATTAATCCGAATCAAATAGTTATGGATTCTTTCATACCATGCTCTAGGAGCTTGTTTCAAACCATACAATGCTTTGTGTAACCTGCAAACCATGTCCTTTTTATCTAGATCAACAAAACCTTTAGGTTGTTCAATGTAGACTTCTTCATCAAGAATTCCATTGAGAAATGCAGATTTTATATCCATTTGATATACCTTAAATCCTTTGTGTGCTGCATAAGCAAGTAGAGTTCTTACAACTTCTAATCTTGCAACAGGAGAAAAAGTTTCTCCATAATCTATACCTTCTTCTTGAGAATAACCTTTACATACCAGTCTAGCTTTGTTTCTAGATACTTGACCATCTTCATTCAATTTATTCCTGAATACCCATTTTGTTCCAATAACATTCTTATCTTTAGGTCTGGGTACAAGAGTCCATGTTTTATTCTTTTGTATTTGTTCTAATTCTTCATTCATTGCTTCAATCCAACTTTCATTTTCCAATGCATCTTTGATATTTCTAGGTTCAAAGTTAGTAAGCAGACATGTACCTTTTAGCTTGCTTCTTGTCATAGTACCATCTGATTTGTTTCCAATGATTTGATCTAGTGTATGATGTCTTCTGACATATTTGGCTAGTATAGGTTCCTTGCCTTTTGAATGATTCATGCTGTTGTCTTCTAGGATCTCTTCTTCAGGTTGCTAGGGCTCGGTAGATATTTGCTCGGTAATTTCAGGCTGAGACTCGGTCTGAATTTCTTCCTGTGACTCGGTTTGAACTTCTTCTTGTGACTCGGTTTGTGACTCGGTAACGGTGCTTGGCTCGGTAGATATAGTTTCCTTATTGATAGTAGTGTCTGCCAATATTTCAGGTTCAATGTAAATGAATCTTCTGTAGTTCTCAGGTTCCCTTTTGCTTTCTTCTTCAGTCTTTTCTGCAAACTCATCAAATTTTACATGTATACTTTCTATGACTTTGTGAGTAGATAAGTTCAGACATTTGTATGCCTTGCTTTTGCTAGAATATCCTAGGAATATTCCTTCATCACTTTTCACATCAAATTTATTTCTTCTGGATTCTTTTAAGATATAACACTTGCTACCAAATATTTTCATGTAACTTACATTGGGTTTATAGCCATACCATAATTCATAAGGAGTTTTGAATGTGTCTTTCTTCAATTGTACTCGGTTCAAGGTATGAACTGCAGTGTTGATAGCTTCCTTCCAGTACTTTATAGCGATGTTCTTTTCTATCATTAGAGTCCTTGCACAATCCATAATAGATCTGTTTCTTCTTTCTGCTATTCCATTCTACTCAGGAGTTCTAGGAGCTGATACCTATCTTTTGATTCCTCTTTCAATGCAAAAGTTGTTAAAATCATGGGAGATGAATACACCACCTCTGTCTGATCTTAAGCATTTCAATCTTTTCCCTGTTTCCTTTTCCACTCTTGCTAAGTACCATTTGAACTTTTCAAATGCTTCTGATTTTTCTCTTAAATACATAACAGTCATCATTCTAGAATAATCATCAACGAAAAGAATAAAGAATTTATCTCCAGTATAGCTTTGTATTCCAATAGGTCCACATAAATCAGTATGCACAATTTCCAAAATTTCTTTAGACTGATAGTTCTTACTCTTGAAACTAGTTTTACTCATTTTGCCAATCTGACAATTCTTACATAGACCAGTATCAGGTTTCTTCAAAGTAGGAATGCCTCTAACCTTCTTGAATTTTCTTATTTTTATCATGTTATCAAAATTCACATGACATAACCTTTTGTGCCATAGCCAACTTTCTTCAGTTTGAGCAATAAAGCATGAATATTCACTGAGATCAAGATAAAATAAGTTACCTTTTGTTTGTTTGCCTGATCCAATGAGTTTTCCTTCTCCATCCATCAGTCTTGCTTGACCATTCATGAATTCAACCTTGAAACTAGTGTTGATTAGCTGTGCTACACTTAGAAGATTATGTTTTAGTACTTCAACCCAATAAGCATTATCACATATGAGTTCTTTGGTTAATGAGATTCTTCCTTTTCCTTTTATACAACAAGGTTCATTGTTTCCAAATCTTACATTACCACTATCACAGTCTTCTAGATATTCAAATTTTGTCTTGTCACCAGTCATGTGGTGTGAACATCCGCTGTCTATTATCCATATATCATCTTTGCTTATATGAGAAATGAGTGCCATCTTATCTTCATCATCATCAGATTCATCCTTTATAGCAACAAAGATAATTTCTTCTTCACTATCATCAGAATCTTTAGCCATAAAACATGTTTTCTTACCTTTATCCTTGTATGATTTGAAATTCTTTTTTCCATAGTACTTGTGACTTCTCTTCTCTTCCTTGACTTGCTTGTTTGGGCACCTAGCTGCAATATGTCCAATTTCTTCACATGAAAAATAGATTAAAGGAGTTTTACCTTTATATTTACCTTTCCCTCTAGAGTACTTCTTTGCAAGTAATGCTTCTACAATTTCAAGATCACTATCAGAACTTTCTTCTGATACTTCTTCACTTTCTGACTGAACTTCTTTAATTTTCTTGTTCTTCTTTAGTGAAACCTTGGCCTCAAATGCTAATTCAATATTTTTGGAACTAGGAACATAGTTGTCATAGTTGTCTAATTCAAAGGCTATCAATCTTCCAACTAAAGCATCCAAAGTTATATTGTGGTTTGTTTCACATCTTCTTTCTTGAATAGCTGATACTCTTATTGCATAGATAGGGAGTAATGTTCTGAGTACCTTACTTATAACAGTTTCATCTGAGATTGTTCCTCCAGAAGCTCTAATTGAACTTACACTTGCTTTGATTCTTTCAACATATTTTGCAATGTTTTCATCTTCCTTCATATTCATCTTGTCAAACTGTCCTCTTAGGCTTTCTGCTTTGGCTCTTTTCACATTTGCATCACCACCATATATTTTCTTCAGTGCCATCCACATTTCATATGCAGTAGTGCAGTCTTTAATATCATCAAATTCTTCATAGCTGAGAGCAGATGCAATTTCTATCATCATGGTGTTGTGAGTCTTTTTATCTGCAATGTCTTCAACAGTTAATGCGCCATTAGGAATTGTGTATTCTTCATCAATGTAGTTGCATCCTGAATCACCAATGGAAGCCAGATGAAGTCACATGAGACCTTACCATGCTAAAAAGTTATCTCTGTTGAGCTTTGGAATTTCCCTATTGTAAGACATCCTGATCTTTAGCTTAGGTCCTTGAAACCCTTCCTGCAAGCACCAAATGCTCTGATACCAATTGATGGAATATGGATGAAGTGATTGAGAGGGGGGGGGGGGTGAATCAGTCAACCATAAAACACTTCACAATTAATTCTTTCTAGATCCCTTAGGATATCTTAACAATGTTATCTATTTTAGCACTCGGTAAATAGATTGTAGTAACTTTGAAGATGCAGAAAGTATTAGCAAAATTATCTTTTAGATATTCATCAACATTGGTGTATGATTAAGATAGCAATTGAGAACACAAGAGACACAAGATTTTAACGTGGAAACCCAATATGGGAAAAACCACTAATGTATCTAGATACTAATTTTCACTTTTCTGAAGTGATGCCCGGTTAGAAGCCAACCCGGTAAAAGGTTACAAAACACACTGTTAGGTGTGACCTTGTTAGAGGATTTAAACACCCTGCTAGGAGTGGCCTAGTAAGAGGTCTTGAAAACAAGTCAATGGAATTGTCACCTTGTTAGAGGATTTACAATATGGTTGTTAAACCAACTCGGTTAAGAGATTTAGAATTCACTGTTACAATGATAAGAGAGTAACAATGAAAAATGACCTGTATAATAATGCAACTGTCTTGCTGATTATAGATCTCTATTCTGCATATGTGTGATCCTTCTTGATCGAATAAATCTGTGCTGCACCTCAAGGATATCTAAACATCCTTCACAAATTCACACACACCTTTCCTATCTTTCTTCTGTAAATCTTCTGCTATATTTCTTGTTTATTTTTCACATTTGACCTTTTATTTATATGATTTTAGATTTGTCAAATCGACATTATTTAGTATAACAGTCGGCTGAATTAAGTAAAATCTATTTGCAACAATCCTTCAAGGGCCGACAGTGCTCGGTGACCATAACTTTCTATAATCTTTCGGAGACCGAGGGAGCTTGGTAAACACCGACAATCCTTTACCTTCGATAACTGACTGAACTCGGTAAACACTGAATTTCCTTTGATGACCGACTAAACTCGGTAAACACTAAATTTCCTTTGATGACCAACTGAACTCGGTAAACACTAAATTTCCTTTGATGACCGACTGAACTCGGTAAACACTGAATTTCCTTTGATGACCGACTGAACTCGGTAAACACTGAATTTCCTTTGATGACCGACTGAACTCGGTAAACACTAAATTTCCTTTGATGACCGACTGAACTCGGTAAACACTGAATTTCCTTTGATGACCGAGTGGACTTGGTAAACACTAATATTCCTGTCTGGCAGACCGATTGAGCTCGGTAGGAACTGATTGCTGCAGACTATGACATTGTGTGACATCAAAGACAATACATAATTTGAGTAGCAATTTCCTTCAGACAATTGTTTCCAACATCAAGGACCTGGTTGATGAGGAGAATGTGTGTTGCTTGTTGGAAAATGATGAGTTGAGGATAATCATGAGATAAAGGATAGTTGACAAAAGATGATGCTGAAGTAAAAGGCTAAGTGGGACAAGTTATCAAATCAAATCCCACTGAATGACTGACAAGGATATGTACAATATATGGGGAGAGATAATTATACCAGATATGTACAAAAGCTCAGGAAATTAGGAAAGGAGGATCTCACTATACAATATATATATATATAGGATATGTACAAGATTGATTATTGCATGGGATAGGCTTGAGTATAGAACACCTTGGGATTGAGGAGATCATGGTGGGGATGTGGATTGGATAAAGAGGATTTTGGATCAAGATGGGTGGGGAATGAGAGATTGATAGATAATGACTCAATCCACTATGTATAATGCCTATTTCTAGGTTTTCACCAACATACTTGTCCAAGGCACTTGAATTGCCAACAATTTCACAGTTGGATGATTATTTTTCTTTTATTTTTTTATATTTTGATTTTTTAGTATTTATCTTCTTTTTTCAATTTTTATAGATTTTTTGGATTTAGATAGGATCTAGTTCATCCATACAACTTCTTTAGATAAATGATGTTGATTGGATATTTCAAGGACTTGCCTTCTGGTGTGGATAGCTAATAGGCTCCAGAGCCAAAGCTATTGGCAAGTTGGCTATATTGATGTATATGACTTAATATAGTGTTTTCATTATGGAAAAAAAGTCACATAGTTGTTTGGAGTCAGCACACTTGATGAGAAGATCAGAAATTGGTTAAGTGTTGAAGATTGGACAGTGTACAGAGTTCCTACAGCTTAGAGCATCAGCCCACGTGCGTACGACTGAGTTATGGTGTGCACCCTAGAAGTTAAGTTAGTTATACTATATTCATGCTTATTCTATGAGTGCATCATCAGATATGCAAGTATGAGAAAGATACGAGCAGTTGAAGTTGCACAGCCAATGTATGCGAGGGAAGAACAGAGTAAGCAGCCGACTATTAGCATTTTGAGTTGCGGTCATAATCTAATGATGTAAAGGCTATGCACCTATTGTAATTAGGTTTCCGACATATGTATATTTTTGTTTGTAAACACGCTTGAGCCAATTTATTTGGAAGCATTGTATGTAATAGGTCTAAGGGCCGACCTAGTTGTTTATCTTGTATGCGCATATAAATATAAGATGCACCCATTGTAATTAGTATGGATGATGATATAGAGTTTTGATAAGTAGAGAAGAAGTGTGAAAATAATATATAAGATGCAATAGAGCTTTGCAAGAGGTTAAAGCATTAGTGCATCAGAGGAACTGATCTAACAAGCAGTGTCACAGTAACAGTTCATATAGTAGATATAGTGTGTATTTAAAATCAGAAGGTTGTAGCCTTCACCACTTAAGCAATGAGCTCTAGGATAGTGCATCTACTCCCCTAACATAGACTATTTTAAAAGACTCCTAATAGGGTCTAACCCTTAACAAGGTCTACTATACTTAATACATTATAAAGAAACTCCTAATAGGGTTAAGGATCTTCTAACAAGGATCACTAAACATTAGTACAGAATATTAGTGGGTGTCAATTCCCACCAGGGTTTTGACCTATTTGGGTTTCCCTATAACCATATTGGTGTTATGTGTTGATTTCATGTTTTATGTTTATATGGATGTTCATTTTAGTACTTAAGCATTTAAGTTTAGTCTAAAGATTAAAGTAAAAAGATAAAATATAGTGAACACTGATTCACCCCCCCCTCCCCCCTCTCAGTGTTTCCATTCCTAAAAATTGGTATCAAAGCTATAGTTCTTAGAAAATAAGTCTAACCACTTGAGGAGATCATGGACAAAGAAAAAATGAAACATCTGAAAAGGAATCTGGAAGCTGCTCTTGAAGACCTGGACAAATCTAAAAGAGAAATTGAAGAACTAAAAGAAAAAATCAGTGATTCTCAATTAGTTATCAAAAGGTTAAGAGGGGATCTGAAAGAATGTTCCACTAGTGAATTGGGGATAATGGTCAAGAAGGTGAATGAAGAAAATGCATCCTTAAAAGATCAACTTGAAGAATTTGATGATAAACTGATTAACAATCAAGAAGTCTATAACGAACAAGTCAAAGAGAACCTTCAACTGAATGAAGAATTGAGGCAAGAAAACATGGAAATCTTAGAACTAATAAACAACAAGGAAAGCTTGGAATCTAAATTGAAAGAGGCTAAGAATCACATTCATAAATTATACACTAGTTCTGATTTAATAGAATCTCAGTTATATGCAAGAAGAGCTAAAGGAGATACTAGTTGCATTGGATACAATGAAGCACAACATCAGATTGATAACATGCGAGCAAGAATGAAAGAACTAGAAGGAACCTTAGATGCTAAAGAGACTAGAAGTCAGACCAAGGATCATACTAAACCACCTAAGAATGAGCGCAAGCTTATAGACCACACTTGTTATGCATGTAATAAGCATGGGCACATAGCAAGGAACTGTACAGAGGTAAGACCTTTCAATGGTTACTGTTATTCTTGTAATAAATTTGGTCATAGAGCTATGAATTGCAAGAAAAACCAAAAGAAAAGGACTCATAATAAAAGAAATCAAAATCAATCAAATATAAGAAGCTCTCAAAATGTTACATGTCAGATATGTAACTATAATGGTCACTTAGCTAAACAATGTAAGATGGTGACCCATGGCAATGCGCCAAGGAATATAAGACCTCCAGTCATTTTTCACTCTTGTAACAATGCTGGACATATCTCAAAGTTCTTTAGATCAAGGACGCAAGGTCAAGAAATCCCTAAAAAGCCAAAAAAACTAGTTTTGAATCCTGAAAGAAAAGTCAATTTTGTAAAAACTTCAGAGGATGCAAGCTTGATTTGGTTAGAAACAAAGAAGGACAAGGTTAATGATCATGTATTGGATGCATCCACAATGGACACACCCTCTACATCTAGATGAATGGCCCTCAGGGTCATAAGGGGAGCTAATTTATCTCTAGAGCCCCGCCGGGTTGGTATACTCACTCTCAGAGTATGTGCATTAGGACTTAAGCTTTTGGAGACTAGAGAAACCTTCGTGCAAGAGTGCACTAGCTAATTCTTCTCATAATGAAAGATAGAAATTTCTAAGTGACATCCCGGTTTACGCGGAAAGCATTAATGGTAGAATTTTCATTTTAAGTACACATAAATCTTTTTGATTACTCATTGCATTCGAATTCAAAGTGTTTGAAGAGAAGAAAGATCTTTAGAAGTTATTGTGAAGATTTTCATATTGATCTATCAGTGATTAGCAGTTCATTTGATCGGTTGTAGAAACCCTAGTTCGTCAGGTTGATTCAGAAGTCTTCAGATTATCTTAGAGAACATTTCAAAAGTGATAGAACAAGTAAGTGATGGCCACTCCCATAGTATTTAATGTTGCAAAAAAGAAAAGATATGTGTTTAAGAAGCATCCTTTTAAATCTACCCTAGATGATTTAGAGGGAGCATTCTCCAACATGCCCATGGGCGTTATGCATGTCGAAGACATTAGGGCATACATTTATTGTAAGAAGGAACTAGTAGGATTGGATAGACTAAGGGTGAACATGGAAACCATGCTAAAACTAGACAAAACCTTCTTAGATGAATATGTGAAGTGGAATGATCACCCTATAGTGGAGTATGCTACAACATATGAGTTCTATGAGATAGAATGGATTAAAATACTTCTGAGTAGAATTCATGATGACCTATTTTGGATAGGTGATGTGCCAGTAAGAATCACTAGTGACATAATATATGAGATGAAAGGCCTATCTAAGACTAGCGTCATCCTTCCTATGGGCAAGGATGTCAGAAAAATTGTTGAGAAAACATGTTAGTCAAGGAGTGATAGGCGCAAGATGACAATTGAGCCTATTAAAAAGATGACATCAAATTGATGTCTATGATACTTGGATACAAATTTCATCACACCAGCAAGGTGAATAGTGTGTCTGAGGGCACAATTCTAGCAGCCATTAGAATTGTGAAGGAAAATGGAGAGTTCAATTTGTGTGAGATCTTGTGTGCATAGTTGATTGATAACATCAAGGAAATCAAGCATGATAAGACCAAGATATTCAGGTTTGGGTCTTTGATCATTTACATGTATCTTCATATAGTTGGAAAGTATCAAATTTGTATTTGGACAAGTCCATTTCAATGATGCCATAGATATCTAACAAGGCATCCATAGAGAGCACATTGAGAGATTACATAACATTGGAGTTGAAGACCTTTAGGGTCAAGATGCAAATGAGGTACATAATTCCAGAAAACATAGTTGAGAAATACAAGGATACTATTTGTTTTATGGTTGAAATAGATACAACATGCATGGAGGTAATTGTACCTAGAATAAAGTGGATTCATCCACTTGGATATGAATTAGATGAACAAGTTTTGGAAGCATATGCTCAAGTGGATGAATCCTTGTTCATCTACTTCATATCCAAGTGGAGATTGCAATGGTGGCTATAGACAATGACTTGGATAATTTTGAAGAAGCTTTTGTGAGCACACAAGAAGCTGAAATGTTATGCAGCAACACACCTCCCACTCATCAAGAAGTATTGATTGAAGATATAACAGATGAGAAAGAAAAAGGAAAAATAGAAAAAGAAGAAGAAAAGAAAGAAACAAAAAAAGAGAGTAATGAACCATCAATTGAACCAGTCAAGGTAAAACAAGAAGTAATGAACATTCCCATCAATCCATCACCCTCTGCATTGTTGTCAAGTTTGACACCGAACACAACCAATTTGGACTCTTGGGGAGAAGAAGATCTGATAAAATTCAGCGTACTAGCCATGGAAAAGGCCAAAGAAAAACAAGTAATGAGGAATTCCCTACTAGTAGAATCAATAAACATTCTGAACAATCTTTTGCTAGAGGACAAGAAAGTGTCAAAGATACACTTTGTTGATGATGTAAGTACAGTCATCTCACATTTCAAAAGTAATTTTTCAAGCCTTGAAGAATCTGCATCCCTAGTTGCAGAAGAAAAATACCTGAAGAAGAGGTTGAGTGAATTAATGAGAAACTTTTCACTTGACCTAAGCTCACTCAAGACTGGTCAAGCATCCTTAAAAGATTTTTCAGATCAAGGAAGAAGAATCATTGTAGAATGCATGGACCAAGATAAGCTTACTGATGCCCATTTCAAGAAAATAAAAGAGGCAGAACCTATGATTGAGAAAGTTAAGGGTTCAGTGAAAGACACATCCATAGATGTAAACATGTGCAATAATGTATACCAAAGACAAATAGAAAAGATTGAGCAGGAAGAAAAAGAAATGGAAAAGATCAGGGCAAGGCAAACATAGGTCAGGAATGCTCTTGCACTGTAATACCCTCTCCTATGGTGATACTTGGACTTTCTGATTTGGACATTCCATTATGATGGTTAGAGAGCTATACATTTACATTTATATTTTGTGGATGATGATATGTTTATCAGATGATTGATATGCTAATTTATGGTTATCATTTATATGTTTATGGAATGAGAAAACCATCTATCTTTATATGTTTTATGGAGCTAACCCAAGGATTTGAATCTAACCATTATCATGATGTTTTATGTTTCATGTATATGTGTTTGATGTGTTTTCATGACTCAGGATGAAGTTGTAGTTACTCACTTAGTTGAGGTCCCCAAGATGTATTGATCCTGGTCATCTATTTGCATATATCTAATTTGTATGTATATCCATATGTATATATATGTATCTCTTCTTGGTGATGTAGGATTGCAGGTACTAAGTATCATCTCCACCTGGCTTCATAGGTCTAATCGATCCCTCAAAATCCTTGATCGTTGTTGTTGTTATGGATATATCACCAGGTTCCATAGGAAGAAACTCTACCTCTGATCTTTTTATCCTTAGGTGGGGAGTTCCTGAGTCAGTCCCTTGTGTGGATGTATTATGTGATCTCTCAGTTTATTGGTTTTATGGATCTTGTAGCTAGTTTCTTGTCTTCTGCATTTGTTGAGAATGAGGTTTTGAGTATGGTAGCTTTAACTGTCTTCATGGTATGTTCAAAATTTTTAGTAGATTATTGATGTGAGTTATTGGTCATTTGATGGTATGATTTAGTAATTTATCTTTAGTAGTAGCTACTTTTATACTAGCATATCTTGTTAGGAATGAGTTAGTATGTGATTAAATCATGTGATTTGAATATCAATAATAATAAATAATTTTATGGTATTATTTTATAATGCTCATAATAACAAGTGTCTATGAAAATATTAATAATAAATATTTTATATAATAGTTGTAAAATCTAACTTGTGTTAGTAGCTACCTAATATATATTTTAGAATATGGATTAGTGTATGAATAAATAATATGTTTTATAATAATGTTATTCATAATATTTAATATTAAAAATAATGTTTCTTACTTATAGTATATGTACCATAAGCATATGGGTGCACACATATGCCTATGAATACATATATAAATAAATATATATTATTATTATAATATAAATTAATTATGTGAAGGGAAATTATTATGAGGCTATGGTAAGGTTATGTTATATTTTATTTGAGAAATGCATTTGGTAATTACCATAGTAAACAAATTAGGAAAAACTATTCCTGAAATATTTATTATTTATTTTGTCATCCTCAAATTTAGGAGACAGATTATAGTTTTATTAAAAATCTATTTATCCCTTTTCGGGAATGGTTTTACAAACCATAGTATTAACAAATAATCGGTGGATAGTTGCATCAGTTGGAATACCTATGCAACTACTCCCCAATCTATATACAAAGGGATCTCCTGTGTGAGAGGGGGTTGGAGATGAATTTGGATTCAAGAAGAGATATTGTATAGTTGAGCATTTTTATTTGTAGGGAATTACAGTTGTGAGGAGAGAATTAATTATTCTTTGACAGTAGCATTTGTTGATCCGGGTAGAGGCTGGAGTTTGCATTCTGAAGGATTTGTAGGAGTGCTGGAAGAGTTTGAGAGGAGTAGATTCTTCTTCATCAACCGGTCTCCGCACGACTCCAGGTTGGAATCCATCGTGAGAGATAAATCTCTTTTACTATATGAATGCTGGTTTTAGATTTGTTTGAATGCTTCTGAATATGTTTTTGTTTTTAGAAAGTTTATACATTATTGTATTATTGCAAAATGTTAATACATTATTGTAATCTATATTATTATATTATTGTGGAACATTTATGTATTATTTGTATTATTGTATTATGTATTATTGTAGAACGTTTATGTATTTTGTATTATCGTAGAATGTTTATCCATTATTGTATTATTGTATAAATTTTTATACAATTATAAGTTGTAGTATTGTACAATGCCAGCCGTTTTAGGATTAATAATATTTTATCTCTTGTCATTAAGCAATGTGCAGAATATTTGTATTTAGTTTTATGTTGTTAAAGTATTGCTATTAGTAAACAATATGTGTGGTTTTTTAATCCTGAGTTATTGATGTCGTATTTGGATTAGGGAAATATTTTGTCATTACCCATGATTCTGTAATTAATCACATGATTCTTGATTCAATCCTAAGTTATTGTTGTCATCTTTGGAATAGGGTTTATGGAATCCCGAAATAGTATTTGTACTTTATTCTGTGTCTTATTATACAATCCTGATTTTCTATTTGTGAATTAGAATTGTTTGGTTCTTATTTTCTGTCATATTGCATTCCCAAGAATTAGTATTGTTCAGTTCGTTTATACAAGTATAACATTTAAGTATAAGCTACTTTAAGTTATACTTGTATAAAGGAATTAGGTACCTTTCTGGATGATTGGAATAGGTTTCAACCTCCTAGGAGTTAAGATGCAACTTCTAGATTTTTAGATTTTTTGAAACATTAGACTTAGTTAACATTTCAAACACATGAGATTTTATGGAACTTTGTGGTTTGGCATGTGAAATTTTGTGTCAACTTTAAAAATGTTCATTACTTATTGGTGGTGGTTATATCTAGTGTATTTAGATTCTTTAATAGGGCTACGTTGTGTGTAAGAAGTAGGATTAGGGTTTAGGATTGTCTAAGAGGTTCAGGACCATTCTAGGCCTCCCTAAATGTTCCTAATTTTCCTAAACATCCCTAGACTATCTTAGTATTTTCTATTCTTTGATGTAGTTCTCAAATTTGTTTATGATGTGTTTTTCTATAGGTATGATGTATTTGTGATGTGTGGGTTAAGGGTAGAAAACCTAACAACACGAAGTGAGTGGCTCTTAGTGTAGGGCTGGGGCCCTAAGTGGCTAGAACTAAGATAACTGACTGAGAGTTGTTTTAACAAGTGATAATGTAATTAAAACTTATGTGAATGGGTTCAAACACTAAAAAGACTAATATATGCCTCACCCATGCTATTAGTGCTAGTAAAGGCTATGGGTGGGAGTGGGAGAAGGTTCCTATGTGTAGGTACGATTGAATGATGCTTGTCTATATGAAAGGCATTCGGTTACGCATGTGCCTACTTGGGGGCCAGGGCCTGAAGTGGCTAGTACTAGGACAACCCAAGGGGTGAGGTCTATGTGATGAAACTCACTTAGGTTGTTGTTTATATTTTATACCAATCCTTAGAACCTTTGGGAAAAGATTTATACTTTGATCTTCTTTTATTTTCTATTTGGGAAAGGTTACCCAACCCTAGGTATGGCCTAGCTATTCCCTTTTTGTGGACCTTGGTGTTTATCTCCTAGCACGGGGAAGTGGGCCTTTTAGGTATACATGTGGCTGGGTGGTAAATCATTTTATCAAGGTATCTTTTGCGGATGCAATGCTTAAGGACTCGTACTTGCTTATATTCCAGTGTTGAAGAATGAAGACTTGTATTATCTTTCATGATGTAAAATTATTGTTACCTCCCAAGGGGAGATGAATGTAATGTAATCATTAATGTGTTTCAAAATGTTTTATTTGGAATGGGTAGACTTAGTAAAAAGGGAAAGGGAAAGCATGAACTTTACGTATAAGATGTATGTTGGAAAAGAAAAGGATTTTGTAATATTTCAAGTAAAGTAGGATGTTTCTTATTAAGTGAAAAGGCTATTGAAAAAAAAATGTAATATTTGCAATGTATCAAATGTTTAGATGACTCTATTATATGATATTAATGTTTTAAATGTTATATCAATCATAAAGGACACTTAGGAATATAGATGGATTTAAATGGCAAACTGAATTGAAAGTACATTATATTTCTTTATAAAGAATCTACAAATGTTGGGATGTAGTTTACTTAAGAAATAAATCAAGTTGTTAGTACACTATATGGACTTAATGATTTGTACATTAAATGAAAAGGGAACCTTGGAGGAATCTAAGTTAATCTATGTTCTGGTTATTTAATTCTTTTAAAATTCAAAAATTTTCATAAATCATTACTTAGGTTTTCTTTTACAAAGAGAATCTTTGTTCTCTTCCCTGGTTCCCTTGCGGAGCATGACATGCGCCCTCATTAGATATACTCAATTAGTACATCAAGGACATAGACACCACAATGGTAACATATGATCATGGTCCTAACACTAACTTGAAGAAGATGGAGAAGCTACAGTATGCACTGTGCACCCATCTCCAAATAGTAAACTCCTTGATCACATTTTGGAAGAAGGAGATCCAAAACCTAAAGATAGCATATCCAGATGTTTTCCCTCAGTAAGATACAGTTTTGGAAACACCTTTTTCATTAATGTCAAAGGGGGAGTTGTGTATAGAATATGGATCATAATATGTATAGGGAGATATAAGTATAAGTATAGAAGACAAAAGGTTTTTTGTATTAAGGACAGTTAGCAACTTGGCCATATTCCTTTGTTGCCATCAATGAAAAAGGGGGAGATTTTTGGAAAGTTGGCTATAATGATGTATATGACTTAATATAGTGTTTTCATTATGGAAACAAAGTCATATAGTAGTTTGGAGTTAGTGCACTTGATGAGAAGATCAGAAATCGGTTAAGTGTTGAAGATTAAAAAGTGTACAGAGTTCCTGTAGCTCAGAGCATCAGCGCACATGTGTATGACTAAGTTGTAGTGTGTGCCCTATAATTTAAGTTAGTTAGACTATATTCATTCTTATTCTATGAGTGCATGATCAAATATGCAAGTATGAGAAAGATACAAGCATTTGAAGTTGCACAGCTAGTGTATGCCAATGAAGAATAGAGCAAGCAGTCAACTGTTAGCATTTTGAGTTGTGGTCATAATCTAATGATGGAAAGGCTATGCACCTATTGTAATTAGGTTTCTGACATATGTATATATTTTTTTGTAAACACACTTGAGCCAATTTATTTGGAAGCATTGTATGTAATAGGTCTAAGGGCTGACCTAGTTGTTTATCTTGTAGGGGCATATAAATATGAGATGCGCCCATTGTAATTAGTATGGATGATGATATAGACTTGTGAGAAGTAGAGGAGAAGTGTGTGAAGAATATATAAGATTTATTAGAGCTTTGCAACAATTCAAATCATCGGCGCATCAAAGGAACTGATTTGACAAGCAGTGTCACAGTAACAGTTCATATAATAGATATAGTGTGTCTCTAAGATAAGAAGGTTGTACCCTTCACCACTTGAGCAATGAGCTCTAAGATAGTGCATCCACTCCTATAATAGGGACTATTGTAAAAGACTCCTAACAGGGTCTGACCCTTAACAAGGTCTACTGTACTTAATACATTGTAAAGCAACTCCTAACAGGGTTAAGGATCTTCTAACAAGGATCACTAAACATTAGTACATAATATTAGTGGGTGTCAATTCCCACTGGGGTTTTTACCTATTTGGGTTTCCCCGTAACCATGTTGGTGTTATGTGTTTATTTCATGTTTTATGTTTATATGGATGTTCATTTTAGTACTTAAGCATTTAAGTTCAGTCTAAAGATTAAAGTAAAAAGATAAAATATAGTGAACACTTATTCACACCCCCCCTCTTAGTGTTCCCATTCCTAACAAAAGCATGTTGTGACAACATAAGGACCCAACCAAGTAGGTTCAAACTTGCCTTTTTTCTATTGATGAGCTTGCACTTTCTGATTTTCCTTTAGGACCATGTTGCCAACTTGGAATTGTCTTGGATGGAACTTCTTTTTATAGCTCCTTTTCAGTTGATTCTAGTATGCAACTAGGTGATCATATGCTTGTTGCATCTTTTCATCTAACTAGTTTGATTGTGTGAGTCATGCCACGTGATAGTCTTCATATATTATATAGTTATTCATGGAGACACATAATGATGGAATCTCATCCTCAATGGGTAGAATGGCTTTGGCACCATATATAAGTGAATATGAGGTGGTGCCTATGGGAGTGAGATAAGAAAAGTAGTAGGCCCAAAGGGAGGGATTTATTTAGAGGTGGCAGACATGACTAGAATCATTGACAACCTTCTAGAGGATTTTTAGGATGGTTTTATTGGTTGCCTCATCTTGTCCATTTCCTTGAGGGAAGTATGGGCTGGAGAAATGATGGTGGATGTGGATTCTGGCACATAGATCCTCCACATGCTTGTTTTCAAAAGGTGTGCCATGATCTATGAAGATGGTAGATGGTATGGTGAAGCAGAAAATAATGTGGTATAAGATGAACTTGGATATCTGAATGTCATTACTGAGGATGAGTGGAATTGCTTCAACCCACTTTGTGAAGTACTCTGGGGCTGTTATGATATATTTATGTCCATTTGAGGAAAGGGGAGTGATTAATCCAATGAGGTCAAAGCCCCAACATGAAAATGGTGAAGGTGGTGCAATGGGTTGCAAGTCTTGTGGTGGAGCATGGATCAGATTAGCATGTTGCTGACATGGTAGACATTTCTTCACAAATTCACAAGCATCATGTTCCATTGTTGGCTAATAATACCTAACTCAAAGAAACTACTATTCTAGGACCATTCCACTCATGTGGGCACCACAAATTCCAGCGTGGACCTCTTGTAAAGACATGATGACCTCATTTGAATATAAACACCTAGTGAGGATGTTATGATATCCTCAATGATAAAGGGTGTTGGCTACAAGAGTGTAGCAGGAAGCTCTGTGAATTAGGTTTTGGTGTTGGTTGTTGGTGAGATGAGGAGATATGATACCATTTTTAAGATATGCATGGATGTCATGGTACCATGGGGACTGAGGACTAACCAAGACACATACCATTTCTAAATTAGTGTTCTCATAAGCAGTAATGTGTAGCTTCTTGAATAAGAAATCATATTGCATTGAGTCACAAGGGATTTCCAATAAAGATCTGATGGTTTCCATTGTGTTGGCTACTTTGTTCTGAAGCCTTGGTATGTGCATGAATTGTAGGCTCAAAAATTGCTCTTTTAGCCTATCCACCAATTCCTTGTAGGGTAGTAGCTTGTCATCCTTTGTCTGGAATTCATCTAGGAGTTGCTTGATAAATAGATGTGACTATCCAAACACTTGTAGTTCTATGATATTCCATTGGATAGTTGTTTTGAGGCCTGAGATGAGTGCCTCATATTCTGCAATGTTATTGGTGCAAAGAAATCCCAGTTTGAAAGATTTAGGTATGTAGTCATCTTGAGGTGTGATTAATGGGATTCTTGCCCCTGATCCATGCGATGTGTAGGATCCATCAAATTATAGCTTCCATATTGGTTGTTCTTTGATCATACATAGATGTTCATTAGGAAATTCCATGATTAGTGATTATTCTTCCACTAGAGGTGCTTCTGCTAGTTGATCGACAATTACTTACCCTTTGATTGCCTTCTGATCTATGTACTGGATGTTAAACTCATTGAGTAGCATGAACCATTTTATCATAAGGCATGTGAGATTTATCCTTGATAGTAGATACTTGAGTGGGTTGACCTTTGAGATGAACTTCATTGTATGGTTAATCATGTAATGTTTGAGCTTTTCAGTGGAAAAGATCATTGCAAGACATGATTTCTCCATTGGTGATTAATTGAGCTCATAGTCGATAAGGGTTCAAATGATATATTAAATGGCTCTATCTTTATTGTTGTCATCATTTTGTGCTAAGAGTTCCCTTAGTGCTATAGTGGTTGCCAAGATGTAGAGTATGAGAGGGCATCTTGAGACTGGTGGTACAAGTGTTAGAAAGTGAAGTCCACCAAGATAATTGAGAGGGGGGGTGAATCAGTTATCAGATAATTATAACCATTATCATGAACTTTAATATTAACCATATAAGCAATGTAACCAACAACCATATAAAGTTATTCATGCACAATAACACAATGACACAAGATATGTTGACTAGAGAACCTCTTGATCAAAGAGTAAACCCCAATGGGAATGATGCCCACAAATGATGCACTAATATGAATAATCCTTGTGAAAGGATGGACTCTATTAGGAGTCTTATGAAATACATTTAGTACATATGAATCCCTATTAGGAGATTTTGAATCCCTGTTAAAATATTCTAACTCTGTTACGAGTTATGGAAGACAGAAGGACCCACTACCCAAATAGATTCAATGGAAAGATCACTAAACACACTGTCCAACTGATCTCTAGATTATTCAATAGAATACTATCAAAATATTACTGATCTCAACAATATGTTACCTCTCCTTTGATTGTGCCAAACCGCACTCACTGCTACACCAGATCTCAATTTTAGATCTTTGTACTTTGCATATCCTCTTTCAAATATTTTCACTTTCACAATACACTTACATTCATCATATTTCATATTACAACAAGGAATACATTCCTTCCTTTATACCACACTCAATTAATTACAAATGAGTCAGCATACAAATTACCAAATAAAAGTTTCCACACGCTACACAAAAATTACACAAAACTGTCAGCTTCCAATTAGAATAACTCTTCACTCATGTGACCTTGAAGTTTGTGCTATCATCCAAGTCACTAAAAAAATGTCTTCAACTTCTTTCCAACTAGGCATAACCAGATTCGATCCCAATTAGGAGATATCATCCAATTACCATAAATCGCTACTCAGGAACACTGCCTAAATACTGCTTCCACAAAAATTCTCATAACTTCCATGAATAAATGAATTATTATTTGCACTCTTAACAATAAACATATAACACAACATAGAATAAGTCCTTAACATCACGTATCTTGATCTCTAATATCCCCCGTGCGCTAACCAAAACACTATCTACTCCTCTGCTAATCTTCAGTAGATCACTGTGTTGACATCAATGACAATCACAATCATGAATGAAACAAAAACTGCTATAGAATGGCTTCTAATACTCCCATAGGATATATTCAGCATTCATTCCTAACAATCTTCCCCATTGGCATTGATGGCAACATAGATGAAAGACATCCAATGTTCCATAAATCCAACACTGCAACACTGCTGCTCTGAAAAATACTTCAAGTCCTCTTCACAATCAAATCTTGCTTCATTTTCCTATTCAGTTCTCTCCAACAGATGGCACAAATGGTTTTTCATGTACACTTCTCCCCCATTGACATCAATGACAGAAATTTCATCATTATATCAACAACAACTCTAATGTCAAAAGAAACTGTTCAAAAAATACATTCACTAGAGTCCTCATGACTCAGCTCAGATATAGATACTCACCCATAGAGGAATAACCAATATCTAGTCCAAAAGAAAGATAGGGCTCATATACCACTGGATGGATGCAACAATCTGCATCACTTCTCAAAAGTAGGCTGGGGCATAACCCCAAGCATACCTCTCAAATACTCAAATATATCCTTAGGCAAAGGTTTTGTAAATATGTCTGCAATCTGCTCCTTTGTGCTTATGTATTCAAGTCTGACTTCTTTCTCTGCAACTTTCTCTCTTACTACATGATACTTTATTTCTATATTCTTTGTCTTAGAATGTAATACAGGATTCTCAGACATACTAACTATTCTTGTCATGCCCAAAATTAGGGAAAAACACAAACAACAATTTTTTTCTAAAGATACTAACTACAAGGTTACATATTGAAACATTAGAACAAACATCAACCAATGCACCCATCTATCAAGGGGATTCAAGGCATACGTTGGCTTGCCAACATCCCCACTCTGTCAAGTGCACTAGGCCGAGGGGTAAATTCTCACTAGAGTAATACATAATGAGACTACGAGAGAAAAATCCCCTAATCAAATTACTCATAGATAAGATAATAAAACAATAATACTAAATTAAATAAATTAATATTAAATTCCTTAAGTTAATTTTAATTAAATAATAATGTGTAGCATGTAATAATTTAAAATGTTAAAAAAAATATTACCACCATTAAAATGTAATAATGGTAAATCAATTTAATAGATTATGCTCCAAAATGTGAAAATAAATAAATGAAGATTCACCCATCCAACTCAACAATAAATAATTATAGAAATAAATGACTAAACAAAAAGAGGTTTAAAATCTACACAACATAAAGAATAAAATTTGGAAATAAAAGTCTAATTATTGCCTTTTCTAAAAATCAATCCAAATCTCGAATTAATAGGGGGGTCTATGAAAAAATCAAAAAGGCATTGCAATTAATAATAGAAATTACATTTAAAAATAATTAAAAGTGGAGAATTAATTAAGTCCACTCAATTTATTAACATTCTGACTATAAGTCAAAAATAGGATAAAAATAAAATATAAAGTTAATACCAAAAGGACAACTAAACCCTAAACGAAATTAGGGCTTGGGCTAAAATAAATCATGGCCCAAAACCCAAATCTTAAGTTTCTTTTTTTTTTTCCTTACTCTTCCTCTTCTGTGTTGTCTAGGGTTTAAAGGTGTGAAATCAGATCTAAAATGCATTGAAATTATAATCAATTAGTGTCTATGTTTGTTTTAAGTTAATAACATAGTTCATATATATATATATATATATATATATATATATATATATATATATATATATATATATATATATATATATATATATATATATATATATATATATATATATATATATATATATATATATATATATATATATATATATTATACAGGGACATGGTTTCATCCTACTGTTACGCTGCAGGCGAACACTGGAGTGCCACAAAGCTTAATGTTTTAGTATTATCTTTATCACAGGTTATGCACTAATATTATTATGAATGCATCTACCATTAAATTATTTCTTCTTAATACGGCACTGAGAGAATTCATATAGTTTTATTTTGTGTTAAAAAGCTAATGGCAAAGCCAGAGATTATACTTATTAAATTCGCTGTATGCATGGCAAGATGCTAAAAGTTTCATTCAAAACTTGGCATAATATTTCGGTCAATGCAATTTTCGTTGCAAGGTTTGTGATTACACAGAAAGGTTTCATATCGTTAAAACCTGATTCCTTCTATGTATAAAACAAGGGTTTTTGGTGGAACAATGCAATGCAATCTTCTTCTTTTTCTACATCTGCTAAACATCTAGTAATGCAAAGTTAAGTTTTATTTCATTATTCCAAACTCCCTACAGGGTTTCACATTACTAAGATTCACTTACTAACTTATTTCACTCGGATTAATCAATCAATAAATTTTATATGTTATTATATATGTATATGTGTATAATGATATATATATATATATATATATATATATATATATATATATATATATATATATATATATATATATATGTGTGTGTGTGTGTGTGTGTGTGTGTGTGTGTGTGTGTGTGTGTGTGTGTGTGTGTGTGTGTGTGTGTGTGTGTGTGTGTGTGATGATTATTAAACAAATTCTGCACAAGAAGGAAAGAATCCAAGATAATATACTACCCTAATTTTTAGTAATTAAATATATTATATTATTTTATATATATATATATATATATATCCGATAGAATATATATGTAATAATATATATATATATGATTATGTGCAATACATAACATTACTCTCTAATAATAAGAAATAACTTAATTTTAATAAGTTACATTTTATTTTATAGCTGCTGTGACAAAATACTAGTATATTAATACACATATATTTAATGAGATATATATGTTTATTAATGTATTTACATAAATTTGTGATAACAACATGAGAAGAAGCATTAACATTATGAAGAGAAATGAAAACATAAAGGTTCATGTTCTTAACCATTTTAGTTTACCTATTTTTTGAATGAAATGTAAAAATTAAAGAGTTATGATTTCACCCTTTCAACATAGAAAGTGTAAACTTTTAAGGAAATAAAGAACAAAAAAAAAGAGTATATTCTATTGGAATATTTATATGTTAATATAATCAGTGTTATATTAACATATAGATATTTATACACTTTAACAAAAATAATTAAATAAAAGGCCACTTTATCTATAATAAAATTAATCCATTTTCCTTCCTTAGATTCACTCAAAATATATATAGGAAATTGATTCTAGCTACAATTTAAGCTAGCATATAAAGAGAATAAATAAGATTGTTGGCATTAAACAGAATTGCCACTAGTGACAACACTTATTTGCATTCTGGGTGCAAACCGAGCAGACAGTGCAAACCGAGCAGACAGTACAAACCAAGCAGACAGTGCAAACCGAGCAGATAGTGCAAACCGAGCAAGTTAGTACAAACCGAACAGGACAGTGTAAACTGAGTAACATCATGTCTACCGAGTCACCAGTATTTACCGAGTTCAAAACCTACCGAGTGATCAGTATGAACCATGCCTTCACTTCTACCAAGTGCATGACGATGCCGAGTAATGCAGTGGACGTCGAGTATCAGAAAGTCACCGAGTTAGTTTACAGGAACCGTGTAACCATACTTAGGCCGACTTAGTAGCACTTATGTTTATTTGTCAAGCCGACTTTGTAATTGTAATTGTAATTAATTGTTTAAGACTTGTATATAAACAATGTTGTAAAAATGTCAAAAATGTAAGAAGCATATATGTGAAAAAGAAAGAAAGGCAGAGATAAGCGAATTACAAAGGGCTTCAACAGTATAAGGAACAGCAAAGACAAATTCATCACAGAAGGTGATCAGTACATCAGCGAATCTCAATCAGCAATCTAGTTGCAAAGCCAGAGATCTACTGTTTCATCCTAACAGGTGAATCAGTACTAAATCCTTTAACCGGGTAGACTTAACAGTCTTTTGTAAAATCTCTTTACCGAGTGCATACTTCATTGTATGTTTTGTAAATCCTTTAACAGGGTGGATTTAGCAATCCTTATTGCTCCTAATAGGGCAGATCATCAGAAGTGATCAAATTGTAAGCCTTAACCGGCCAACTTTATTCTGCAGTATTAAAGCTTTGTGGGTTTCATCCCCACCCCAGTTTTACTTTCTTTTTGGAAGGTTTCAGGGTAACCAAATCTATGTGTCATTATTGTGAATGCATTTAAGTTTCATGCTTTCTGTATGCAAAGGTTAAAAGTAAATTACATGTTAAATTGAAAGAAAATTTGGAGTTACATATACCCCTCCCCTCTCAGTAACTCGGTTAATTCCTAAATATTTCCAACAATTGGTATCAGAGCAGCATTGGTTCTCAAGACAAAGCTTAACTAGCTTGAGCAAAGATCTAGGACAATGGAGGTATTCAAACTGAACAAGGTGATTGAAAATGAAAAGCTAGATCTGGAAATGGCCATAGCTAAACTCAAAGAAGCAAAAGAACATCTTTCCCAATCCCTAAGAAGAAGGAAGGAACTTGCAAATCAGATGAATGATCAGAATTACATTGAAGAAAAGATTGAAGATCTTTTTCCCTCAAATAACTCAGATGAAGCAAATAATGCTATCAAAGAACTCCTAGAAAAGAATGGGTCTCTGCAGGAAGAAGTGAGAAAATTAAAAAGAGAACAAGAGCTACACTCTACAAGATTCTGTGAGATCTTGGAACAAAGAAACAAGTTGAAAGATGAATTAGATGGAAGGAACATTGAAGTCCAAAATAAAACCCTTCAGCTAGAAAACCTAATTGATCAGATCTCTCATACAAATGAGGAAATTCTGAATCTAAGATCACAAATAGAAAGCACAAGAGAAGAACTAAGATCTGAAAAGGAAATCAATCTAAGATTGGTGGATGACCTAAACGCTGAAAAACAAATCAATGAAGGAATGCTGAAAAGTCAAGAAGACTTGAATCAGCTGTATGAGCGAAATCTTCATAGGCAAAAAGGAAAAGCAAGACTTGGATACAAAGGAGAAGGCGAATCTTCTAAGCAAGGTACTCAAAGAAATCAAAAACCTACTTGTAATCATTGTGGTAAAATAGGACATACTTCAAATAAATGTTGGAACAATGAAAAAGCAGAATTCAATGGAAAATGTTACAGCTGCAATCAACCTGGTCACAAAGCAAATGAATGCAGGGAAAAACCAAGATTCAGAGGTAATTGTCACAAGTGCAACAAACAAGGTCACAAGGCATCCGAGTGCAGATCCAAGACATTTAATCCAGCAGAACAAATTATGAAAGCAATGTTTGGATGGGACTACAACACCTGGTGTAGATGTCATTACTATGGAGAATATGGACACATTGGCATGAATTGCATAAAACATCATCTAAGGAAAAGAGATACTACCGTAAGATGCTTCAAATGCACTAAACTAGGTCACATAGCCAGAAACTTCATGAATGCTAGTGAAGTTGAAGATGGAAAGAAGAATGAAGCAACTAAGGTCAGGAAACAGGTGAGACAAAAATGGATTCCTAAATCTACCGAGCAATCCAGTCCAAGTAATGGAATGGATGGCTCTACCGACTCAAACTAAATTTCCAAGAAAGCACTGGAACTGTATTCTCATAGACCAATCTCAAGCAGTTCCAGAACTGAATTAAAAGAAAGATCTAAACCAGCATACAAGATGCAGTAAGATCATAGGGAGGTCGGTATCAGTCTTCACCGAGCAAGGTCGGTACCCGTCTTTACTGAGCGAGGTCGGAGCAATATGAATTCTCAAGTTCACCGAGTTGCGAAGTCTTTACTGAGCAATTAATTCTTAGTGGGTGACAGTCTGTCAGAATTCATACCCTAATTTGTACTAAACATTAATGACAGAGTTATAAACAAAAAGTAAGTAATCGAACTCATTCTTCACCGCGAACCTTTAGCACTTTGAGAGCAGAAAATTTCAAGAGCAACCCAGCGATTCAACACTTTTGCGAAAGGAATTTTCTATGAGCTACCATGTCATCATCTAGCACTTCAGCGAAGAAAGGATCTGATATGTTAGTCCAAGGGGAATGGAAAGCACCAAATTTCAAGATCGTGCCTGCAATTGCAGCAGCCCTAGATCCGAATGGAGCTCAATCTCAGATTCCTCCTAAGGTACTACTTATTAACGATATCCGCAATCATTTCAACTGTTCAATTCATGAAATGGGGAACCTAGAATTAGATACTGTGCATGAAGAACTGTGTGGATGGTATTCTGAAACCCGAGCACAAACATCTAGAAGATAAAGGTTTAGTTCACATTGCACATCTACCTCGAAACTTTCAAGATAAATGGGTTAGATACATTCTCAGCCGTGTACATGATGGAAAGATTTGGCTTGAGAAACCTATAGAGATCACAAAGAAGATGATCCATCAAATCACCGGTCTTCCCATGTTGAACAAAGAAAAAACTACCAAAACCCTAGGTCGGACGGAACTAGAGAAGAAAACCCTAGCTGAGTGGGACGGTAGAGGCATGAAAGTTAGCAGCATTACCGATGCTGAACTGAAGTTTGGTACACACATCATTGCCCATAAGATTTACAGTTCTAGTCGACAGAATAGTGTCTCCTGTGAAGCTATCGACCTAGCATACAAAGTGGTCAAGAATAACTTAACATTTGACCTAGCAGACTTATTGTTAAAGCAGTTTAACAAAAACATGGAAAGCATTCAAACTTCCAAAAACAATCCATGTAAGTTTGGATCCTTATTGGTCTGTTTATTCTTCTATGTTTAGAAATTCTTCCCTTCTAAAGGAAAAGTTGTATGGAGGAAAGATGTGCCAGCCCTTTATGAAATAAATGAATACATCTCTGAAATGGGTGAAAATTTTGAAAGCATCATGGATAATTATTTTGAGTCTTTCAAAGATAAAATGAATGACAGATTCCGGATTCCATAGAAGCTGGTGGAAGATTACAAAGATGACATTTGTTTTATGGTGGATTGTGATAATGTATATATTCAAGCAGCTAAACCGAGGACTGTATATGTAAAACCTCTTCCTTATGAGGTAAATATTGATGAAACCAAGAATATCATTGAAGCTCTTCTTAATCAGCATGTCAATCCCAAAGCTCCATATTTTGGAACATATGATGAAGCTAAGGTAAGAATTGAACTAAGCATAAAGCTTCCACAGGCGGTAAACAAAGGAAAGAAGAGGATAGCCAAAATGCAAATGATAACCGAGGACAAAGAAGAAAAAGATGAAGAAGAAGAGGAAAAGGATGAGAAAATAGAGGAACCAGAACCTGCAAAGAAAAAAGGAAAGGTATTCATCACTAAGGCACCTAAGCCTCCCACTGCTGTATTTACAAGGAGAAATGCAAGAGGCAAGGCAGACAAGGCAGATAAAGACATAGTATTCAAAAGGCCTCCTCTAAACTTTCAAGAAAAGATCAAACTCTTTAGAGACGGATCAGGATCTGGAGTAAGTAACATAAAATCTTTTAGATATGAAACTAGAACGGAAACAGAACAGAAGGAAATAGAAGATGTTGTTATTGAAAAGATGGGACAGTGGAAATACTCTCCTGAAGAAATAGCCCCACAGGTTCCAGCAGTTCTATTAAATCCAATAAAAATGAGATGGAGCAATGCAAAGCAAACTGTGATAGACATATTCAATCAAACCCTGAGACAGTTAATGCCGAGCTTGAAAAATGATGAAGTAAAGAAGGCATTAAAAGAAAATGAAAGTAAGATGACATTAAAGTTCAATACTTGTTTGATTTTGATCAACAATATTGAATCGGTTGTGAAGGCTGCAAATGCTACATGGAAGAACATATACCACCTTCACCAATCGAGTATTGAAATAGTCATAATAAAAGATATTGAAGATGATAGTGATGAACAAGAAGAAGACACCGAGGTAGATGATACTGTGAGGATAGCAGCAGAAGTCATTGCATCCCTTCCTACCTCTCCAGTAAAAGTTTCTACATCCATCCCGGAGACACCTTCAAGCATGGTTGTGACAACTTCAACATTTGTCCAATCATCTATAGCAACAACAGAAGCAACTATCATTTCTTCTACTGAGTTGCAGTCTCCCGCATCATCAAGTTTTCCAGCAATAAGTTTTCCAATTTTTGAATCTTCAAGTGTAAATATTTTAAGTTCTCCAGTAGAAAGTATACTAGTCTCTATAGCTAGCCCTACTATATCTACTATCACTACTACCAAGGCATTAAGTACAGATAAGCCTAAGGCTCTACCGAGTATAAAATTTTTGGGTAAGAATGTAGTAGAGGATATAGACTTAGATGAAGAGATAGAAACTCCAACATTAGATTTTGCAAATCTATCAGCAGACCAAATGCAAAATATAGGTGAGATCCTCCAAAGGAAAGCAAAACAAAAGAAGCTTAAAGAGGAGAGAGACAAGGAATATCAAATCATCAAGGATGCTAAGGACATTTTGTCTGATGCATTAGGTATTAAAGTAGACTCCTCCCAACATATTTTGCTACAATTAGCAGAAGCAGTTAATAAATACAATGAGGATTCATCTGGGACAGAAAAGTTAGTTGAAAGAGCCAAGAAGAGATTCAACAATAAAGTGCTTGAGCACATTGCTCAGCACATAGCTATTAACCAAGTAGAATTGTCTTCAGTTTTGTCAAACATTGAATCTATCTATTCGAATGCTACCTCTCTTTTGGCTAGATTGTGCAATATTGCCGAGTTCACAAAAGATGTTAAGGATAAAATGAATAAAATGGATGAGGATATGAAGATTAGCATATAGAAGCTGCAACTTGAACCAAGTTCAAGCTCTGATCATCACATGAAAATCTCACACCTATCAATCATGCAGTCTGATCTACTGAAAGAAGACACAAGGATCCGGTCCACACTGCTAGACATCCAACACTTGATCCTTCCCATCATGAATACAATGTATAAGCACATTGAACATTCCAAAACATTGATTCATGACAATCAGTTCTCTATAGCAGATCACATGATTGAACTTTTTGCAGAAGTCCAAATTGCAATCCAAACATGTAAGATTCTGCAAGAAAGTTGGGACAGAACCCTGGCACTAATAATGAAGGTACATTCTGATTTTCTATCAAATTTTGGATTCTCTCTGTAAATAACTTGTATATACACCTTTGGCATTATCGTCAAAAAGGGGGAGATATGTATAGAGGGAGATATATGTATAGAAGAAGATTTGTATAGAAACAGTTAGCACATTGAAAGGGGGAGACAATGTATAAAGCTCTATAACAAAGACAAATTTTGAAAAATCAAAATAAAACTTAGCATGATTCATGTATATAAGTTTTGGCCAATAAGTGTTTTTGTCACTAATGCCAAAGGGGGAGATTGTTGGCATTAAACAGAATTGCCACTAGTGACAACACTTATTTGCATTCTGGGTGCAAACCGAGTAGACAGTGCAAACTGAGCAGACAGTGCAAACCGAACAGACAGTGCAAACCAAGCAGACAGTGCAAACCGAGCAGACAGTGCAAATCAAGCAGACAGTGCAAACCGAGCAAGTTAGTACAAACCGAACAGGATAGTGTAAACTGAGTAACATCATGTCTACCGAGTCACCAGTATTTACCGAGTTCAAAACCTACCGAGTGATCAGTATGAACCGTGCCTTCACTTCTACTGAGTGTATGACGATGCCGAGTAATGCAGTGGATGCCAAGTATCAGAAAGTCACCGAGTTAGTTTGCAGGAACTGTGTAACCATACTTGGGCTGACTTAGTAGCACTTATGTTTATTTGTCAAGCCGACTTTGTAATTGTAATTGTAATTAATTGTTTAAGACTTGTATATAAACAATGTTGTAAAAATGTCAAAAATGTAAGAAGCATATATGTGAAAAAGAAAGAAAGGTAGAGATAAGCGAATTACAAAGGGCTTCAGTAGTATAAGGAACATCAAAGACAAATTCATCACAGAAGGTGATCAGTACATCAGTGAATCTCAATCAGCAATCCAGTTGCAAAGCCAGAGATCTACTATTTCATCCTAACAGGTGAATCAGTACTAAATCCTTTAACCGGGTAGACTTAACAGTCTTTTGTAAAATCTCTTTACCGAGTGCATACTTCATTGTATATTTTGTAAATCCTTTAATAGGGTGGATTTAGCAATCCTTATTGCTCCTAATAGGGCAGATCATCAGAAGTGATCAAATTGTAAGCCTTAACCGGCCAACTTTATTCTGCAATATTAAAGCTTTGTGGGTTTCATCCCCACCCCAGTTTTACTTTCTTTTTGGAAGGTTTCTGGGTAACCAAATCTATGTGTCATTATTGTGAATGCATTTAAGTTTCATGCTTTCTGTATGCAAAGGTTAAAAGTAAATTACATGTTAAATTGAAAGAAAATTTGGAGTTACTGATTCACCCCTCCCCTCTCAGTAACTCGGTTAATTCCTGAATATTTCCAACAAAGATATCCTTTTCATATCAATAACGAAATAATAAAACATTTCATTTAATTGAAAACTTCTCACAAATGGAAATAGATTTTTCTTTTAAGGGAGAGTTTAGATAAACATACATAAATAAACTTTTTTAATACCTAGTCATAGAAGGAGATAGCCTTCCTCATTCACATTCATTTCATCTAACTTCAAACATCAACACTAATATTTCACTCCAACATAAGGGAAATCAATGCAACATTCTCATGTTCAGTTTAGTTCAATATAACTGAGGAAATTAAATTAACAAGCTATCTTTTTACAAGCATCTCACATGCTAGGCTTTTAAACATAGCCTTAAATAACAACTTTCACAAAGGGCTCAAAGCCAAACAACTATATATCAAGTAGCAGGAATATCAAATTTCCATCTAGCTCCAAGAAAATCAGCAAGACATGTCTCTCAAAATCTACAAAACAAACAAATAGACCATGGAGGCTCACCTCCCAACCTAGGCCATTTCATGGCCACCCCCGAGCTAGGGGAAATAAAGATGGATAGGATTACAACATGCATACATCAAGCACATACAAAAAAAAATCAGCAATAATGCATAAACATCAAATTCCCTTTCCCAAGGCTTAGCACAACATGAGTCACCTTGGACCCATAGTAGGGGTGAAGGTGGAAGCTACTCAACTAGGAGAATGCCAAAGTATAATAGAATACCAGCCTTCAACAAGGCTCTAAAATCTGCTCAAGATGCCTTCACAAGGCCATAGAAACAACCATCCACCCTTTTGATACTCATCACCATAACAACACCCTTATGACCCCCAAAAGTGTACACAAAGATGGCACATGGATGCCCATACATCCATGCCTTATCCCCTTCCTCCTAGATGAAGGACTCTACACTAGAAGAGTGGTCCCAACTTATGCCCTTCACCCATCAAGGCTCTCTTCCCTCCCAAGGGTGATCTTGGCCTTACACACCCTGAAGAAAGCAATAGAACAAAGAAAGAAGATACACATACATGCAAAGACAAGAAGTCATAAACTTAACATAAATAACTAGCATTCATACAACATAGAAAAATAAGTAAAAATGTACATAGCAATAAGAACAAGAGAATTCAAGACCCAACCTTGATCCAAGCTTTTGGCAAGAGGGTTGAGATGACCTTTCCAACTAATCTCCTCCTTTTCTATGCAACACCAAAATCCTCCAAGAAATCAAGACAAAAATTCTCACAAACTTTCAAGTCTCCAAAAATTAGAGAGTGGGCAATTGCTCACCAATTTTCCCTCCATCTCCTTAAGAAGACAAACCCTAAACCTATCGTCACTTTATTCTTAACATCATAAATTTCCAACTGCATTTCATATTAATTCTCATCATTTTCAACATTGCAATTTTAAAGCATATAAAGTCAAGAATAAAATGATACATGTTAATTCACCTAACATAATAATCATGATCATGGTCATAAATTTTCCTAACATGAATGTAACATCAAGGTATCATACTTAAATCAAAGATTCATCGATCCCTATGCTCATGACCTAATAAATAACATGAAAGTAAAAGTCCTATACCATCGTCACATAATCAAACTCTAGTACACCATATAGTCCAACTGCATCCACACTTTACCTCAAGAAAATCACCTACTTCCAATAATACATTTCTAAATTTCAAATCAAGCTATTTCAAGAACATAAATATATCAATTAACTTAATTTATTAATCATGATTATCTCACATAAACTCTTCTTGTACATACATGAAATTATGGCATAGTATTCTAAATTAAATAATTCAACAATACCATAAGTCAAGACCTAATAATCTAGCGTGAAAATAAGCCCTAAATTATTTACAAGCTACATTTCAAATGATTCACTTTTCTTACATTATTATAACATCAAATCGTTCTATGTAAAATCTCCCATTCAACATCAGGACCTAATAATTACTTTTCTATTAATACACGTCTCAACATAAAATAAATTCAAATAGTCCTTTATGCAAGCATTCATATTCAAATAGAAACATTTCAACATTTCATAGTGGTACACTCACACCTTTCCTACTACATTTCTTTTAGAGATTACATACACATGGGAAACAATATTTAACTACGTTAGAAAATATATATATTTCACCCTTTTATTATTTAAACTACCTTCTTCCAATACAAATTTTCTATAAAACATGCACTTGATAGTATTATCACAAAGATTAGTTGAATTTAATTAATCTTATTTTAAACATAGAGCATCCTAGGATTTTGAGTGTATAAGTAACATGAAAAGAGTACATCACAATGGTAATCAAACCTCTATCCACTAGGACACAAATCATGATGAAACAACATAAATTTATAATTACTGAGTCTATTATGTAGAAAGATAATATCAAGGTAGAATCTCTTAAAACACCTGACATGAATTTGAAAGATAAACTCTTGATAAACATAAGGAAAATCTGGCAAAGAGCATCTCATGATGCCATCGACCATTATGCGGGTAAAAATCACTGCATCCATATCAATGACTCATCCCTACTCTAATGGTCTCCAAAAATGTGATTCAAGACCATATCCTTGTTAGGAATGAATGCAAAGTGTTTTGGCAGTCATTCTGTAGTAGTTGTTGTTGCATTCATGACTTGGATTGTCATTGATGTCAACACAGTGATATTCTGGATATTAGTAGGAAAGTAGGTACAATTTTGTTTTGCGCACATGTTGTATTGTAGATTGGATTTTTCATAGTTGATGGTATGTTCTTTGGGGTGTTATTAACCTATGGTTAATAGTGCAAAAGGAAATTCATTCATTTGTAAGAGTTATGAGCATTTTGGTGAAAGTAGTGTTTAGACAGTGTTTCTGTGTAGCGATGTTCAGAAATCAGAGGATATATCTTAGCTGGGATGGAATCTGATTTTCCACAGTTAAAGGGATGTTGGAGACTCATTAATGATGATGTGGTTCACATCACAAACTTTGAGGATATGTTTGGAGAAAGTTACAGTAACTGGAAGCTGACAATTTTATGTGAATTCTGTGTGTAGCGTTAGAATTTATTATTTTGTAATTAAGGACTGAGTCATTTGTAATTATTTGAGTTTGGTATATAAGAAGGAATTTTTTCCTTATTGTAATGTGTACTATGAATATTTTTATGTGAATATATGCATGAAGTGAAGAAAAGAGCTAATTCAATGATGAAGGAAGACTTGTGAGTACAGAGATCTAGAATTGTGATCTGTAGCAGAGAGTGTAGTTTTGGAATAGTGTGAAGGAGGTAATATATTTCATATTATTCTATTGAATAATTCTAAGATCTTTTGGATAGTGGGTTCAGAGATCTTGCCTTGAAGCTGTTTGGGTAGTGGGTCCTTTTGTCTTCCATAAAGTCTTAAACGGGTTAGAATCTTTTAACAGGGATTCAAAATCTCCTAACAGGGATTTATATGTACTGAATGTATTTCATAAGACTCCTAATAGGGTCCATCCTCTAACAAGGAAATTTCATATTAGTGCATCATTTTGTGGGCATCATTCCCACCGGGGTTTACTCTTTTCAAGAGGTTCCCTAGTTAACATATCTTGTGTTATTGTGCAATTGTGTATGATTATCTTTCTATGGTTGATCAGTACATTGATTATATTGTTTAAAGCTATTGAATGGATCAATTATCAGATAACTGATTCACCCCCCCCTCTCAGTTATCTTGGGGATCTTTACTTTCTAACAATTGGTATCAGAGCGGCAGGTCCTTGAAAGAAAATTTTAACAACTTAAGGAGATCCATGGCAAATTTCAGAAAAGAAAGCCCTAAGTTTCATGGAGTAAATTTTAATAGTTGGAAAGAATAGATGAAGACACATCTATTGTGTTTAGGACCAAGTTATTGGTTGATTACAAAGAATGAGAAGACTATCATTGAGGAAGACAATCTAGAGGCAGGAACTAAAGATGAACTAGATCTATTCATGTGTAACATACTTGCAAGAGAAGCACTTTTATCAGCACTACCGGAGAATGAATATAGTCAGGTAAGATGTTTGAAAACATCTCATGCAATTTGGAAAGCTTTACATTCTACTTTTGAAGGTGATGAACATGCAAAGAAGGCTAGATTACATAATTGGATTTGTGCATTTGAAGATATCAGAATGATGGAAGATGAATCTATTAGAAGTTATATTGGTAGGATGTCTGAGATTGTGACAGGAATAAAGTCTTGTGGAGGTGATAAGATAGAGAATGAAGTGATATGGAAAATTCTGAGAACTTTGACACCAGTATTCAAGCAGACAATGCAGATGATTGAACAAGTGATACCTTGTACATCGAAATTTTCAAGAGAGACTCTTCTTGGAAGATTAGAAACAACAGAGATGAACTTGAGATTATCAGGAGAGCTACCTAGAATGGAAACAACATTTAGTGCTCTTAGCATTAGACCTACAAAAAGTACTAGTGTGAATGGAGATTATGCCAGCAGTAGCAGATCTGAGGAAGATAAGAAGATTGAAGAAGGTATTGCATTACTTGTAAAAAGAGAACCAGATGGTAAGAAAATATTTAAATGTTGGACTTGTCAAGAATATGGTCATTTTGCATCTAAATGTCCTAAAAGAGTTAAGAAGTATAGAAGCAACTTTAAACCTAGGAGATCTAAAGAATGTTATTATGAAAATGATGAAAATTTTGAAGCAGGAATTGAAAAACATTTAAGTGACAGTAATAATGATAAATTTGAGGAAATAGGATTTGTAGCAATTAAAGAAGAAAGTTCTGAATCTGATAAAAGGGAAGAAAAAGCATTAGTTTCACAAGTTGAAAAGAAATCTGATTGGATTATAGACAGTGGTTGTTCACATCATATGACTGGAGATAAAAGAAAATTTGTTAAGTTAGATAATTATGATGGAGGAATTGTTAGGGTTGATAACAATGCACCTTGTTTGATTAAGGGTATAAGATCTATTACTCTTGATGGAAAGACTAACACTGATGTTTTTTACTTTGTTGATGGACTAAGACATAATCTACTAAGCGTTGGACAATTGGCTGATAAGGGTTATCAAGTTTGGTTTTTTGAGAAAACTTTTGTGATAAAAGATAAAGATGGAAATCTGATTGGAAAAGGATCCAGAACCAGAGGTAATGTATTTCAGTTGAATCCTACTGAGATGACATGTTTGATAACTAGGATTGATGACAGTTGGTTATGGCATAAAAGGTTTTGTCATATAAACTTTGATAATATTGTCAAGGTGAGAACTACACTTGCGGTAAGAGATTTACCTAGAATTATGAAACCTACTAACATGATTTGCAAAGAATGTATGATGGTGAAGCAGAAAAGGAGTTCATTTCCCATTAAGAAGTTCACATCAGCAGAGAAGTTGGAGATTGTTCATATAGACTTGAGTGGTCCTACTAGGACTAGAGGATTCTATGGTGAAAGGTATTTTATGATTCTTGTTGATGATTTTACAAGAATGATGTGGATTGCATTTTTGAAAGAAAATTCTGAAGCATTTGATAAATTTAAGATCATGAAAAGAAAAATTGAGAATGAATCTGGAATGAAGATTAAGTGTCTAAGATCTGATAGAGGTGGTGAATTTACATCTAGAGAGTTTAACACTTTTTGTGAAATGAATGGCATTAAGAGACAACTTTTAGCCCCTAGAACACCAAAACAAAATGGTATTGCAGAAAGAAGAAACAGGTCAATAACTAAAGCAACAAGAGCTATGTTGTTTGAAAATTATTTGGCTAAAACTTTTTGGAGAGAAGCAGTGAACACAACAGTATACACTATGAACAGAGTACAAATCAGAGCAGATACAAACAAGACACCTTATGAATTATGGTTTGGACATACACCCTCAGTTAAGTATTTTAGAATTTTTGGAAGTAAATGTTATATAAAGAGAGATGATGATATAGGAAAGTTTGATCCTAATTGTTAAAAGTGAAAATGTAAAAGTTGATGAGAAGTTTAAAATTCAAGAAAGAATGCTTGATTATGAATCTGATGGAGAAGCACAACCTCAGCCTAACATTGAAAATTCAGAATTATTTTTTGAAACTAACAATGATTTGCTGAATGAAAGTCATACTAAAGAAGATAGAGAAGAAAATAGAGAAGAAAGCAGAGAAGAATCTATAGTCGGAACAAGATCAGTAACTATGACACCTAACAGGTATACTTCAAAACATCACCCTATTGAGAAAGTTATTAGAAGTTTAGATAGAGGAGTTTTGACTCAAAATAAGGTACATTTATATTTGATTTCTCAAATTGAAGATAAGACTACTAATGAAGCTTGTGAAGATGAACATTGGATCAATGCTATGAAAGAAGAACTAGAGCAGATTGAAAAAAACAAGACATGGGAATTGGTCCCTAGACCTGAAGACAAGAATGTGATTGGAACAAAGTGAGTATTCAGAAACAAAATGAATGAACAAGGAGAAGTGATAAGAAACAAAGCAAGATTGGTATGTAAAGGATATTCACAACAAGAAGGAATTGACTATGAAGAAACTTTTGCACCTGTGGCCAGACTTGAAGCAATGAGAATGTTTCTAGCATATGCAACTTACAAAAAATTTAGAGTGTATCAGATGGATGTGAAGTCAGCATTTTTGAATGGTGAATTGGAAGAAGAAGTCTACATTGAGCAGCCTGAAGGTTTTCCTTTGACACAAGAAGGAGATATGGTATGTAAGTTAAAGAAAGCTTTATATGGATTAAAACAAGCACCTAGAACATGGTATGCAAGATTGGATAAGTATTTATTGAAATTGGGATTTATAAAAGGAACAACAGATAGTAACTTATACACAAAAGAAATTGAGAATGGTTTGTTGGTTATAGTTATATTTGTTGATGATATTATCTTTGGAGGAGAAGATGAAGCTAGTGACAAATTTGCAGATGAAATGAAGACTGAATTTGAGATGAGCATGATTGGAGAAATGAAATATTTTTTGGGATTACAGATAACACAAAGCAAGGAAGGTATATTTGTAAGTTAGACTAAGTATTTAAATGAATTATTGAAAAGATTTGGAATGGAAGATTCTAAACCTGTTGGAACACCTATGGTAATCAGACATAACTTATCTAGCAAAGATGAGACACCAGCAGTTGAGCAGAAAAAGTACAGATCTATGATTGGAGGATTGCAGTACTTGACACATACAAGACCTAATATAGCACATTCAGTGGGGATTGTACCAAGATTTCAAGTAGAACCTAGAGAATCACATTATGCAATAGTAAAGAGGATACTGAGATATTTGAAAGGAACAATGGATTATGGATTATGGTATGAGAATTCTGATGATTTTACCTTATGTGCCTATACTAATGCAGATTGGGGAGGCAGTGTTGATGACAAGAAAAGCACCAGTGGTGGAGCCTTTTTTCTTGGAGGTAAATTGGTCTCTTGGCTAAGTAAGAAGTAGAATTTTACTTCACAAAGCACAGCAGAAGCAGAATATGTCATAGCAGCAAATAATTGTAATCAGGTTATTTGGATGAAGCAGATGTTGAAAGATATTGGAATAAAGTTTGATGAGCCTGTTGTTATACATTGTGATAACACTAGTATAGTGAGTATGTCAAAAAATCCTATTTTACATTCTAAGACTAAACATATTGAGATCAAGTATCATGTTGTAAGAGAAAAAGTTGCAAAAAAAGAAGTAAGATTGGAGTACATAAGTACAAACGAGCAGATAGCAGATATATTTACAAAGCCTTTACCTAAGGATACATTTGTGTATATGAGAGGTATGCTTGGGGTTATGCCCCAACCTATTTTTGAGAATTGATGTAGATGATTACATCCGTCCAGTGGTATATGAGCCCTATCTTTCTTCTGGATTGGATGTTGGAACTTCCTCTATGGGGGAGTTTATGAGCTGAGTCATGAGGACTCTTGTTATTGTATTCTTCTGAAAAGTGTCTTTTGACATTAAGTTGCTTTTGAATTAGTTATATAATTTCTATCATTGATGTCAATGGGGGAGAGATATACATAAAAAACATCATAGATTGTATGAGAGAGCTAAATAGGAAAACGAAGCAAGATTTGATTTGATATTTTGCAGTGATGTTGTAGTATTGGATTTTTGAAACATTGGATGTTTTTCATCTATGTTGCTATCAATGCCAATGGGGGAGATTGTTAGGAATGAATGCAAAGTGTTTTGGCAGTCATTCTGTAGTAGTTGTTGTTGCATTCATGACTTGGATTGTCATTGATGTCAACACAGTGATATTCTAGATATTAGTAGGAAAGCAGGTACAATTTTGTTTTGCGCACATTTTGTATTGCAGATTGGATTTTGCATAGTTGATGGTATGTTCTTTGGTGTGTTATTAACCTATGGTTAATAGTGCAAAAATAAATTCATTCATTTGTAAGACTTATGAGCATTTTGGTGAAAGCAGTGTTTAGACAGTGTTTCTGTGTAGCGATGTTCAGAAATTGGAGGATATCTCTTAGCTGGGATGGAATCTGATTTTGTGTAGTTAAAGGGATGTTGGAGACTCATTAATGATTATGTGGTTCATAGTGAAAACTTTGAGGATATGTTTGGAGAAAGTTACAGTAACTGGAAGCCGACAGTTTTATGTGAATTCTATGTGTAGCGTGTAGAATTTATTATTTTGTAATTGAGGACCGACTCATTTGTAATTATTTGAGTTTGGTATATAAGAAGGAATTTTTTCCTTATTGTAATGTGTACTATGAAGATTGTGATGTGAATATATTTATGAAGTGAAGAAAAGAGCTAATTCAGTGATGAAGACTTGTGAGTACAGAGATCTGGAATTGTGATCTTGTGTAGGAGAGAGTGCAGTTTTGGCACAGTGTGAAGGAGGTAATATATTTCATATTATTCTATTGAATAATTCTAAGATCTTTTGGACAGTGGGTTCAGAGATCTTGCCTTGAAGCTGTTTGGGCAGTGGGTCCTTCTGTCTTCCATAAACTCTTAACCGGGTTAGAATCTTTTAAAAAGGATTCAAAATCTCCTAACAAGGATTTATATGTACTAAATGTATTTCATAAGACTCCTAACAGGTTCCATCCTCTAACAAGGAACTTTCATATTAGTGCATCATTTTGTGGGCATCATTCCCACTGGGGTTTACTCTTTTCAAGAGGTTCCCTAGTTAACATATCTTGTGTTATTGTGCAATTGTGTATGATTATCTTTCTATGGTTGATTAGTACATTAATTATATTATTTAAAGTTTTTGAATGGATAAATTATCAGATAACTGATTCACCCCCCCCCTCTCAATTATCTTGGGGATCTTTACTTTCTAACAATCCTATGTCTCCTAGTTCACACAGAACATCGATACATGCTCCAAAATAATCCTCCTAGTGGATTCTACCTCACATGGGACCAACATTACCTTACCCTTCGATAATGACAATCAAAACCACACCATAAGTATATTCACGCAAAGGGGTAAATGAGGGAGGCATTATAGTACTAGTGTTGTCACAATGTATAACAATAGGCTCAAATTACTTTATTCCAATATCCTTCAGCATCTGCTTCATCCAAATTATCTAGTTACAATTGTTTGCTGCTACTACATACTCTTCTTCTATTGTGCTTTGTAAAATGAAATTCTTCTTCTTGCTTAGCCAAGAAACCAATCTTCCTCCAAGGAAAAATGCTCCACCACTAGTGCTCTTTTTATCATTAACACTGTCTCCCCAATCAACATCTGTATATGCACATAGGGTAAAATCTTTAGATTTTTCGTACCACAATCCATACTCAATTGTGCCTCTTAAATATCTCAATATCCTCTTCACTGCTGCATAATGTGTTTCTCTAGGTTCAGCTTGAAATCTTTCTTTAATTCCAACTGGTGTGTTATATTAGGTCTTGTATGTGTCAAGTACTGCAATCCTCCAATCATAGATCTGTACTTCTACTGTTCTACTACATGAGTCTCATCTATGCTAGATAACTTATGTCTAGTTACCATAGGTGTTCCAACTAGTTTACAGTTCTCCATTCTAAATCTCTTTAACAAATCATTCAAGTACTTTGTCTGACTTACAAAGATACCATCACTATTCTCTGTTATCTACAATCCCAAAAAATATTTCATTTCACCAATCATACTCATTTCAAATTCAGTCTTCATTTCATCTACAAATTTATCATTGGCTTCATCTTCTCCAAAAATGATATTCGATCATCAACAAAAATAACCACAACCAACAAACCATTTTCAATTTCTTTTGTGTAAAGGTTTCTATTAGTTGTTCCTTTTTTAAATCCTAATTTTATCAAATACTTGTCCAATCTTGCATACCAAGTTCTAGGTGCTTGCTTTAGTCCATATAAAGCTTTATTCAATTTACATACCATGTCTCCTTCTTGAGTTAAAGGAAAACCTTCAGGCTACTCAATGTAAACTTCTTCCAACTCTCCATTCAGAAATGCTGACTTCACATCCATCTGATATAATTTGAACTTCTTAAAAGATGCATAAGCCAAAAACATTCTTACTTCTTCAATTCTTGCTACTAGTGCAAAAGTTTCTTCATAGTCAATTCCTTCTTGCTGTGAGTATCCTTTACATACCAATCTTTCTTTATTCCTTACTACTTCTCTGTGTTCATTTATCTTGTTTCTAAATACCCATTTTGTTCCTATAACATTCTTATCTTTAGGTCTAGGGACCAATTCCCATGTCTTGTTCTTCTCAATCTAATCTAGTTCTTCTTTCATAGCTTTAATCCAATATTCATCTTCACAAAATTCACTAGTAGATTTAAGTTCAATTTGAGAAATCAAACATAACTATTCTTGTACCTTATTTCAAGTCTGAACTCCTCTGCCTATGCTTCCAATAATCTTCTCAATAGCATGATTCCTTGATAAATTCCTATTAGTTGGCACTATCTCAGATCTCACTTTAGGTGTCGGTTCTTCAATTACCTCACTATGGCTTTCATTCAACAAATCACTATCAGTTTCATATAATAATTTAGTAATCTCAATATTAGATCTAGGATGAGTTCCTTCATTTGATTCATAATCAAGCATTCTTTCCTGAATTTTGAAGTTTTCATCAACTTTAACATTTGCGCTCTCAACAACAATCTTAGTTCTCTTATTGTAACATCTATAAGCTTTTCTTTTCAAAGAATATCCAAGAAATACACCTTCATCACTTCTAGGATCAAACTTTCCAATGCCATCATCTCTCTTTATATAACATTTTCTTCCAAAAATTCTAAAATACTTAACTGAGGGTGCATGTCCAAACCATAGTTCATAGGGTTTCTTGTTTGTATCTACTCTGATTTGTACTATGTTCATGCTATACACTATTGTGTTCACTTCTTCTCTCAATAATATCTTCGCTAAGTCATTCTCAAATAACATAGCTCTTGTTGCTTCAGTCTAATCTATTTCTTCTTTCTGCAATACCATTTTGTTCAGGTGTCCTAGGGGCTGAAAATTGTCTCTTCATACCATTCACTTCACAAAAGGTGTTAAATTCTCTAAAAAAATTCCCCACCTCTATCTGATCTCAAACATTTAATCTTCATTCTCAACTTTATTCTTAATGGCCTTAAACTTGTCAAATGCTTCAGATTTTTCTTTAAGAAATGCAATCCACATCATTCTTCTAAAATCATCAACAAGAATCATAAAATACCTTTCTCCATAGAATCCTCTATTCCTTTTAGGACCGCTCAAGTCTATATGAACAATCTCCAACTTCTCTGCTAATGTAAACTTCTTACTGGGAAATGAGCTTCTCTTCTATTTAGTCATCACACATTCCTTGCACATCATGTTAGTAGGCTTCATAATTCTAGGAAAATCTCTTACTACAAGTGTAGTACTCACTTTCACAATGTTATCAAAATTTATATGACAAAATCTTATGTGCCATAACCAACTATCATCAATCTTAGTAATCAAGCATGTCATCTTAGTAGGATTGAACTAAAATACATTACCTCTGGTTCTAGATCCAGTACCAATTGAATTTCCATCTTTGTCTTTTATCACACAAGTTTTCTCATTAAGCCAAACTTGATATCTCTTATCATCTAGTTGTCCAACACTCAAAAGATTATGTTTCAAACCATCCACAAAGTAAACGTCATTAGTATTAGTCTTTCCATCAAGAGTAATAGATCATATACCTTTAATCAAACAAGGTGCATTGTTTCCAACTCTAACAACTCCTCCATCATAATTGTTAAATTTTATGAACTTTTTCATGTCTCCAGTCATATGATGTGAACAACCACTATCTATAATCCTATCAGCTTTCTTTTCAACTTGAGAAACTAGGACTTTTTTTCCTTAACCTCTATTTCAGGATTTTCTTCTTTAATTTCTACAAATCCTATATCATCACTATTCTCAATATCACTTTCACTTAAGGTTATCTCTATACTAGCTTCAAGTTCTTCATCATTAGCATAAAAACATTCCTTAGATCTTCTAGGCTTAAAAAAAAATTTGTACTTCTTAACTCTCTTAGGACATTTTGATGCAAAATGACCATATTCTTGACATGTCCAACATTTAAAAAATTTCTTACTATCTAGTTCTCTCTTCACAAGCAAGGCAATACCTTCTTCAATCTTCCTATCTTCTTCATTTCTAGATCAACTACTACCAGCATAATCTCCACTCACACTGATGCTTCTTGACAAGGTAGGGTGAACACTAAGAGCAATGAATGTTCTCTCCATTCTAGGTAAGTCTCTTGGTAACCTCAAGTTCATTTCTATTGCTTCCAATCTTCCAAGAAGAGTCTCTCTTGTAAAGTTTTTAGTACAAGGTATAACTTGTTCAATCAACTATGTTGTTTTCTTAAATGTAGGAGTCAATGTCCTTAGAATTTTCCATATCACTTCATTCTCTGTCTTTGTTCCTCCACAAAATTTTATACCTGCAATGCAATTTCTGACATTCTACCAATATAGCTTCTAATAGATTCATCTTCCATCATTCTTATATCTTCAAATGCACATATCCAATTATGTAATATAACTTTATTTGCATGTTCATCACCTTCAAAAGTAGATTGTAAAGCTAACCAAATTTCATGAAATGTTTTCAAATATTTTACTTGACTGTACTCATTCTCTAGAATGGCTGACAAAAGTGCTTCTCTAGCAAGTATGTTACACATGAATAGATCTCTTTCATCATTAGTACAAGTTTCAATATTATCCTCATTAATGATAGTATTCTCATTCTTAGTAATCAACCAATAACCTGGTTCTAAACACAGTAGATGTGTCTTCATCTGTTCTTTCTAGCTGTCAAAATTCACTCCATCAAATTTAGGGCTTTCTTTCTTGAAATTCACCATGGATATCCTTAAGCTGTTAAACATCTCTTTCAAGGACCTGTCACTCTGATCCCAATTATTAGAAAGTAAAGTCCACCAAGATAACTAAGAGGGGGGGGGGGGTGAATCATTTATCAGATAATTATAACCTTTATCAACTTTAATAAATTTTAACCATATAAGCAATGTAACCAACAACCATAGAAAGATATTCATGCACAATAACACAATGACACAAGATATGTTGACTAGGGAACCTCTTGATCAAAGAGTAAACCCCAATGGGAATGATGCCCACAAAAGATGCACTAATATGAATATTCCTTATGAAAGGATGGACTCTGTTAGGAGTCTTATGAAATACATTCAATACATATGAATCCATGTTAAAAGATTCTAATTTTGTTAGGAGTTATGAAAGACAGAAGGACCCACTACCCAAACAACTTCAATGGAAAGATCACTGAACACACTATCCAACTAATCTCTAGATTATTCAATAGAATAATATAAAAATATTATTGATCTCAACAATATGTTACCTCTCCTCTCACTATGCCAAACTGTACTCACTGCTACACCAGATCTCAATTTCAGATCTTTGTACTTTGCATATCCTCTTTCAACAATTTCACTTTCACAATACACTTAAATTCATCATATTTAATATTACAACAAGGAATAAATTCCTTCCTTTATACCACACTCAAGTAATTACAAATGAGTCAGCATACAAATAAAAAAATAAAAGTTTCCACACGCTACACAAAAATTACACAAAACTATCAGCTTCCAATTACAATAAATCTTCACTCATGTGACCTCAAAGTTTGTGCTATCATCCAAGTCACTAACAACATGTATTCAACTAATTTCCAAATGCGCATAACTATATTCCATCCCAATTAGGAGATATCATCTGATTACCACAAACCGCTACTCAGGAACACTGCCTGAATACTGCTTCCACAAAAATGCTCATAACTTCCATGAATAAATGAATTACTATATGTGCTCTTAACCATAAACATATAACAAAACATAGAATAAGTCCTTAACATCACATAGCTTGATCTCTAATATCCCATGTGTGCTAACCAACACACTATCTACTCCTCTGCTAATCTTTAGTTGATCACTATGTTGACATCAATGACAATCATAGTCATGAATGCAACAACAACTACTATAGAATGGCTACTAATACTCCCATAGAATATATTCAATATTCATTCCTAACAAGGATAGGAGAGTTAGCCATATATTCCTTTAGCTTCTCAAAGCTTCTCTGATAGATAGGATCCTATTTGAAGCTTGTGTCCTTGCAAAGTAGATGTGTTAAAGGTTGGTACTTGTCTACCAACTGTGATATAAATTGATACACTGATTGGAGCTTTCCTTGTAGGCTCCTGAGTTGCTCAATTTTTATAGGAGGAGGTATTTTCATGATTAATTTGACTTTTTTGGGGTCAATACCTATTCCATGTCATGATACAATGAAGCCTAGAAGCTTTCTAGATGTTACACCAAAGACACAATTCTTTGGATTCAGCTTCAAACCGTAATGATGGAAACAATTGAACACACTTTCGAGGATGTCTAGGTGTTCACATCATGTTTTAGATTTTGTATGAAGATCATCCACATAGTCCTCCAATATCTTGTGTATCATATCATGGAATATGGCTTTTATTTCTCTTTGATATGTGGCCCCTGCATTCTTTATCCCAAATGGCATCATGTTGTAGCAAAATGTACCCCATGGAATCATCAATGTTTTTTTTTATTGATCTTATTCTTCTATTTAGATCTGATTGTATCCTAAGAATCCATCCATGAGTGACAAAATCTCATGGCCCACTATGAGATTTACTATCATGTCTATATTAGGTAGTGGGAAATCATCTTTTGGACATGCTTTGTTTAAGTCCCTGAAGTATATGGAGATTCTTATCTCTCTTGAAGGTCTCATAATAGGCACCATGTTGGAGATCCACTCTGAATAATCAATGTCTCTAATGATCTTGGCTTGTAGGAGCTTTAATAGTTCTTCTTTTACCAATAGGGCTACCTTAGGATGCATTTTGCATAGCTTCTTCTTTACTGGCTTAGCATTAGGGTCCACTGCAAGGTGATGGATGACAATATTTGGATGACAAAATTAACAATGGATTCTTGGAGAAGTGTAGTGAGAACCATTTCATCACCCTCTGTTAAAGATGTTGAGATGTAGGTGATTCTCAGACATTTTTCTATGCCCAAATTGATTGGCTTGGTTTCCTCAATGATGATGGGTGATTACTCTGGTTTGTAATCTTGGATGGGAGGAAGAGGCAAGTCTTCATCTCCTAGTGCATCAAAGAGGTTTTCATCAGAGGATATGCCCTTTACTTTCTCTTTTTTAGAGTTGGAATCATCCCAATGGGGTTTTCACATAAGGACTCATTATTTTCTTTTTCTTTTTATTTTTCAATTTTACGGCTGAAGCTTGCATCTTCCCCAAAACATCCTTTAGGGTCAAGCTTGCAGACATGAACTAATTCTTGATGTTGATATGATTGTTGACCTGATGTTCCCATGAATCATAGGAGCACTTTTGTGCTTTGGAACTCATTGATATGTGTGATGCTTGGTTGTCCCCAATCTATGAGTTCCAGATGGATGAGGGGAAGTTCAATGATGTTAATGGCAAGTTGATAGAGGACAAAAGTGCCCAGGAGGGTATCATCATTGAAGATGCCATCATAGGATTTCTTTTATTCCTCTTTAGGAATATCTTCTATCTCTACAAGGTCATCCTAGCTATTTAAGAGGGGAATGTTGGGCAAGTTGGTGCCCCCAGTTATGGTATTGGGCTCTTGTATATGCAGGTGAGGGGTATTAAATCCAAGACCTTAATATTTTGGATTCTTTAATGTTGTGATTAGGTCTTTGCTTCCACTTTCTTGTGTTTCTAGACCACTGCCTTGATATTTCCTTTGAACAGTGGCATACTTGTGTGATGTTGGATATTTGTCTTTAAAATAATTGAGAAGATCAGTGTCAGGAGGTGGGGGATCTCTATACAACCGCTGATTGATGTCAAGGTCCATCTCAAGACTATCTATATTACCATGGAAATCAAATGTTAATAGTCCCAACTGCTTAATTTCATGATTGGCTTTAGTAGGCATGATTTGGTGTCTTAGTCACCCTTGTGTATGTGGATCAAGTGGAAGGTCCCCTATTGCAAATGCATCTTTCAAGTTGTACTCACCATAGACCTGGTTGTCGATCTTGACAAAGGAGAGAGTGGAGGGTAAGATAGTCTCTAGATCACTATAGGATCAGGAAGAGCTGGTGACTGAAGTGCCAATTTTGATTCTAGGACAATGGGTGAAGTGAGGGAATGAGGCTTCCAACACACTACAGTATGCAAGGGGTTGAGGATCTTAATGGATGGTGATCTTAGTGCCTTGATGCTGAAATTTGAGACACTGCTGATAAGTAGATGGTATAACTTTGATGGAATGAATCCATAGTTGGATGAGGAGGATGTTAAATGGTGGGTCAAGATCAACAACATGGAAGATGGTATCTTGAGTTGTGGGGCCTAGCTTGATAGGAAAAATAATGGTACCTTTAGATGTACGCTCCAAGTTATCATATGCCTTAATGGTGATGAAATCATGTGATATGCCAACCTCCATGAACCCTATTTCCTGAATGAATTTTAGGGTGCACAAATTAAGAGTTGAACCATTATCTATCATGACCCTTTTGATTGATGGAAAAATATCTGACCATGATGGCGATACAGAGAGGGAGATTGTGGTCAGGTTCAACAACTGGTATGTCAGATGGCTTGAAGGAAAGAGCATAGGATACTGATAAATGTCCCATAAGGTTTTCAAACTGGATGGTATTAATGTATGTGGGGACATGTCCTTCTTGGAGGGTTCAGTTGAGGATCTCTTGATGGATGGGTGAAGTGTGGAGAAGGTCTAGGATGAAGATTTTGGCAAGTGTATTCCCAAGATATTTTATAAGGTTATACTGTGCATTTTTTATTGGCCTTGGAGTGGAACTGGCAAAAGATATCCAACCTCTACATGTGGTGACTACACACTGACAATCTGCTCCCTTAACATGGATGACATTTACTATGGGCTCAATTTGGGTTATTCATCCAACAAATTTATTGTAGTTGATATGGGAAGTTGTATAGTCTTTGTGGTTAGCATGGTCTCCTTGCTTGCCTTTGCCTTGGTTTTGGGGTGGAGGATTGGCATTGACCTAATTCTTCCAAACATTATGTTGAGGGAACATGTTCTGATAGATTTGTAGATGGGGATTAGGTGAGGTTTGGGCTGGTGTGTCCACTTGGATATCTTTTATGTCAATGACATCTTGAATATAATGCTTTAGTTTCATACACCTTAGGGTTGCATGTCCTTTAACATGATGATAATCACAGTACTCATGATATTTATACCAATTAGGCTTGGTAGTTGCATCATTGAATTGGTGAGTTGGTGGGTAAGTGATTAGATTGGCCTTAGCCATTCGATGAAATATTACATCCAGTGGTTCACCAAGAGGTGTGAAGGTATATCGCTGATGGATTTGGACTCAGGGCATCTTCTGATTTGGAGTATTGGTTATAGCATTGGCCTAGTAGGTTGGATTTAGGTGCTAGTTTTAAGAATGTTGAATGGGTCGTTGATTGATCTGAGGTTGTTGATGTTGATATGCAAGAGTTTGTGTAGGACTAGACACAACAATTTTGACATGCTTGGTGTCATCGGATCCATCAGTAACAACATTCTTGTATCTATTCTAGTAGTGGGGTTTGTCATTACTGGGCTTGCTATGGGAATCATCCTTGTAGTCCCAGATTGTGCCTTCATCTAAGAGGCCTCTTTTGATATCTATCCCCTTGCCTTTGATATCTTGATAGGTTTAGATGCAGTTCATCCTAATGAAGTGGGATAGTTTGGGATGCAAGTTGTTCATAAATATTTTGGTGAGATGATTTTTAGGTGGTTGATATGATAGCTTGGTAGTGAGGTTTTTCCATCATTTCAAGTAATTCACTGGGCTTTCTCCTCCTTTCTTCTTTGAGTCACAAAGGTCTAGCAAAGACAACTCATTCTCGACATTATGGGTGTTGGCAATTTGGCTGAGGTATGTACATAGATGTTGTCATTATGGAAACATATTTTCCCTATGAAGATCGCATAAGCTAGAAAGTAAGTATGGAAGATCACAGACTAAAATTGTCTAAGTATGAAACAATGTTTTTGACAGAGCACCTGATACAGTTTATTTTGGTGACATTCACTAGAGCATGATCAGAGTTTTCATAGTTGAACATAGGCTCTATGGTGTCTAAGGATACCCCATCTCATTGCACAAAAGAGTATAGATAGTATAGACAAAGTTATGATTGTTTTACCAATGACAGAGTATAGCCGACAGAGTAGTTTTGAAGACAAAATTAGTAAATGAATTAAGGGATTATTTTGCTTGTCAAAATAATGACTTAATATTATAAAGAGATGACATCCTAGATGTTTACTCCTAGATAAAGATATGCAAGCTAACAAGAGAAAGATATTATGTTTGTATCTTGTATAAATAAAGATGTACCAAACATACTTGAAATGTAACATGAAATATATGTAACTTGTGATAGCAGCGAAAGTTGTTGATGCGAAGTTGTAAGCAGTACCATATTGTAATCAATAAAAATTTGCATTACTTGTTTGGATAGTGAGCTCATCTAGTAATTAGGTTTTGTATCTACAACTCATAATAGGGTTGAGGCTTCTAACAAGGCCTATAGTCCCTTAACCAGGATTGATACACTATATGATTGTAACAGGCTCCTAACAGGGTCAACATCCTTAACCAGATATCTTTTGATTAGTGGATCTTTGTGGGTACCATCCCCAACAGGGTTTTCCCTTGGCCAAGGTTTCCTCGAGAACATATCATGTGTTATGAGTTCTTTACATTTACTACTATGTATGCTATTTAGTTTCCTATGCTTTGTATGCACTAAAGTAATCTGCTATATCCATAAGTGGGCAAAAGAAAAAGTTTGTGAAATAATGATTCACCCCCCCTTCTTAGTATTTCCTATTTCTAACAATTGGTATTAGAGCACAATTACTCAGAGAAGAAACATTCAAGAAAAGCTTAGCAGCTTCAGTAAGATCTCTATGGATATGGATCAATTATAGAAGAATCTTGAAGAAGCTCTTGAGCAAATTGATATGCTTACTGATGAAAGAAACACTTTGAAAAGAAAGTATGATGATGCAAAGAGTCTTATTGAAAAATTGAAAGGTAAGATAGAAGATTTGAAATTCTTATTAATCCTTAAACATGAATTGAAGATAGAAAATTTGAAGCTTAGCTTGAAAGATGGAAATGAAAATTTAAGATCTGAGAATGAAAAATTGAATAATGAGAATGACGATCTTATTAGCACTGGTAAAAATTTCATGGTTCTACCCCTTTTTATTCTAGTCTCTGCAATATTTTCTAGGTCTCTGGCTTAAAACCCTTGTTAATTTTCAAAATGTAGCCGTTGGACGTTTAAAAAATTCAATACCCTAGCCCTTTTCTTTTTTGGTGTTTCTTTTTCATCCCACTTAAAAATTTTATCCACATGTGCCTTTTAAAAATTCACTTTACCTTGTGCGTGGTTAGGTTTTTCATGTGTTGGCGGGGTCCCCTTTAATTTTTCCTATGTCCTTGGTTAATTTTTCCTAAGTCTGCATGCCTAGCGGTGATTTAATATTTCCCTAAGTCATGTTTTAATTTTTCCTAAGTTCTCGACTTCATTATTTCCTTGGGCCCCTCTTTGATAGTATCTTCATTTGACGGTGGGTGTATCTTCTCATGAGATGTGTCAGAGGCTTGTGAACTTAAGATAGCCATTAATTCATTTCCATGACGTAACCCTTTCAATGCAGGTGGGTCCACTACTAGGTAGGCTCATGTGGTGGTCTATCATACGTCAAAATATCCTATAAGGCACGGAGGGCCTGGTATCTCAATCAGATGATTCCTGATCGACAGTTGGTGTATAAGTGCATAGAATCTTTGGAGCCTTTCAGATCTTGCGCCAACCATCTGATCTTCTAGGCAGAATAAAGTTCTCGGTGGATCCTAACTACCAGGTGTGCCATGTCAGCATTTTCCTATTGGTCCACAGGTAAACAACTTAGCATGTGTCAGTGGGACCTAAATTTTTGATGGGTTAGAGGGTCCTGACATCCGTAATCCATCCAACTACGGACGTAAGTTCTCATGGAATCTGTCAGAGGCTTGAGATATTACATTGGCTGTTGATCTCATTTCTCTCAAACGTATCTTTGGCGAGGGTCCTAGTGTCAGGTGGAGCTGATTCAGAGTGTTTTGATTGGTCTGCATGTTGCTGATTGTATTGTGTCAGCGGGGCCAATTTTCTTTCATGCAAAGTAAGATTCTTAATCGACGGATGACGTATGTTCTGATAGAATCTCAGAGGTCTTCTGAAGATGAGATAGTCGTTGATCTTCCTGATGCGGGCCCAGTTAGTTTCTCAATTGGTTGGTGGTTTGGATAATTTTGTGTAGCAGTTTTGACACATTTTTCAAGTGTTCACTGGTTCGCATGATGTTTTAGCAGAGGTCTTGTAGACTTAGCGATTTGGCGAATAGTGGTCATGTAATCGCTAAATAGTTTAGCGGTGCTCTCAAAGTTCTTGTGAATGGGTGAAAGGTCTTTCAATCGCATTTTCACGAGATTTTTATAAAGTAAAAACATAACCCGTGAAAAGGAATAATCAGACAGCCACGACTTAAAGTTGATCGAGGTTTAAATTTTGACCGTCAATTTGTTGCAGGCACCATGAAAGTGACTATTTATATTCAAATTCAAATTTCTACAGAGGGTTTGCAATGACAGAAAGTACTAGAATTAAATTTTTGAGCAGCTAGAGTGGGTGAAAATGGTTGTCAACTCTTGTAGTGTGGTCCAGGATGCCATGGGTAGTTGCAGAGGAATGTCTTGCCGTGAGAACGTAAATGAGGCAGTACTTGAGATGTGTTGCAAGGGTCATTTTGGCTAGATTTCTTGTGGTTTTGTGATGATTTTGTACTTGGGACTAGTACAGGACTAGATAGCTGTTGAAATTGAACTATTTTGAGCTTACCAGCTGTGGCTTGGTCCCTGTCATGTCTGTGTTAACTCCTTAGTGGTGTTAGGTGCTTTTGATTTTTTGAATTGGGAATGATCATTATGCTTGTATTGTTATCTTGGTATAAAGGAAATTTTTATGATCATTCCAGAGGATGGGGAGTTAGGTATTCAAATCTTTTGGTTGCGAGTCCTCTTCTCAGTCTGAATTGTAATGATTTTTTTAGTATTTGTTGATAGTAGAAAGAAAGTTGCAGGTCTAAGCTATAATTTGCAAGCATGGTTTGCTTGGACTGATTGTATACACTTGAGGATTCTTCATACTTAATGAAGATACATGATTCTTCTCTCTCCTTTGTGTCAACACGGATAGATTTTGAACTTTCTAGTTCATTGCATATTAATTTATGTATGTGTCTTCATTCTTGAGTTCTGATCTAGGATTAGATGAAATAATGCTCTAGATGGGACATAGATTTATCTCTTGTCTATGTAAGGATATTCTATAAGTAGTAAAGGAGATTATAAATGTGTTTATGGCTTTGAATCTCAAATATACTCTAGTGTGTGTGTGTATAGTTTGTCTAAGAGAGTCTGCCCAATGGATGAGGCACTGGCCTAAATGAGTACTTCTTTATTAACATATATTGATTCAGGTTGTTATGATTCAAACATATAAATTAAGAACCATTCCTAAACTTTAAGTGTTTGGTTGTAATGTTATACCCTATAGTAATGGAGAGTCAATGAATGTGAGGTTAGCATTTAGCACTTTCTTACTATTCAATCTATTGTTCAGACCTAGTCTTTGGTGTGTGAAGTATAATTTACACTGGGTTAGGTGCACCTGCCTTGGTTTTGCAGAGCCTAAAGTAGAAGAGGGCAGTCTTGTCCCTATAGTTGGTCTAGTTACCCTAAGATCCGTATACATTTTGGAGCTAACCATTCCTAAAATCTATCTGAGGGTATATTGGTAGCCTAGGAGCATAAGCATCATTTTGAACACCAACAAGATGGCAACTCTATTAGGGAAATGTTACACAAGTTTATTGTAACCAATGGGTCATCATTGGAAGAAATAGGGTTATTCTTATCACTTGTCTTATCTAGTCTCATTTGGATATTTGTTAAGTTGTATTGTAATATTCCCAATATACTTGGGTGGTGACTCAAACATCTCTACAGTAGTGCTAGTTAGTGGATTTATTTTATAAAATGAGTTATAGAGCTACTAGGTCTTGGAGAAAGGAGCATCCTGAAGATATAATGGAAGAAGGTATTCCAAGCACTTCTAGGCCTAGTCAGACAAGGGGAGGAAAGAATAGAAGAAATGTCTCTCATACTTGGAGAAATAAGAAAGATACAAGACAAGGAACTCAAATCAAGCCTGGTCAAGAAGAAAATAATTCAGAATATGAAGAGGCTGTTGATTTGGGATTGAACCAGCATGAGGATGAAAGTCAAGTGGGAGATGATGAGTCTGAGACTACTCTCTTGGAATCAGAAGAGATCTTTGAAGAGGTCTATGAATTGGAAAGAAGGGTCCAAGAACAACTTGCCATCAGGCAACAAAGAGAAAAAGATAAAGAAGATAAAGTAAGACAAGCCATGATAAGGGTTGATCAGCTAAAGAGGCAATTGTTAGATTTGGAGGCAATTAACTTTGTCCCAAAGCCTGAAAGAGCAGAGGAATAGCCTTATGTGTATAAAAAACATGAGATAACTAGGCCTAGAGATAAGGGCAAACAAAAAATTGTTGGAGTGCAGATTAGTGAATAGATTCATGTGGAAAACCCATTAGATCAAGGGTTGAGATTAGATGCAGACCTTGAGAGGGCTAGAAAGGAGAAAGAAATGTGGGCTAAAGAACTAGAGATGGCAGAGTTGGAGGCTACTACTGCAAAAATGAGGAAGATTGATTTTCTCAAGCATACCTCAGGGCCTTCAAATGTTGCTTCTTCTTTCTTGGGGCAGGGTGGAAATCATGGTGACCTTGCAGCTCAAACAAATGGTATTCTGAGTGCTACTAAAATTCTTGATGGTTCAAACACAAGGACATCTACATCTCAAGGAATGGATCCACCACATGGAGTTCCTATTCATGAAAGGTACAAACAACTTATCTTTCTTGGTATTCCTGGATATCCTAATGTTATTCCTGATGAAATTAGAAAGAAAATCCCTAAGTTTACTGGAAACAATGTCATTACATGTGAAGAACATCTAAAAAATTTTATGGATGTAATAGATGACTATAATGTTGAGACTGATGATGTTGTAATGAAGTTATTTTTACAATCTCTGACCGAGGATGCTAGGGATTGGTTTAGAGGATTGCCCCATGCTAGTATAGGATCTTGGAATGAATTCAAGAATTGTTTCAAAGAGAATTATGGAGATAAAACAAATGAGGGTTTTATCTTGAACAAATTCAATAACATAAAGAAAAATCAGAATGAGGAGGTTCTTGAATTTAATATAAGATTCCAAAAGGCTATGCATAGGCTACTGCAAATTATTAGATTAGATGATAGGGTGTGTCTTGTGACATACTTGAATGCTTTTGATGCAAAGATGGGTTACCTCTTAAGGGATAAGAACCCTAGAAATCTTGGGGAAGATTACAAGTTGGCCATCAACATAGAAAGTAATAGAAGAATATCAAGAAAATTAGGGAGAAGAGAGGATTATAGGCCTCAAGTGAAAAACAAGAAAGAAATGGGAAGGTCTACTAATTTTAAGCCTAAGGAGGAGGACAATCTAAAGTAGATTCTAAGTGCTTTAGAGAGTCTAAAGCCTGATGAAAAAATAAACAATAAGGTTGCAACAAATGACAGGCAAGCTTCAAGTAATTTTAGCAGGCAACCAAGATGCAGAATTACCCATACAATACTCAGTGGAAGGATGGCAAGCCCATTTTTCCAATTAAAAGGGATAGGCCTGACGATAGGATTCCTAATCCTTTGCAAAGAAATTCAGTTAATATGACTAATGATATCCCATGGTTTGCTACTTGTCAGTCTCCTCATGACCCTAAGTATTGTCTTATTGCTTTGAACTTACAAGAGAACCAAGAACAAGAAGAGCAGTATGATAAGAATGGTTGTGGAATGACTTCTTCACATGTAGGGGATGAGATTGACTCTGATGAAGAAGATGAAGAATTTGATGATGTTGGATGTGGTGCAGTGAAGTGTGGGGAACATGTTTCCTTAAGGAGACCCTCTGATGAGGAAATTGTACAAATCACTGCAGACATGGTCACTCAAGCTAGGAGTAATTAAAATTTGAGAAGCGGGATAGTTGGAGGTACAAGTGGTAAACTAGGTAGTATGTTTATCAAGAAGATAGAAAATAGTGCACAACACTCTGAGGGAAAAGGTAAGGGTGTTGATGTTGCTAATCAAGTGCAGATAAACAAGAAAATTCTACCTACTGCAATACCTAAGGGTAAAGTAAGGACATCAGAAGTAGATGTCCCCATACCTCAAAAGGAAGATGAATTTGTACAAAAGAGTAACTCTAACTTGATTGTCCAAAAAGAGGATAAAGGTATCTCTGAGATTAAGGAAGATATGGGCAACCATTCTTATGTTCCCATTGATATGACTAAATTTCTTTCACAAATAATTGTCAAGGTTCCATTGTTAGAAATGATAAGAATAGAAGAGCACAAGGTCAAGGCCTTGGATTGGGTAAATGGTGCCTCTTCCATAAAGGTCCAAGAAATGAATAGAGGTGACAAGCATGTGGCTACTTTAGATGACACACCTGATAGTAAAAATGAAGAAATTATCTCTGAGATTCCTCAGAGGTATTTGGATGCAAACATTGTAAATACTACATCAAGGATAGTTGATCCTTTTTTCTTGTCCCTTATGATAAATGGAAAATTATTAAAGAATTGCATGATTGATTCTGGAGCATCAAACACTGTCATGCCCACAGAGATCATGAATTCACTGGGACTAAAGGTTGATACACCTCATGGAAGATGCCAAGCTATGGACTCAAGAGAGGTGGCAATTATTGGTACCATTAAGGCTTTGCCTTATAAATTAGCTGCATTTCCTAATAAACAATTAACTATGAGTGTTCTTATAGTCGACATTCCCCCTCAATATGGAATGTTGTTATCTAGAAAGTGGAGTGCCTCCATGGGAGGAAGTATTCAATGTGACTTGTCCTTTGCCACTTTTAGCACTGAAGGTGAAAGTGTGAAAGTTTCAAGGGAAGCTAGAACTCCACATATGATTGAGGAGGATGAAGAGGACAATATGAATTGTTTTGTGGACATTGACATTGGTTCTTTCCAAGTTCAGGAGAGAGAGATGCAAGAGAAGGTCAAGCCTATCTTTTTGGTTGATGATAAAAGTAACATGGTAGAAGGTAATGTATTATGGACCCTATATTTTGATGGAGCTAGTTCTAAAGGAGGTGCTAGAGAAGGAGTGCTATTGATATCCCCAAGTGGTAAGACTTTTAAATTTTTTTTCACTCTCTTGTTCCCTTGCACAAATAATGTTGCTAAATAAAAGGCCCTACTGATTGGCTTGAGACAAGCATCAAAACATGGGATCAAACATCTTAGGGTGACTGGTGACTCTGAGTTAATAGTTTTTCAGATTAGATCAAAGTATGCATCACAGAATCAAAGGGTGAAACAATATAGAAATGTTGTTTGGGATGAAATTGAAGGTTTCAGTGCCTTTGGTATTGATTTGGTGGATAGAAGCCAAAATAGGATGGTTGAATTGTTAGAAAACATAGCTTTAAGGCTAGAAGATATTACCTTTGCAGGGATATCCAAAATTGAGTGTAAGTCCAGGCCTTCTATCCCAGATAATATTGAGAATTGGCAAGTATTTTTTGATGATCAAGACATATTAAGATTTTTGCAGTGTGAATCTCATTTCGATGGTCAGGAGATGAATTTTAGCACTTATGTTGACATCGGAGATGGAAAAGAAAATGTGCTTGGGAGGGAAGTTTTTCAATTAAAGTCAAGTAGAATCCCAAAGGGATTGGCTGCTCTTGAGAGGGCATTTGATAATAAGGAAAGGACTTGTCTTTCTAATTTTCTTGATAAGGTAAATGATTTGGAGGATATAAATTTAGGAACAAGTCAAATGCCCAAAAATGTTTACATAGGTAAGTGTTTATCCCCAAGAACTAGGAGAAATCTAATTGATCTTCTTAGAAGATTTAGACATGTGTTTGCATGGTCTTATGATGATTTCAAAGCCATAGAGAAGATTTATTCCAACATGAGATACCATTGAAGGAAGGCACTAAACCTTTTAGGCAGAAATTAAGGCCTGTGAACCCTACTTTGGCACAAAAAATGCAAGATGAACTTAAAAAGATGATGGATGCTGGCATTATTAAGCCTGTTAGACATTCTACTTGGGTATCAAATTTGGTTCCAGTTAGAAAAAAGAATGGTGACATTAGGTTATGTGTTGATTTTAGGAATTTGAATGTCAATTCTTTGAAGGACAATTATGGTTTGCCTAATATGGAGAATATGTTGCAGAAGGTTACTAGATCAGAGTTAATGTCCATGATGGATGGTTTCTCTGGATATAATCAGGTCATGGTCAAGGAATCAGAACAATTTAAGACTGCATTCACTACCCCTTGGGGAACATATGTTTATGTTAGAATGTCTTTTGGTCTGACAAATGCAGGAGCTACTTTTCAGAGAGCTATGGATGTAGCCTTTGCAAACTTCATAAAGGTATATCAGGATGACCTCATAGCATATTCAAATAAGGAAGATCAGCATTGTGAACATCTTGAGAGGATTTTTATCAGGGCTTTGGAGTATGGGATTTCTTTGAATCCAAAGAAGTGTTCTTTTGGTGTTGTGGAAGGCAAGCTCTTAGGACATATTGTGTCCAAGGATGGAGTAAGAATTGACCCTGAAAGGGTTATGGCTATAGATAAGCTCTCACCACCTAGAAATGTTAAAGGAATATAGTCTTTCTTTAGGCAGGTGAATTTTCTAAGGAGATTTGTTACAAATTTTGTAGAAATCAGTATCCCTATCTCTAGGATGTTGAAAAAAGAGGCAAAGATTGAATGGAATGAAGAAGCGGATGAATCTTTTAGAAGTATCAAAAAGGCCATCAAGGATGCTCCTATTTTGAGAACACCTAATTATGGTAAGCCCATGCATATTTTTTCTTTTGCTTCTTGTCATACAATTGCAGCAGTTTTATTGCAAAAGAATTCAGAGGGATATGAACAACCCATATCATTTTTTAGTAAATCGTTACAAGAAATAGAATTGAAATATGATATTACTGAGAAACATGCTTATGCTTTAGTCAAAGTAGTCAAGGCTTTCAGATGTTAACTTATGGGAGCTAAGGTCATTGCTTATGTTCCTAGTGCTACAGTTAAGGATATTTTGGTGTAGCAAGAAGTTTCAGGGAGAAGATGTAGATGGATCAACAGGATCCAAGAATTTAATATTGATATCCAGATCATAAAGTTAGTAAGAGGCTTAGGTCTTGCAAAATTGATGGCACAAAGTAATTTAATTGCAAATCATATAAATATGTTAGAAGAAGAACAAAGGCCATATATTTGTGATATGGATTGTTGTGATTGGTACAGTGATGTCATTGGTTACTTGCAGAAATTAGTCCTTCCCATTGAGATGGATGGAAATAGAAGAAGAACTATCAAGTTGCAATCTGCAAGGTATGCTATTATACATGATAAGTTGTGGTGGAGAAGCAATGAAGGAGTATTGCTAAAATCCATAGACCATGAGAGGTTTGAGGCTTTGTTAAAGTAAATGCACCAAGGTGTGTGTGGAGGACATTACATGGAAAAGACCATAGCCCACAAGATCCTTAGGTCTAGATTTTGGTGGCCTACAATTTTTAAGGATACCCATTAGTTTGTAAGAAAATGTGATGCATGTCAGAGATTTGCTGGGAAGTTGAAATTCAATGGAAATTTGCCACTCACACCTGTTGCAGTTCAAGCTCCTTTCTAGAAGTGGGGTTCGGATTTCATTGGTGAAATTCCAAACAAGTCTAGTGGTGGACATTCCTACATACTAGTGGTAGTAGACTATATTACCAAGTGGGTTGCAGCTATCCCTACTAGAAAGGCCACTAGTAGGGTTGTGACTAATTTTGTGATGCAGAATATCCTCACTAGATTTGGTTGCCCAGAGACAATTGTGGTTGATAATGCAATGTGTTTTAGATCATAGGAGTTTAGTGATTTTTGTCAGCAATATGGGATACACATTTCATTTTTTGCCCCATACCATCCACAAGGAAATGGCCAGGCTGAATCCAGTAATAAAAGTCTTATTAAAATTCTCAAGAGGGTGTTGGACAAAAATAAGAAAGCCTGGGACTCAAAGTTATGGTGGGCATTATGGGCTAATAGAGTAACTATAAAGAAAGCCATAGGTTGTGCCCCATTTGACATAGTTTATGGAATAAGTGCTAGATTGCCTCAAAATAACTTACTACAGATGTATAGGTTTATTTAAGCATATGATGAAGATTTGAATGATGAGATGAGAGTGAGAATGAATGAACTAATACAATTGGAAGAGGTAAGGAGGGATGCACATGAAAGAAATGAGGCATTGCAGAGATAATGTAAGAACTTATTTGATAGAAGGACTACCCAAAGGAGTTTTGAGATTGATGACCTAGTCCTCATGTGGAATGCAAGGTTGGAAGATAAGGGTAAGCATGGAAAATTTGATCCAATTTGGTTGGGCCCTTATCTTATTGAAAAAAAATGGGGGATGGATTCTTATGTCTTGAAGGACTTAACTGGTGCTACTTTGGAATTGCCTATTCATGGACAATTTCTAAAGTTTTACTTCTTCTGAAGTATCTTTTCCATGAACAGTAGTTTAGGTTTTCCCCTATTTTCAGCTTGTCTGTGTTTTGTTTCTAGGTTGAAATTTTGAGTTGGTCTACTCTCCCACTGATTATGAATCCTTGCCATGCCTGCAAGAGGCATGCATCCCCTAATATGAGCCACTGTTAGCACTGGTAAAAATTTCATGGTTCTACCCCTTTTTATTCTGGTCTCTGTAGTATTTTCTAGGTTTCTGGCTTAAAACCCTTGTTAATTTTCAAAACGTAGCTGTTGGACATTTAAAAAATTCAATACCCTAGCCCTTTTCTTTTTTGGTGTTTCTTTTTCATCCCACTTAAAACTTTTATCCGCATCTGCCTTTTAAAAATTCACTTTACCTTATGCGTGGTTAGGTTTTTCATGTGTCGGCGGGTTCCCCTTTAATTTTTCCTATGTCCTCACTTAATTTTTCCTAAGTCTGCATGCCCAACGTTGATTTAATATTTCCCTAAGTCATGTTTTAATTTTTCCTAAGTTCTCAACTTCATTATTTCCTTGGGCCCCTCTCTGACAGTATCTTCATTCGACGATGGGCTTATCTTCTCATGAGATGTGTCAGAGGCTTATGAACTTAAGATGGCCATTGATTCATTTCCATGACATAACCCTTTCAATGCAGGTAGGTCCACTACCAGGTAGGCTCACATGGTGGTCTATCATATGTTGAAATATCCTATAAGGCATGGTGGACCCGGTATCTCACTCAGATGATTCCTAATCGACGATTGGCCTATAAGCGTATAGAATCTTTGGAGCCTTTTAGATCTTGCACCAGCCATCCGATCTTCTAGGTGGAATAAAGTTCTCAGTGGGTCCTAACTGCAAGTTGTGCCATGTCAGCATTTTCCTATTGGTCCATGGGTAAACAACTCAGCATGTGTTAGTGGGACCTAATTTTCTGATGGGTCAGAGGGTCTTGACATCCGTAATCCATCCAATGACAGGCATAAGTTCTCATGGAATCTATCAAAGGTTTGAGATCTTACCCTGGCCATTGATCTCATTTGTCTCAAATGTACTTTGGCGAGGGTCCCAGTGTCAGGTGGAGCTAATTCGGAGTGTTTTGATTGGTCCGCATGTTCTTGATTGTATTGTGTCAGTGGGGCTAGTTTTCTTTCAAGCAGGGTAAGATTCTTAATCGACAGATGGTGTATGTTCTGATAGAATCTCAGAGGTCTATGTGAAGATGAGACAGCCATTGATCTTCTAGATGTAGGCTCAGTTAGTTTCTCAATTTGTTGGTGGTCCAGATAATTTTGTGTAGCGGTTTTGACACATTTTTCAAGTGTTCTCTAGTTTGCATGATGTTTTAGTGGAGGTCTTGTAGACTTAGCAATTTGGCAAACAGTGGTCATGTAATCGCTAAATAGTTTAGTGGTGCTCTCAAAGTTCTCGCGAATGGGCGAAAGGTCTTTCAGTCACGTATTTGCCAAATTTTTGTAAAGTAAAAACATAACTCGTGAAAAGGAATAATCAGAAGGCCACGACTTAAATTTGATCAAGGTTTAAATTTTGACCGTTAATTTGTTGCAGGCACCATGAAAGTGACCATTTATCTCCAAATTCAAATTTCTATAGAGGGTTTGCAACGACAGAAAGTACCAAAATTCAATTTTTGAGTGGCTAGATTGGGTGAAAATGGTTGTCAACTATTGCAGTGTGGTCCAGGCTCCCATGGGTAGTTGCAGAGGAATGTGTTTCCTTGAGAAAGTAAATGAGGCAGTACTCGAGATGTGTTGCAGGGGTCATTTTGGCTAGATTTCTTAGGGTTTTGTGATGATTTTGTACTTGGGACCGGTACAGGACTAGATAGCTGTTGAAATTGAACTATTTTGAGCTTCTCGGCTAGGCCTTGGTCCTTGTCATATCTGTGTTAACTCCTTAGTGGTGTTAGGTGGTTTTGATTTTTTGAATTGGGAATGATCATTATGCTTGTATTGTTATCCTGGTATAAAGGAAATTTTTATGATCATTCGAGGGGATGGGGAGTTAGGTATTCAAATATTTTGGTTGTGAGTCCTCTTCTCAGTTTGAATTGTAATGATTTTTTTTAGTATTTGTTGACAGTAGAAAGAAAGTTGCAGGTCTAAGCTATAATTTGCAAGCATGGTTTGCTTGGACTGATTGTATACACTTGAGGATTCTTCATACTTAATGAAGATACATGATTCTTCTCTCTCCTTTGTGTCAACGTAGATAGATTTTCAACTTTCTAGTTCATTGCATATTAATTTATGTATGTGTCTTCATTCTTGATTTTTGATCCAGGATTAGATGAAATAATGCTCTATATGGGACATAGATTTATCTCTTGTCTATGTAAGGATATTCTATAAGTAGTAAAGGAGATTGTAAATGTGTTTATGGCTTTGAATCTCAGATATACTCTAGTGTGTGTGTATAGTTTTTCTAAGAGAGTCTGCCCAATGGATGAGGCACTGGCCTTAATGAGTACTTCTTTATTAACATATATTGATTGAGGTTGTTATGATTCAAACATATAAATTAAGAACCATTCCTAAACTTTAAGTCTTTAGTTGTAATGTTCTACCCTATAGTAATGGAGATTCAATGAATGTGAGGTTAGCATTTAGCACTTTCTTACTATTCAATCTGTTGTTTAGACCTAGTCTTTGGTGTGTGAAGTATAATTTACACTGGGTTAGGTGCACCCACCTTGGTTTTGTAGAGCCCAAAGCAAAAGAGGGCAGTCTTGTCCCTACAGTTGGTCCAGTTACCCTAAGATCCCTATACATTTTGGAGCTAACCATTCCTAAAATCTATCTGAGGGTATATTGGTAGCCTAGGAGCATAAGCATAATTTTGAACACCAATAGATCTGAAATTTAAACTTGGCAAGATAACATCCAAATTTGATAAAGTCAAATTGGAGTATGATGAACTTGAAAAATATAACAAAATTGTGAAAGGTGAATTGACTCAATCCAAACAACAACTTGAGAGGCTATATTCAAATAGTGAAAAGATTGATAAGCAAGTATCTTATGGAAAACTATTCTATGACAAAACTGGTCTTGGATTTAACATATTGAAGATAGTTAGTGAAAGCAAGAAACCAGATCTAAATGAATGTGAAAGCAATGAAGAAAAGAAGTTAGATGAGAAAAAATATGAAGATGCACCAAAGCAAGAAGAATCACTGAAGCAAGAAGATGCACCAAAGCAAGAAGAATCACCGAAGCAAGAAGAACCACCGAAGCAAGATGAATCATCCAAAGGTATGCAAAGAGAATTCAAAGGTAGATGTTTTGCTTGTGATACTATTGGTCATATGAAGAGAGATTGTACAGGTAAACAATTCAAACCTCTTAATGGTTATTGTTATAATTGTCATGGTTTTGGACATAGAGCTATTAAATGTAGAAGATCTAAAGTTATTGAAAATAATTACAATAGTAGAATGTCTAGAAATACTAGCAATGCATATCAAAGATCAACTAAAGACATCAAAAGAGGAAATGGAATAGTATGTTTCAGATGAAGCAAAATTGGACATATTGCTAGAAATTGTAGGACACAAATCAATCAGCAAACACCTAGATATGGAACCAATCAAATCACTTGTCAGATATGTAACAAGATTGGACACACAACAAGATTTTGCAGAATGAACAATGGAGGTTATCATCACAACCCTAACCCTAGAAACTATGCAAGAAGGAATGAAAATGTAGGAAACAAAGAAAAAGGTTATTGTAGCAATGAAGGTGAAGTAGAATTTGTTAAAGGCATAGATCAAGGAGGTATATTCAGCATTGAAGGTAATCAGGAAGGTAATGTATCTGATGGTAAGAATGAGTCTTTACCTAGCCCTTCTTTAAGCACTTAAATTATGTAAATTTCTGTAGTTTAGAAACTTAGAATTAGTATAGAATTAGATTTTGAATGAGTTAAGTTTTGTGCAGTTAGATGAAGGTTTTTTATGTCATACTAATGCTATGGTTAAGTGCACAAATAGAAATATTGTGTTTTGCAAGGTCGCAAGAAGATTTATAGTTGTGGGTTTACAAATTCAGCTTTTTGACATTTTGGCAGCAAAATAATTGAATGCGATGTCAAATCGAGTAAATGCTAAGTGTTAAAAGATTGAATTCAAAGTTATTATGATTATCAAGTGATTAGAAGTGATTTGTAAGTGAAGAAAGAAGTTTGGAAGTGATTTGCAAAAGTTTGAAGCGCCGATCTAGCGAAAGCCCTAATTTTGCAAATTTAAGGTATTTATCTGACTAAGATCTTGAATTACCTTAATCAATCAGATATAATCATGGATGTGTCATTGATTCACAACATTAAGGATAAGAATAGACCTAGAACTAAGAAAGATCTAGTTGAACCCTCAGAAAGAGATGCTAGTTTAGCCTTATCATCCGTACCAGATGGAGTTCTTCATTTAGAAAATGTTAAAAGTTATCTTGGATGCAAGTATGAAACCCTAAGGGAGAGTGATTTTAATGGTGAATATAAGAAATTATACAACTTGGATATGTCAGTGAAACAAGGTTATGAACATCTAGAAAACAATGAAATCATTGAGTACTCTATGAAATATGAATTTGATGATGAGGAGTGTACAAAGATCATTTTTAGTAGGATACATAATGGTAAATTTTGGTTAGAAGATAGAGTTATAGACATAACTATAGACCTAATTCATGATGTGACTAGATTATCAAACGTTGCTACAATTCCACTGAATGAGAAAAACATGAGAAAGATTGTGATTGAAAACACTGGCTCAGTATACAATGGCAGAGGTATAGTCATTAGTAAGATTAAACAAGATGATGTAAAATACTTGTGTAAGATTTTGACAAAAAAGTTCTATGGAAGCTCTAGAGAAGATGATATACCAGCAGGTATGGTACATGTTGCTTATTTGATGTGTGTGGAGAAGAAGCCTATGGATATGTGTGAAATTTTGAGAATACAGTTGTTTGAGAACTTGGAAAAGATAAAGAAAGCTAAATACACTCACTTTATATTTTCCTCATTGGTTACTTACATGTTCTTCTACTTGCTAAGAAGATTTCCTTACACTATTTAACGGAATGATGGTGAGAATACTATGGCAAGAATCAATAAAGTTTACATGAAACATCTTATTGAGAAGGTTAATGACAGTGTAAAGTTAGTGTTGAAAACTTTTTAGAACATTGTGGTGAATAGATCAAGAATTCCTCCATCCCTAGTTGAGAAATACAAAGATGATATATGTTTATGGTTGATACTGATTTAACTTACATTGAGGTAGTAGAACCTAGACATGAATTCATAGACCCTCTTGGCTATGAAATCTCTAAAGTTGAAACTGAAGGATATGTTAGTAGATTGTTGAAAAGTAAAGTTGATGCTCATAGAAATAGATTTGGAACATATGATGAAAACTTTGATTCAGCAAAGACACTTAAGGAAGAGAAATAATCAAAGAAGAGAGTGGAGTCTACAATAAAGAAAATTCTAAAAGAATTAGGTATGAGTGAGCAGGAATTTGATATTGCAAGAAAGACTGCAGAAGCAATAAGGCAAAGTGAGATACTATCAGTCCCACCTTTGGCATCTAGTGTAGAACCTATTCAAGTTAAGGTAAAGGTTGAAGAACCTGTGAAGGAACAAGAAATTAGTCAGACACCAAGGAAAAGAATGAAGGCAAGTGCTTCAGGACTGGGTAAAAGACATAAAACAATTGTTCAACTAGTACCTAGAAGAGTTGCAGAGATAAAAGATGATGAAGTGACAATAAAGAAGAAATTATGGAAACCAAGGATAGAAAGAGTTAATGAAGATATAATGCAGCATGGATACTTTACCAAAATGAACAAATACTATGATTTATATGGATCCTCTGACAGATTAAATCTTGAGAATGCAATGGTTACACATATGATTTTGAAAAACAAGAAATTTGATACTATTCATGGAAAGATACCAGAAGATTTGTACAACATACTTGTGAGAAGGAATATGAGAGCACAAGAAGAAGATACTAAAATGAGAGAGAATGTGATTAGATAGTTCTATGAGATAAGAGATGATGACCACCTTAAATGGATCCTCAAGCCCCTTGAAACCCTATTAAGAACCAAAAGAAGAATTATACAAATAATGGGAGATCAGTATGAACAAGTAAAGACTGAAACTAAACAGGTAGTCGTGCAAGTGCTAGCAAACTTGGTAGTAGGAAAAGATAGAAAAGATCAATCAGTTGCATAACTAGCAGAGAAATAGAGTTTAGAACAATTAGAGGTAGTGGTAGAGGTAGTTGAAGTTGAAGATATTCCCTCTTCTTCTATAAACATTGGCACAGAATCTATGGACATTGAAGGAACAAAAGTTACTTTAGATTCATATGATGCGGTACTCAATAGTTTGGACAACATTGTTGACAATTTGGATTTGGAAGAGAAAGAAAAGAGTATTGAAACAGAGACTACTCGAATTGAAGTGCAAATGGAAATAGAGGCCCATACACCTGTTGAACCACAAGAAGACATCAGTCTTACTCCTAAGACTAGAAAGGAGAAAGGAATAGAAACATTGATTAAATATTTGAGCAAGGAAGTTGATGATGATGATCAATTAGAGTTGATCACTTCTTTGAACAAAATTATTGGTAAGAATAAGAAAGTTAATAATTTGGAAGGTAGTCTGAAAGATTTGACTGAGAAGCTACAAAGTGTCATATCTACAAAAGTATTTGATTTAGATCCACTTGAAAGAGAAAAGATGTTAATTAATTCTTTTGATGTTGAGTTCACTAATTTGACTGATATTGCTAAGGTTAAGGCTTAGGCAGCTTATGAAGCTAAGATGTTGCAAAATATAAGTCAGAATATCAAAAATGACATTGACAACCTTGATAGACACATTAAGAACTTAAGGAAACATCTTGAGTTTGGAAAGTGTTTGTACATTCAGTGTACAAAATCTGAAAATATTTTAATTGAGGAAGAGAAGAAAGATGAAATTGCAGCAGAGACAAATTCTTTGGCCAGCCTAAACATAAAGATCAGTATAGTTGAGAAAAAGATCAGAAAATTATGTGATGAGATAAGGACTTTGAATGATGAAAAGAACAAGAAAATTATCAGAATAAACATCTTGAGAGAGCATGTCTCAATCAAGTTGACTATATTAGAAGAGTAGCTAGATGAATGTTTTACTACTAAGAAAACATTTCAGAAGTTCAATTTTGAGTCCCTCCAAGCTTGTCAGATTGCAGCATACAGATTGAGTACTTTACTCAATGTAGCAGAATCAATAGAGAAGGCATGGGAGAAAGATTTTGAGACTTGGAAGATATATTTTGCAAACTATGTTGCAAGCCTACTGGCTTTGCAATAGGATAGTAAGGTAAAAGTTTTGACACAATTTTGTATATCCCTTTCCACCTTTTATTTTGTCATTGTTGTCAAAGGGGGAGAGATACTTAGAAAATTGTCTATATATGATAAGGAAGGATACTCATAGGGGGACTTCTATGGAGTATTATGAAGTGTTATAGATTTTGTGTATATTGAGGAGATATAAGGATAGTATAATTATTTTATACTATGGCCATAATTTTGATATGAATTTTGAGATTTTGACTTGTACACTTAGCCAATTTTCTCATATGTTGCCACCAATGACAAAGGGGAAATTGTTGGCAATTTGGCTGAGGTATGTACATAGATGTTGTCATTATGGAAACATATGTTCCCTATGAAGATCACATCAGCTGGAAAGTAAGTATGGAAGATTGTAGACTAAAATTGTATAAGTATGAAACAATATTTTTGACAGAGCACCCAATACAGTTTGTTTTGGCAACGTTCACTGGAGCATGATCAAAGTTTGCGCAGTTTAACATAGGCTCTATGTTGTCTAAGGATACCCCATCTTAGTGCACAAAAGAGTATGGATAGTACGGACAAATTTATGATTATTTTACCGATGATAGAGTATAGCTGACAGAGCAATTTTGAAGATAGAATTAGTAAATGAATTAAGGGATTATTTTTCTTGTCAAAATAATGACTTAATATTATAAAGAGATGACAACCTAGATGTTTACTCTTGGATAAAGATATGTAAGCTGACAAGAGAAAAATATTATGTTTGTATCTTGTATAAATAAAGATGTACTGAACATACTTGAAATGTAACATGAAATATATGTAACTTGTGATAGCAGTGAAAGTTGTTGATGCGAAGTTGTAAGCAGTACCATATTGTAATCAATAAAAATTTGCATTACTTGTTTGGGCACTGAGCTCATCTAGTAATCAAGTTTTGTATCTACAACTCCTAATAGGGTTGAGGCTTCTAACAAGGCCTATAGTCCCTTAACCAGGACTGATACACTATATGATTGTAACAGGCTCCTAACATAGGTAAACATCCTTAATCGGATATCTTTTGATTAGTGGATCTTTGTGGGTACCATCCCCATCATGGTTTTCCCTTGGCTAGGGTTTCCTCGAGAACATATCATGTGTTATGAGTTCTTTACATTTACTGTTATGTATGCTATTTAGTTTCCTATGCTTTGTATGCACTAAAGTAATCTATTATATCCATAAGTGGGCAAAAGTAAAAGTTTGTGAAATACTGATTCAACCCCCCCTCTTAGTATTTCCTATTTCTAAGAATGGGCATATTGGGAAATGAACTTCTCAAAGAGTTTGGTGAATGTTGTGATTGTCCCATAGGGTATTTTGTAGAACCACTCAATAACGGTTCCTCCCAAGCTCTTGGGGAATATATGCATAGGGAAGTTATCACTGTATGCCACTTCTTGGCATGTCATATATAACTCCTTTACATGGCTGACCGGGTCTCCTTTCCCTCAATATTTATCAAAATTAGGTGTCTCAAAGTGTTTGGGAAAGGGGATCAGTATGATTGATCTATCAAAGGGATAGGGACATACCTCGTCAAACTTGAAGGCCTTGCTCTTTGTTCCAAACTTGAGATCCTTAAGAGTGTTCTTCATTTATTCCCACTCAGCATTGATTGGCACCATAGTAGGTACTCCCATTGAGAAAGGATCTCATGGTGTTTGTGAATAAGGATGATTTGGTGGAGGATATTCTAGAGTAGGATATGGAGACTACCCAACAAGATAAGAAGATTGGAATGGATTTTGGGGAGGATATTGTTGCTGAGGTGCGAGAGCATATTGTTGTGGAGGATATGGAATGGCTTGTTTCTATTGGGGGATGGTGGGATGTTGTTGTTGTTGTGCTAGAAATGATGATGCTTTTTGTTATTGTGGGAAGTATTATTGCGGTGGAGGAGGCCGATGGAATGGTGCAGCTTGTTGATAAGATTGACCTTGGTGAGCTTGGCTTTGAGCTTGGCTAATGTAGGTGGGTTTCATTCCTTCATTTCTAAGGCGTGGAACTGATGTTGTGAAGCTAGTGATATGAGGTGGTTGTGCAAGGTAGATAGCGAGATAAGATGAACTCTATTTTTGTGGTGGTGGTACGACTTGAGAAGTGGTGGGTAGTACAGATGGGTGGTTAGTCTATGAAGGAAATGATGAAGCTAGCGAAGGTTGTGATTTTTTTTGTCGCGCTACTTGAGGGAAAGTGGCTTGTTATTTTCTAGGCATGATATATGGGAGTGGGTTGGTATACCTAAGGCTTGTATTTCTACTTGGGTGAGGCCCCAATGAGAGCCACCTGATATGGAAGTTTGTGATGTGGAGGATGTGGGAAATGTAGATGTGATGGTGGGAGTTTGGAATGTGAATGGGGGATTCTAAGATCCCATGGAAGGCATGCCTATTGTGAAGGCATTCTATTGGTCTTGTGTGTGAGTGATAGAAGGTGGAGGTGGAATGTATGCTTGTTTGAATGCTTGTTGGGGGTGGAAGAAGACACTTGTGTTCCCCATGGGAAGGATGGTGGTGATGTGGAAACTTGCTGAGGAAAGGAGGGAAATGATTGTGTTGCCCCTAGAAATGATGGTACTGATGTAGAAGCTTGTTGAGTGAAGGAGGGGAATGATTGCATTACCCCTAGAAATGATGATGTTGCTTGGTTTATGGACGGTGGAGGAACTTCTTGTGTGGCTGCTTGAGATGCTATATAAGATGATGGTGTTTCCATGATATAAAAGTGAGTGGATTGAATTGTGTCTTGTGTTGTGGGATTTTTGAAGCTTCTTTGTAAGAGATGGGGGATGGGTGAGGCTACCTAAGATATTTGCAGGTTAAGATCAGGGATTTTTTGGATGATGGGGGTATAGGTTTTAGCTGGGATATGGAATTTTTTGATGGGGATGAAAGGCTCAAGATGTGGTGGAATGGATGTACCACCTTCCATGAAGTTGTCCAATATAGCCCATCTATTTTGATTAATGATTTCACTTACCATTTGTGCATGCCCTAGATGAATCATGAATGTTTCCATGGAAAATGAAGTAGGAGGTCAGTTTGGGTCAGTATCATCTTAAAATGGAAGAACATCCATGATAAGAGAATTTACCCCTCTGAGTGAGTGGTTTGGGGTCATGTTAAGGACCTTTATCAAGTCTTTTCATGTATTTGGCTTTTCATCCCTATTCTACTTCCCTCTGCACCTATTTTCCACTTCCTTTTTGCATTTCCTATCATTCTGGACTGAGGTCCTAATGTTTTTGACCTCAAGGTAAAATTTGACCTTGAGGGTCAAAGTTGACCTTGACTCTAACCTAGGGTAGAGTCTACCTCATCCTTGACTCACATTTCAAATTTTAGATTCCCATGATTTCTGAGTTTCAGGTTTCAGAGATATTTGTTTTCCCGCTTTCGGGTCAGCCATTTCAGGTTTTGGAATGGTAAATCCTTAAATTTCATTTAATATGGGTCCATCTCTAGGGGTTAAGGTTAATTGGGATTTAATTCCCCAATGTTGGCCTTCTCTAGAGGTTTTTGCCCAAGATCACTATAAAAGGAAGGCTTTCTCTCTCATTATCACATCCATTCTCACCAAGCAATCTTTCAAGCCCTTGAGTGCAATCAAGAAAGACAGAAGGAGAAGGAAAGAAAGCAAGCATTCATTCATCTTAAAGCCTAGCATCCATTCAAGAATTCAAGAATCTATCAAGGAGATCCATTGTTAGCCATTGAAGGATTCAATCTCTTTGGAGCCCCCTTGATGATCTATCCTTCCACATTCATCCAAGCCTCCTCATATGAAAAGATCCATTCAAGATTGGTGTTGAAGATCAAATGCTATTGATTTGAGACATCCTACATTCATTCTACATCCATTGGAGCATCCCTACTTGTGGATTTGAGGATTCAAATTTTCTACAAGGACTTCAACATAAGCAAGGTGAAAAGTTCCATTTTCTTTGTTTATGCACACTACAATTTCAATTCAATTTCAAGGTTAATTCCTAAATTGGGTTTGACCAAGGAAAACCCCCAATACAAACAACAAAAACCCTCTTTTGCTTGCAGGTACAAGTGTGGAACTATGGATTTGAGATTGGATTTGGATACCCTTTTTAGCAAACTTCTGAGATATATGAACAAAATCAAAGTCGACCTTCACAATATTAATGTAGCATTTGACATTTTATCGGGGTCAAAGACTGCCTACTATCAGAAAGATAAAATTTTTCTGGGTTTTCTTCATCTCGACATTTCTAGTCCAAAATAGGTTGCAGAATTGCCCAAAACTGCACATAGACATCAAAAATTGGCATTTTCCAAATTTTCCCTATTTTGAGGTTAGTATTTTCCCTTCAATTATTTCAGATTTCAAGCACATTCCATTATAGGGAAATATCAGGTTTTCTTCCTTTCATATTCTCCATAGATTGATTTGATAGTGCATTAACCTTTTGGTTGATCAATTTGGATCTCTCCTTTGGGAATTTGGATTTAGAAGTGGATCTCATATTTCCCCCATACATTTTAAGTTGAACAGCTTTTCACCTTATTCATTTTGGTGAACCCGACATACTTACTCTCCTTTCTCTTGTTGAATTGGATGCCCTATTGTGTTTGGTGGTATTAGATTTCCTTTTATCTTGTTGATATTAGATTTCTCTTTTATGCCAAATCTTTCATGATACAAAAATATTCATGCTTTATGTGGTCTTAGTTTAGTTCATTTGCATTACATTGGTTTATGAGCTTTACTACTACTAGTCCTACTTATAACATTCCAGTTAGAAGAATTCGTAGACTCATGGGTGCCTTTGATCTTGAATCTGCCTCTCCTTTCCTTGGGATCCCAGATGATAATTTGATTCTTCATGATTCTAATCCTACTATGGAGAAAAACTCTTCTCACTAATCTCATGTTGAGGATGATTCCTTAAGAGTTCCTCCTAAACAAGTCCAAAAACTTTCAATTGAACTTGATAAAATGAGTAATTGGCTTATTCAAGAGAACCGTAATCAAGATTCTATTGAACCTATAGAGGCTCTTAAGAAATTTCTTCGTGATAGTGATCAAGGTGTTAACCTCTTGTGTGGTATTACTCACCTTGTGCATTCAAATATTAAACCTTTAGCTCAAGAAGCTCAAGATTTAGGGTTGATTCCTCCTATCACTAGTATAGAACCCTCTTCTAATCCTTTACCTAGTATTCCTACCTATACTCCTTTGGTGACTATGACGGTTCCCTCTATTCCTATGAGTGTTCCTCTTATGTCCCTTCCTACATCACAACCTTCATATCATAATGTTCCTTTTATTTATTCCAATCCACTTCCAACTATAGTTCCTAGTGTTCCTCTAGTTGTGTCTTCTATTCATGTAGCTTCTTACACTTTACCTAGTGTTTCTAATGTTTCTATTCCTCGTATTTCCTCTAATGATTCAACAATCATCAGTTTGGCTCAAACTATTTCATCCTTACAACACCAACTTGCTTCCTTAACTCAAAACAAGTTTAGTATTCCTACATGTGACATGGGCAGACCTTTGTCCTTGGATATTATTCATACTCCTATTCCTCAGAAAGTCGATATGCATCATCTTGAGAATTATAATGGAAAAGGAGATCTCGTTCATCATGTTAAAACATTCCAAATCCTTTTTAGTGATTAGGCTCATGATCATAGGATTTTAGCCAAACTGTTTGCTAGAACCTTTCATGACAAGGCCTTACAATGGTATTGTTCCTTGCCTCCTTATTCTATTGATTCTTTTCCAAAACTTGCTAATGCCTTTATTCAACAATTTCAAAACAACATTGGCCTACAAGTGTCTTTGACTAATTTGATGCATTGTAAACAAAGTGCTAAAGAAAAAATAACTAAATTTATTGGTAGATTTAAGCATTTGCATGCTCAAATTTCCTATCCTATTCCTGATATTGATATTCAACGTATGTTTATTTCAAATTTACAAAAGGATATTAGAGATAAGATTCTGCTTACAGAATTTACCTCTTTTCAACAACTTTGTGCAGTGCTTCATCGTTATCAATTAAAAGTGAGTCAATTTGAGAGAAACACTCCAATGGCTCATGTTTTAGTTGATAAGAGTGATGCTGCTCCTAATCCAAACAAATTTAAAAAATTCAACAACTATGTCAAGATAAAAAAACAAGCGAATGTAGTTTCTGATCAAGTTGATGTTGCATCTCAAAATACCACTTCTACATCCACTAATTCTTGGTTAAATTATATGTTTACCCTTGTTTTTGAATCTTTACATGCTATTATGAATGCGTTGTTAACTGCTAATATGATTAATTTACCTCCTATTCGACCTCTTTTACCTACTACGATTGCATCTAAATCCTTTGATCCTAATTCTTTTTGTCAATGTCATCGTCAAAATGGTCATGACACTGAGAAATGTTATTCTTTAAAACATAAGGTTCAAGACTTAATTGACTCTAATGCCTTATCTGTTGATAATCTTGATGGTAGTGGGAACAAATCTATCTCTCCTCCTAATCAAAACCTTCAAATCTATATGAATCCTTTACTTACACATGATAGTTGGTCAATCTATATCTCCACCTCAAGCTCAATCTCAACCTCAACCTCAGATTCAACCTCAAGTTCAGTCTCAACCTTGACCAAAACCTAAGCCTAAAATGAAAACTCAACCTAAACCTTGACAAAAACCTAAGAATAAAAGACCTCGGGAACTTTTGATTACCTTTGATAACTTTGAGACTATTAAGGCTCTTGATGGTCCCCTTTACATTTATGCTAAGATTTCTCAGAAACCTACTCATGGTTGTCTTGTTGATCCTACATCCTTAGTCAATATTATTACTCAAGAAAATATTTTTATGAAAAGCTTACAACATGATTCTTATGATACATCAAATGTATGGATTCAAACTTGTAATCATTTTCTTTATCCATCATTTGGTTATATTACTTTACCTGTTGAACTTTGTGGAAAAACTGTGAACACTACCTTTGTTTTTGTTCCCACTTCTGATCAATTTCAATTTAAGCTAGGTTTTCCTTGGTTAAATGCCATGCATGTTGTTGCTTCACCTATCCATAATTGCCTTAAATTTATTCATGATGAAGAAGTGAAGATAGTTAATCATAGTTTATATCAACCTTCTAGGCCTAGAGATTGTGTTATTGTTGATTTCTTTTGGCCTTCATTACCTAATTCATGTCCTCCTCAACTTGATAATATTTTCCATTCATATCGAGCTTATAAACATCATAAGATTCTTGAATTAATCATACCTCCTATGGATCTTAATCTTGGTCTTTTACCTACACCTTCTATATCTCCTTTAACTATGGCTTCTAGTTCTATTAATCAAGTTCCTTCTATCAATCTTCCTAAAGAACCTATGAAAGATCCTGTGATAGTTCCTCCTGTTGCTGATCATCCAATTGATCTTCCTAAAGAACTTGTGAAGGATCCTATGATTTTTCCTCCTAGCTCTCAACCTATTTCAAATAAATCAAAACATAATCGATCTGCCAATGAACATCATAAGAAGTGTCATGCTCATGCTAAAGCTCGTAATTCTATTCTTCAAAGATCTCTACCTTCTTCAGATAAATATATACATGATGTGTTAGAAGTTTTTGTTGGAATTAGGAGATATAGGTACTGAGAGGGGAGGGATGAATCAGTGCCTTCAAAAACTTTACTTGTAAACCTTTCAGATCTATAACTATAAATAGTGATAATCGACCAAGATAACTTGAATCTAATTGCACGAATCATTTATCCACTTAACATAAGTAAGTAAACAACATGAAATCAATAACACAATCACATGACACAAGTATTTTGGTAACACAGAAACCCTTGTAAGAAGGTAAAACCTGCAGTGGGGATGACACCCACAAATTCTTCACTACTACAGATAGAAAAGGTTTGCATGTTAGGGCTACAAGTTTTGATCACTTCTGGTGATCTCACCTTGTTAGGAGTGACATGTTAGATCGGCTAGATCTACCTAGTTATAGGATTTTAACAACACTAATGAAGTGTGCACTCAGTTAAGAGATTTACATAAGACTATTAAGTCTACTTTGTTAAGAGATTTTATCCAAAAACTCTATTACAATTGTTAGAAAGCATAGGTAAATATCTAGTATTTGACACATAATTGTCTGATACAGATCTATAAGCTCTGATAAAATATCACCTTGCTTGTGATGAATCTCTGCTCTGAACTACTCGGTAGCCACTGTTGATTCTATTCAATCTGAATTCCTCTATACTCAGTTCTTCTTTGTTAACTGATAGACTTGAAGATGGGAAAATGTTTCAAGTGCTCTGTGATTCATATATCAGTTCTCATAAAAAATGATGCGAACACACAAATATATAGTGTTCTATTTTTTCCTCTTTAACAAAATTAGGTTACACAGAATAGTCATAACCCTAAGATCTACGGTGTACAATAATAACCTAGATCATCTATTAAGAAAGATATACATTGTATTTAATGAATATCATTACATTAAATGTTCCTCAATCTTGGTAAAACATTTTACAAACCATTGTACTTGTTTGCATAGAAGAATGTGCCATTCCTGATTACTATGCCATTTCCTATGATCCTTGGTAAACACTATGTAAACTAATTTGTGTATACTGTGATGCTCGATGTTTACTGTCTGTCGGTGTCAGTGTCTGCTGGTGCTCGGTGAACTGTCTATTGTTCGGTATATAGGCTTTACCAACTAGTCTATTCTTCTTTATGTTACTGATTAGCTCAATATAAGCAACCCACTGATATCTTTACACACCTTTGGTACTAATGACAAGCTTAGAAGGCTCAATAGAGATAACAATCTCCCCCTTTGGCATTACTATCAAAACTTTGAATGTATATAGACAAAATTTTCTATGTAACTTATATCTCCTTATATCTCCGCCAAATACATATACACATAAAACATTTCTAAGTAGTAAGTACTCCCCCTCGGTGCATGCTCCTGGTAATATATAGTATACATAGCATCCATGTACATAATATTTGGCATAATAGCATCTGATACATTATTTTCCCCCTTTTTGATAGTAATGCCAAATATAGAATTTAGATAGTATACTCACAGCTTGTCAAAAATTGTCTGATGGGTTTTCTTCACTAACTCCCAGAGGTTTTCCCATTCCTCTTTCAAGTTGGTGAGAGTGATGTGCTCAAGACCGACTTGTGCATGCAAGTCAAAGATGTTTTCTAATAATTAAATTTTTGGTGTTGCAACTAATAGCTCGGCTTTGACAATATATGCCTCAAAAATTTTTAGGTATGGAATGAATTCGGTTTGCAACTCAGTAACCTGATCTGTTAGTTGCACTTCTTGTTTCTTCAAATCTTCTATCAACCACCAGAGTTCCTAAACTCGGTGAATATGCTTTAGGAAAGCATGTGGCTCAGTGATAGCTACATTGGTAGTCAACTATATTTCTACTTCCAATCCTTTGATCTTTTCACTGACTTCAATAGTGAATGTGTCTATAGTACAAAGCTTCAATAAATATTGACAAATTGTCTAGGTGATGGATTTTGTTTTAGTAATGACCTCAGATAATTTGACCTTCTTTAATGCCACTTCTTGGCTGATTTTCTCTGCTAATTTGTGTTGTATCCTAGATTCTACCCTTTCTTCAATTCATTTATCTGCATCAGTGTCCGGGGTGTTGATCTTCTTGGAAAGTGTAGCAAGTTGATCTATGATAGGTGTATCCTCATTAATGTTTTTCTCAAGTACTACCTATTGAAGGATATCCCACACATTGGTTAATACTTATTTTCATTTGTGCTCTTGCTTCAGCTTCTCTTGCACTACCTTCCTTGAACATAACTTCCCATATTTACTCAAGTCTTCTAGGCTTAGGGTCCTCGGGTCACACTCAAGGATAATAATCACTTCATCTAGGGTGACTGGCCCTTTTCCTTTCTTCTTCTTCTTCTTCTTCTGTGCTAGAGTTAATTTCTTCTCAATGATAGCAATAGATCTATCTCCAGTCTTCGGAGTATTTTTCCTTGTTAACACTTGTTCTTCCTTCTTCTGCTCCTCGGTAGTTGTAGTCTTGGTTGTTATAGTAGGAGTCTCAGTTATGGTGTTAAATGGGATCACCTTTGTTTCCTTTGTTTCTTCTATTTCCTTTGGTTCTTGTGTTTCCTTTGCTTCTATGGAAGGTGCCTCTGTATGTGTAGGCTCATCTATCTCTACAAGTTTCTCTGTGTTTTGATCCCCTGTGATATCTTTGTTTTTCTCAAGATTTGAGCTATCAAGTTGTACTTGGGAAAGAATTTCTACTGCTTCGACAAGTACAAGAAGTTCACATGGTAGTGATGTAAATAGACTTGCAGTGTCTAGTGCTTCATCTTTATTTGGTGCAATATTTACATCTTCATCATCTTGGTCATCAGGATCACCATGTGTGATGTCTATAATGATTACATCATCATCAGTTTTCTTCTCCAGTTGGATTTCAACTTTATCCAGTGCATCCTGTGAAACTTTTATTTCTTCCTTGTCCTCGGTTATATCAATTGCCTCGGTAACTAATATACCGGTATTATTTGATTTCTTTACTATTCCCTCATCAATACAAATACCTTTACCTTTAGAATTTTGTCTCTTCTTAGACAGGTTCAAAAATGCTTTTTGCTCAGCTTTTTCTTTGGCCTTCAAAATTGATGTCCATATAGAATCAATAGTGATATCCATATATGCTACATTGTCATCCATGATCATTAAGGCTTTGTTCTTGATCATAAAATTTTCTTGGTATTTAGTCAAGTATTCACTAACTTCTCCAAAGCTTAAGTGTGCGGCTACCCGAACTAGAGAGTGTTCTCTCTTTCTCTTCTCGGTGTCTAATGCAACAACCCATTTCTTAATAATTGTATCATCCAATGTCTTTGGTAATGCACAGGAAAAATCCATTGGAACTTTCTTGAATTTTATCATCATTTGGATGATAGCCTCTTTAATCTTGGTTTGATCTTCTTTTGACATTTTGTCAAATCTGTCTAGTAAGGGATCAGTGAGGTCTCCATGTTCAATTATGTCCTCAATCACTTCATCTATTGTTTTGGCCTTGTTACTAACCACTTTGAATTGATTTACATCATCTTCTGTCTTTGTATCCTCTAGATCTTCCTTATTTCTAATGAATTTCCTCCTTTTCTTTGGTGCCTCAACTACAGCCTTGTTCTTTCTCTTAATGTATTTCTTTGTCGGTGTAGCTGCTCTTCTTTTTGTTACTTTTTATACTTCTTTCTTATTGATAAGTGGTGTTGTAGTTGATGATCGTGTCTTCATACCTTCATGTATAGGTGACTGCTTCTTTCTAGGAATTTCAGGTGGAGGAACTTGTGTAGGATTTACTTCTTTGTTGGACTCGATTTCCTCATTATCATATGGTTTTTCGGCTAACTGTAGCTGACCTTCGATTGCCTATTCAACTGATGACCCTTCAGATGTGTCAGACCAATCTCCATATTTAGTAGTGAGATTTTTCTTCATTTTCTTTACCTTCCTAGTTATTTTACCGATCTCAATATTTGTTGATATTCTAGATTTGGCTTCTTCATATAGTTCGAACCTAGTGGCAATGGGATCCTTCGGTAATGCATGCAGTGCATTAATAGATTTCACTATGAAATCATGGTTTATTTCATATCCCATCGATGCCAACCATTTTATCCTAGGCTCAACTACTTTTATCAAGGTGTAATCGGTGTTGACCACAAAACATATGTCATTCTCAAATTTCTGAACTAATTCCCTTAGAATTCTACTTCTTTTATGCATTTTCAATTGAAATTATATGAAGTATGCATTAAACTCTACATTCAAATTATCTCCTAACTTTATCATCATTTCACCAATCTATTTTGTTATCAGTACATCTGGTATCCAATTTACTTTACCGGTGCCAGGCACATACTTTTGTAAATAGAGGAATATGCATGCAAGTAGAGGTTGAAACTTTCATGTGTTAGATTTATTTTTCCTTATGGTCTTCATATTCTCTTGAAGTTGATGAAACATTACCTCGGCAAGATCAACTTGGTGACCCTTCACTATAATTTTGTGCGCCATGTCTACTACACTATAGGGGTATGCTATTGAGTCTTCTTGATTGAAATAACTTATACCCAATCATGTGTACTACAAATTTTACTGTTGGGTCCTTGATTGTCTAAATATTCAATTCCCGACCATCCCATTATGCTCTAGTGTATTTCTCAACATCTGGTCATGAAGAACTTTGGAAAGCCTTAGCTTTGTCGGTTGTAGGCAGCCCAGTAACCCTACTGATTATTTTCTTGTTGACCTCAATCGGTTTATCTAGCCAAAATTTGTCATCATGATATCTGCTCAAAATGATTCTAATCCAATCCAATTTGAATGATTGTGGAAAGTGTATAAAACATGATAACCCTGATTCCTCAGTATTTTTGTATTCTTATTTCATTTTTCAATCAGGGCCATAGAGTAGTTGATATGTTGCAATAGTTTCAAAGTCTCCAACTTCTCTGATTTTGCAATGAATATGAGACCTTACATCTTCTGTCAATAAAACCCTTTCTGGTATGCTTGAAAATGCACCATTTGTATCTATATGTGCCACAACCTTAGTATGTGGCTTAAACTTAGGTTCATCAAAATTTTCCCTAATGATTGGATTAACTTCCTCTTCAACATCAGTATCATGAAGAGTGATGTCGGTTCGATCTAGCATAGCCTTGAATCCTTCCGAAAATATTTTAGCTCGAACTCTTCTCTTTGAATTCTCTACCCTTTGAAATCACATTGTAAAAATGAACTATATTCCTGTGTATATATAGACTTTCGATGTTCTCGCTCAAACTTTTATGCAATAAATGCTCCATCTAACTTTTGGTATGAAATAACTATCAGCTCGGTGACAACTAAAATTTTCATTCACTCGGTTAACATAGAATTTCTTCATCAGTTGATACATGTGCTTGGTTAACCTTAGATAGTGATTACCGATGGGTAACCAACTCTCAATCTCTCTTTTTCCGACTGAATAACATTGTTAGCTCATGACAACTAAACCATAGTGCATATGTATTCATGTTGAATTGGTATAAGAACATTATGCATAAGGAACTGTATGTAAAATGTGATCTTTTGAAATATCAGTCCCATACATACCTATTTCACCTTAAGTGGAGGTACCGATGTCACCCAATCTAGTGGATGAGGTTTCACCAACAACATTACTTTACTCAGCATTCTCATTAGATGCCTTCTTCCACATAGTTTTCCTTAACTTCATGATATCAGCAATAGTATATCCACTTTCATATGGTTTTCATCTAGTGCTTGGTCTCTGCAGTTCTTTCTTAAATGACCGATCTTATGGCAGTACATACAAGCCATCCCAGTATTTGTTCTACTTCTTGATTGTCCAATCCAACTCTTTCTATAACAGTTTGTTGCAATGTATCCATATCTACCACATACAACATAGTTAGTCCATGTATTATGATCCCAAACATAAGAGCTACCTTGTCTCTTCAGTTGATATGGCCTGCATTGTATTTTCTCCTTAGGTGTCCAGACTTGCTTCATTTTTGCCTTACAATCTCATGTAGTGTGTCCATGCTTGTTACAAGTATAGCATATTTTTTCCATAGTAGTATTATTAGCAAGATCATATTTCTTAGCTCTACACTCATAAGCAGGATGTCCAAACTTACCATAGTAATAACAATATCCATTAAACTTGGGAGTGATAGGAGGTTTACCTTGTGCTTTACTTCTACACACATTAGATGTATGTCCCGATTTTCCACAATGATAACATGCCAACACCTTAGGTTTCTAAATTTGACTGATGTTGACTTGTTCAGCTTGTTGTGATGATTCTCCTTCACCGGTGTAGCCTATACCGACATTATTTCCAAATCTTCTCTGATTAGTTAAAAATTCATCAATCTTCTTGGAGCTATCCTCAGCAAGTTTCTTCATTTCATTTTGCTGCTGCTGATTTTTCACTTCATTCCTAAGATTCTCATTCTCTTCTCTGAGTCTTGCAATATCTTCTAGTTTTCTTGACAATTCTGCATTTACTCGGTTTACCTCTTGATTCATTGTCATCACTTGATTATTTACTTAGAAATGTTGGTTAGTGAGTCTTTGTATCTCACTTTCTTTAGTTTGAAGTTGTTCACTCATTTGTCTTCGATCATCGATTGCTAGATTTCTTTCTTGCTCGACTTGTTTTGCTTTGTTCATTATTTCTACCATTCTCACCATCTGAGATTCTTGACCTATTTGTAGTTCTTTCACTTGATCAGTTAAATATTGTTTCTTTTCAAATAGATTAGTGATTATGCTTTCAGATCCATCGGAGATGCTTCCAGAACTAGATCCAATATGCTCGAATATGTCATCAATAGGCTCTTCATGGTAACTGATCTCATTCTATAGTCTAGCTAGGTTCTTCCTTTCATCCAGTAATTTCTTTAGTGCTTCATTAGCTTGCTTATACTATTCCACAAACATTTGCATTTGTATCTTCTGATTCTCAATAGTCTTGTCAAGCTTGTATCTCTCCATGACTTAGATCTTTACCCTTCATTGGTTAAACTATTTAACAAGAGAACTGTGCTCTGATACCAATTGTTGGAATTAGGAGAGATAGGTATTGAGAGGGGAGGGGTGAATCAATGTCTTCAAAAACTTTACTTGTAAACCTTTCAGATCTATAACTATAAACAGTGATAACCGACCAAGATAACTTGAATCTAATTACATGAATCATTTATCCACTTAACATAAGTAAGTAAACAACATGAAATCAATAACACAATCACATGACACAAGTATTTTGGTAATGGAGAAACCCTTGTAAGAAGGTAAAAATTGTGGTGGGGATGACACCCACAAAATGTTCACTACTAAAGATAGAAAAGGTTTGCCTATTAGGGCTACAAGTTTTGATCACTTCTGGTGATCTCACCCTGTTAGGAGTGACATGTTAGATTGGCTAGATCTACCTAGTTATAGGATTTTAACAAAACTAATGAAGTGTGCACTCGGTTAAGAGATTTTATCCAAAAACTCTATTACAATTGTCAGAAAGCAATAGGTAAATATTTTCTATTTGACACTTAATTGTCTGATACAGATCTATAAGCTCTGATAAAATATCACCTTTCTTGTGATGAATCTCTACTCTGAACTACTTGGTAGCCACTGCTAATTCTATTCAATCTAAATTCCTCTGTACTCAGTTCTGCTCTATTAACTAATAGACTTGAAGATAGGAAAATGCTTTAAGTGCTCTGTGATTCATATATCAGTTGTCATAAAAAATGATGTGAACACACAAATATATAGTGTTCTATTTTTTCCGCTTTAACAAAATTAGGTTACACACAATAGTCATAACCCTAAGATCTATGATGTACAATAATAACCTAGATCATCTATTACAAAAGATATACATTGTATTTAATGAATATCATTACATTAAATGTTCCTTGATCTTGGTAAAATGTTTTACAAACCATTGTAATTATTTCCATAGAAGAATGTGCCATTCCTGATTACTATGTCATTTCATGTGATCCTCAATAAACATTGTGTAAACTGATTAGTGTACACTGCGATGCTCAATGTTTACTATCTACTGGTGCTCGGTGAACTATCTATTGTTTGGTATATAGGCTTCACTGACTAGTCTGTTCTGCTTTATGTTACCAATTAGCTCAATGTAAGCAACCGACCGATATATTTACACACCTTTGGTACTAATGAAAACCTTAGAAGGCTCAATAGAGATAACAATTGTTACAAATAATAATGTTAAGATGCATGATTATGATGATTCTATTTGTATCTTAGATCCTATTTTGATTAATTTGGATGGAGAAGATACTCTTGATGATATTAATGATGTTAATGATGAGTACGAGACTATTGACATTGACATTTATTTACCTAATATGCTTTCATCACAATTAACTCTTACACCTAGTGTCGAACATTGTGATTCTCAAGAGGATCCTTGTTTGGAACTGACTATCATTCCTACTATGTTGGATATAGTCCCTCTTATGAGTTACCCACCTTCCCTAAATGATATACAATGAGATGGGGAGAGTAGGTGGCATGCTTGATTGACTTGTCCTTCATGGTATCTTTTTTGTGTGTTTGTCTATTGTACTATGCTTCTCACATACTATGTTTACTAAAAGTTGTTAGATTCTTTTATACAATCCTTGTTACTTAGTTAGTGCAAGGTGATAAAGGAATCAAAACTATTTTTCCATTCCTCTATATGTATCTCTATTCTTATATGTATTTTTCCATGTTATGTTGTAAATGTGTTATTGTTCATAAATGTTTCCTTGTGTAATCTACTTGGATTCAAGATGTGGTAGCACTGATTCTTTTTGGTCTCCATGTCATGGTCCAAAAAGATTCTCCTTCGTATATATTATGTGATCTTTCCTCTTCTATGATTGTAGTTCTACTTTCTTTGGGGAATGATGTTAATTCATTTGCAATAATATCATATATATATTATCTTATGATCATACTAACCCCATGGTAGGTAGATCCCTTCTGTGTTCTCTATATGTTTCTATGATATTTCCCTCGATTTGTCTTCGTCTGGGGGCATCTTGTCATGGAAACGTAATCAGTGGAGTTGTTTATGTTTCTGTTAAAGCCATTGCTCCTATTAAAGTGTTAGCAATGACTTTAACGTGGGGGCATACACTCTTCTCACCTATTGCACACACACACACTTTTCAATATGCACATATTATCTTTCGAGATACCTTTCTCCCTTTTTGGATTAGTAACTAATCCTTAAAGCATGGATTTATATTTTAGGATCTCTTGATCCCTCCGGTTTCAAATACATATATTTTGATCCCTTAAGGTTGGAGGTGTCCTTAAGAATGGATCTCTTTTGTTTTTGGTTTTATTCTTATGGAGTAGAATATTCCTAAGGATGAATCTTTGATGGGTTGAATAGTGAGTAGCCACATTCACTAGGTGGTTCAATTCCATCTTTCCAAGTTGCATCGATTCCTAGTGTGGTTCACAATGGGACATAAGTTCTCATTGGGTGAGATAATCACACCCTTTCCTTTTCTTTATAGATATGTCTATCTTATTTTGATCTTGGAGTCGAAAAAGACTTGAGTCCCTGGGGGCTTCAGGTTTCTCTTTGTCCCTTTGATTACGATAAGATTATCTTTTCATTATGATCTCCTTTACCAAGAGTTTTCATCGACTCCATACTCTTGCTAAAGTGGGGGCTTAATGTATCATATTAAAATGGAAGCACTTCCATGATAAGATAATTTAGCCATTTGAGTGAGTGGTTTGGGGTCATGTTAAGTTCCTTGATTGATTCTTTGCATTATTTGGCTTCCCCCCCCCCCCCCCCCGTTCTGCTTCCCTCTACACCTATTTTTCACTTCCCTTCTGCATTTCCTGGCATTCTGGACTAAGGTCCTGAGGTTTTTGACCTCAAGGTCAAAGTCAACCTTGAGGGTCAAAGTCAACCTTGACTTTAACCTAGGTTAGGGTCAACCTCAACTCTGACCTAGGGCATAGTGTACCTCATCCTTGACCCACATTTGAAATTTCAGATTCCCATGATTTATAGGTGTCAGGTTTCAAAGATATTTGTTTTCCCACTTCTGAGTTGGCCATTTCGGGTTTCAGAATGGAAAATCCTTACATTTCATTTAATATGGGTCCATTTCTGGGGGTTAAGGTTAATTGGGATTTAATTCCCCAATGTCAGCCTTCTCTAGAGGTTTGTGCCCTAGATCACTATAAAAGGAAGCCTTTCTCTCTCATTTTCACATCCATGCTCACCAAGAAATCTCTCAAGATCTCAAGTGCAATCAAGCAAGAAAGAAGGAGAAGGAAAGAAAGCAAGCATTCATTCATCTTCAAGCCTAGCATCTATTCAATCATTCAAGCATCCATCAAGGAGATCCATTGTGAGCCATTGAAGGATTCAATCTCTTTAGAGCCCCCTTGAAGATCCATCCTTCCACATTCATCCAAGCCTCCTCATATGCAAAGATCCATTAAAGATTGGTGTTGAAGATCATATGCTATTGATTTGAGATATCCTACATTCATTCTACATCCATTGGAGCACCCCTACTTGTGGATTTGAGGATTCGAATTCACTACAAGGACTTCAACATAACCAAGGTGAAAAGTTCCATTTTCTTTGTTTATGCACACTACAATTTCAATTCAATTTCAAGGTTAATTCCTAAATTGGGGTTTGACCAAGGCAAACCCCCAACACAAACAACAAAAACCCTCTTTTTCTTGTAGGTACAGGTGTGGAACTGCGGATCTAAGATTGGATTCAGATACCCTTTTTGGTGAACTTCCGAGATCTATGAAAAATATCAAAGTCAACCCTTAGAATATTAATGTAGCCTTTGACCTTTTATTGGGGTCAAAGACTAGCTACTGTCAGAAAGATAAAAGTTTTTTGGGTTTTCTTCGTCTTGACATTTCGAGCCCAAGATGGTTTGTAGAATTCCCTGAAACTGCACATAGACATTAGAAATTGGCATTTTCCAGATTTTCCCTATTTTGAGGTTAGTATTTTCCCTTCAAATATTTCATATTTCAAGCACATTCCATTATAGGGAAATATAAGGTTTTCTTTCTCTTTCATATTCTCCATAGATTGATTTGATTGTGCATTAACCTTTTGGTTCATCAATTTGGATCTCTCCTTTGGGAATTTGGATTTAGAAGTGGATCTCATATTTTCCCCATACATTTTAAGGTGAACACCATTTCACCTCATTCAGGGTCTTCCCACACATTCTCTATTTGCATGATTTTTGGATTGTAGGTTACCATCATGCTGGTAGGATTGTTAGGATTAGATGAACTAGAGGCAAAGTTGGGATCCATATTCCTTCTCCTCTTGGATTGTGTATCGGTAGGCATGGAATGAAAATCTAAGGATGAAGATGCAGATGATGGGTGGATGCAATATTTCTTCTAAGAAGACTCTAAGGATGATAGATGCGGATCTAAAGAAATTCTCAGGATGGTGGATTTCTAGGATGTGATGAAATAATTTTGATCAACATTTGGAGGATGATATGATGGTAAAGGATTGGTGGGATGCTTTGATTTGGATTGAGGATAATAGAGGATTATGGAAGATGGTGGAATATTACTAAGTGTCAGTAATGAGTTCCTGCTTCTTGATGTAGGATCAAATATGATTGTCAACCTAAGATAGACTAATGATCTTCAGAAGACTAGATTATTTTCAATGCATGCTAATCTCTTACTCAAGATGATGAGGCTAACAAGAACATGTATAGGATTCCATGGACAATTCTTAGTCATGGGTTGGAGATTTCTAATTTGAGATAAGGATTTGAAGAAACTCAAAGGACACAACAGTAATTGTTAGGATTTGGATCACTAGATTTGGTTCAAGGATGGTGTGTTCGGACTTAGATGATGGATGATGGATGTTGGATTTGAATCAAGGATGATGGATGATTTGAATGAGGAAATGATTTTGATATGTGTATTTCGCATACTAAGGCTACCCAATACTCATATGGGGTTTTTGTAAGTATTTTAGGCCTATTTTAGGCTCTCTGGCCCTGTTTACTCATACCAAGAGTCATGGTGAGTCATATGAGCCCTCATCCTGACTCATATGAGTAAACTCCCACAAATAACCTACCCTATTTACTTGTATGGAAAACAAGGGGTATGTGTAAGGCCTCAAACAGGGTTCAAGTTGGTTTTTAGGGGCTTCTTTGTGCCTCTTGACTCTAATTTTCTAGTTTTTAACCCCTTTTTCTATTAGAGTAATAAAGTGTTTACTGATTAATTAAATCATATTTGATCTAATTACTAAGTCACTTATTAACTCTTTCTACTCAAGCTAAACTTTAGGCATATAATAATTAATTGTTTTATTAATTATTATTGTGCAACCTAGGTTTTACCTTTTTAGGTTTTCAGATCTCCTTTTATAAGGATTGATCTCCTTTGTATTCATAACATATTTTATAATAGATTATTTATTATTGAATTGCAACTTTTTTTTTTGCACATCAAGAATGATTTCTCTTCTCTCCTGGATCAATACGTTCAGGCCTCCATAGCTTCTTGCTTCTTCTCTCTTTTTCTATGATAGGTGTTTGCATGCAGGTGTTCTTGGGAGTTGTGGGTTGTTGATCCAGGTGTTCTTGGTCACTGGAGTTAGCATGCATCAACACTCTTTTACACCATTTTTTGAGCCCATCAACATACCTATGGTTTTTTTCTCATAACTTGAGCATACACTGTCGAAATCAGGAAAACAATATATCATCTAAAATCTGGTTCCGAGATCTATTTAGATCTAGAGGTTTGAATTTCCTATTTTGCTTTTATGATGGTTTTTTGTAATGTCAAAGCCAGATGTTCATTTTTGCACTCTGGGAGCTCTATGTTGTGCATCCAGACTCTATTTTGGGAAAATGATATATCATTGGAAATCTTTTTATGTAAGCTTTCAAGTGCTATGAATCATTTTTCTAGATTCTTCTCCAGGTACATTTTATTTAGATTCTTGCATTTTTACAATTTGGTGGATATCTTGGATGTTTCAGGTCCTGGGATCTCTTCCCTTTGAGGGATGGCTCATATTTGTCTATTATTTTGTTTCAAAAGCTTTCTCTCCTCTTTGAGTAGTTTATAATTCACTTCTGTAGCATTCTTTTATGCACACACACTAAGATAAAGTGTCATTTTATTGCATGTATGATTTTTCACATGTTTGTGCTCTATGTACTCGCACTCCATTATAAAGTGCCAGGGGGGTTTGATGTTTGCCTTTGTTTTCCATCTAGTTTTTTCATGTGAGCATTCCTCCAATGAAATTAGCCTTAAGTATCTTTATTTGTGTTTGTACTCTCTATACACATTCAATATTCCTAGTATCATAAAGTTCATATTGGATGATCTTTTTAGTGTACCTATCATTACTCCCTTGTCATCATTATGGGGGGGATTCTACTATTGGTTCTATTGCTTCCTTGGTTCAATAGTGTGAGCTATGTATTCAATATTTGATTCTATGTACTATGCGGATGTAGTGGTTGGGTACCTATGCATTCTGGTGATATGGTTTATTTACCATATGGACACTCTTTTCTTTCCTATTTTTGGATGCACTCTTCAAGATTTGACTAATCAACTCTTCATACTTTTGGTGTTTTAATGCCATCTGTATTTTTGAGTTCAGGTGTTTTCCTTTCTTTACCTCTTGATTCGAGTAGTTTCATTTGAGGGAACTCATATAGATTATAGTATTATGTATCTTCGACTTCAATTGTTTTCCTTTTTTTGCCTCCTAATTTGAATAGTGTCATTGGAGGGCACTCATGCAGATTACAGTCTTCTCTACCTGGTCATATTTTAGTGGAGGATCTTTATATCACTAGTTACTTCTTGATAGAGTTTGTAGCTCCTTTCTTTAGTGATGTTGTACATGTTCATCCTTGTTCCTATTTTTTGGAACATTCCTAATTTTGGAGGCTTCCTCAGTCCTTTAGATTAGTCTTTGTCTCTTTTTGGAGTAGATTTTTTCCCATGTGGTTTTATCTATTTCTCCTCTTTATAGAGACTCTCTTTTGTACTTTGGTACCTAATTAGCCCTTTTGTTTTCAGGACCCATTTTATTTTTGTAGTTCTTTCTATGTTTTTAGCTTCTCCAAAAGTTCATCTTAAGTGGGGGTGTTAGAGTAATAAAGTATTTACTGATTAATTAAATCATGTTTGATTTAAATTACTAAGTCACTTTTTACCTCTTTCTACTTAAGCTAAACTTTAGGCATATAATTATTATTATTTTTATTAATTATTATTGTGCAACCTAGGTTTTACCTTTTTATGTTTTCAAATCTCCTTTTATAAGGATTGATCTTCTTTTTATTCATAACATATTTTATAATAGATTATTCATTATTTAATTGCAACTTTTTTTTTTGACATCAAGAATGATTTCTCCTCTCTCATGGATCAATGCGTTCAAGACTCCATAGCTTCTTTCTTCTTCTCTCTCTTTCTGTGACAGGTGTTTACATGCATGTGTTCTTGGGAGATTTGGGTTGTTTATTCATCAAATCCAATAATTTTTGTAGATACACATTAGAGGCAAATAAATCACCAAAACACTAAGGCCTTAAGGCTAATCAATCATTTTTTCATGTTTAGGAATCAAAACACTTCATTTTTGGGCTTAAAATGAACATCTATGCACTTTTGAATGCCTTAAGTCTAACAAACTACAAATCTTCCCTAATTGCTTCCTAATCAATCCTAAACAACACTAATCATCCCTAATTAGTTCTAAAAGAAATCAAACTCATCCCTAATGTCATCCTTTTGGGTAAAAAGAGCTTCATGCTTTCAAATCTAAGTGTTTTTAGGGTTTTCATACAAGCTAGGAGCAAATCTGCATCTCATTCCCAAATGGTTCCTAAACGATCCTAATCTATCCTAAAAAATCCTATTCCTAAATCAATCCTAATGATTTTTTCTTGGTAAAAAAATGTCTTTTGCAAAATCTTGCATGTTTTCAAAAAAAATTTCATGCATGAGTTAATCTAGGAACCTCTTTTTGGGTCTACAACTAAATTCTAGGAACACCAAATCTTGACTAAAACTAAAGGAGTGAACCAAATTCCAAAAGAGTCATTTCCTTTTAATCCTAAAGAAAAACAAAAATCTTGAATTCCTTAAAGTGAAAACAAATCAAGTTCATTTCAAAGTTCAAATCGGATTCCTAAAGAAGCAAAAAACTCAATCTTGAATGCCAAAGTAAAAAACTTACAATCTCTTTCAAAGCTTTCTTGTCTTCAAGGAATGAATAAATCAAAATCATAAACACATGTGTTTACAAGATTTCATTTGAAAATCACTAAATCAAATTTGGGAAAGAAATATTCTTGGTGTACTTTCTAGGAGTTTCAATTCTGTAAAAGCCTTGTTAGCTAAGTGACGTCAAAGAAGTTGAACTTGGATGAGTTCACTTATTTTACTTTTAGAGAAGCCTGTCCAAAGAGAAAAGTGCTTCCTCTTTGGAGAATGACTTCAAACTAGTACTTCCCTGGCTAGTATAGAAATAATGCATTGAGAAAATGCTCACTTCATTCCCTCAAGCTCAGGTGATGCGTGTTGATGGTAGCTTGAGGTAGGTGAATATCCCTACTATTTTGGCATGGTCAACTAGGCTCTTAAGTGAGACACATGTAAAAACTAATTGGAAGTACACTAGGGATCAAACTAAAAACTTTTTAAAATAGAATCTTACCGATCTACTCTTGAAAGTATCATAATATTTGTGCAAGGATCGATCCAAGTGGTTTCCTGAATCACCTTAAGACACTCACCATATGTATCCCATTTTAGGGATATCAAGCTATGGGAAAATATTTTGATACTAGCCTTCCCTTAGGTAGTTCTATTTGAAGTTTTTTCTATTGGTTCTTCAAAAGAGTTTACACTCCATGAGACACCAATATGCTTATGACTAGTGTTAAGGAGTGGTTAGTTCCAAATATGGGAAATCTATAAGCAACTGGACCAACTATAGGGACAAGACTATCCTCTTCACTTCTGGTTCTACAAAACCAAGGTGGCTACACCTGGTCCAATATATATAACTCTATTCCTTACTCAATACTGGATCTAACAATAGATAACAATGAGAAAGTACTAAATAACAACCTATTATTCATTGACTCTCCATCACTGGGTAGAACAACTCATAAAAAGTAAAATAAATGTAAAAGACTGGTACTGATTGAATGCTTTAGGATTACAAAATTTCAATCATTCCACACAAAGAAAAGATAGGAAAATATAGGCTAGTTCCCTATCCATTGGGAAAAACATCACAAGATAGAATGAATACAAAGATATTTAGAGAATAAGTATTCTTTTAACATAAATACAAAACACTTCAACTCTTTCCTTCTTATAGAAAATCCTCAAATGAATTCAGTAAACATGTATCCCACCCTAAGTAGTATTTAATCCAATCCTAGATTAGAACTCAAAGCTAAATACATACATATAAATCTCAGAAAGACCTAAAGATTTATAGAATAAACTCAAAGGAGAGACAAAGATTTGAAATTTGTATTAAGTATAACCTTGAACATTGTATACATCATGTTCTAAACAATAAGCTTGAAAAATAGCAGCAAAAACTTGTACTTCTCTATTTCTTTGATAATAATGATACAAAAAGTCACAATCCTCAATTGAGGGCTAGGGTTTCAGAATCTCTATCTTTTTAACACCTAAACTCTCAATACCTAGAATGATCATGGAAAATCCTTTATGTACAAGGAAGTGCAACAAGCTATCAATCATTCTAGGGTCTAAAAAATTCCTAACCCTAAAACTTTACAACAACCCTATTTGGTTTACAATAAATCTATTGATGAAATAGATGAGATATTTTGTAAATGAGCCACCTTATTTCATGTCTTCAATGCTGTCCTCAGCTTTTTTTTTAACAAATCTGATTGCAATATCTCACTGTCCATCCTGTAATAGATGTTTTTTTGTATCTCAACAACCTTGATTGCTCAAAAAGTAACTATCTTACTTGTCTCAAGAGTTTGAGGGAGTATTTACTTTTTGAACATGAGGTATGTACTGATACCTCCACCTATCATATACCTCTTCACTTGGGAATTCAAAATTTACAAACTCAACCTTCTTACTTGATAACTATTCCCACTCATTCTCCATTTGGTTGACCTTGTGCTGAATAAGATCAAACATTTATTTTGCATTTATTAATAGCTTGATGGTGATAATAAAAGAATAGGTGTCATTTAAAACACCAGTCACTCTTTCTGATAGGAGTGCATCCATCTCTTCTCTCCACTGATACAATTCTATAAATTTTCCTTGTTTTGTGAGAATGGTTGGTACCAGTTCATAATTTGAAAGCATTAGTTCTCCCTTCATCATACTTGATTTTCTTATGAAACTATCCAAAATAATGCCATATTGTACTATTTTCTTCACAACTTGATGTACTGGCTTAATCAATGGATCAGGGTCTTCTTGGCCATTAGACAATAAATGAAATAATTTCACATTTGGGGACCTCTCAATGCACTTTTTTAAAACTAGTGACATCTCATTCTTATCCTTATTCAAAGCTGTAAATAAAGCATGTAATCTACTGACATGATTGAGGAAGATTGAGGGCTTCAAATCATATACAAACTGCATTATTGCATCTATCATTTTTTCTTCATATTTTTGGTTTACCAAAGTTGTGGCCTTTACATGTTCATCTTTTTCCTTCTCCAATTGTACCCTTATTTCTCTCAACTTATTAGCTTCCTCAGTTAATCACTGCTTCTCCCAACCAACTCTTGCATCCATACTTGTCTCTGGGAATGGTGATGATGGAAATTCAACAATTGGGCTTGATGAAGAAGCAACTGTAGGCTTGTCAGCTATCATCAATTGTGGTGACCTGTGATCTTGCAGTCCTGATAGATCAACAATTAACTTGTCCTTTTGAATCAACTCTATCTTGAGCTCATTGTGAGACTTGAGGATAGTTTCAAATTTGAGTTTGAGCTCTTCTTTTTCTTGGGCATCTTTCTCTGCCACTTTGACATTGAACTTTGCAATCTCCAAAATTAGGTTTGAAGCTTCTACACCAGAAGTCTCACCTACTCTTTGTACCAATAGATTGCCTGCATATTCTGTAGAGAGGACCTCTCTTTTTCCTTTTTTCTCCTCCCTCTTAAGGGACCACATCACCAAGGTAGCATGATCCTCTTAAAAATCAGTTCCCCTAGTAGCTTGTTGAGCCTATTCTTCAGTAGCAAGAGTCTTCACCTTGCTCTTCCTAACTTGATCAAAGATTATTGCATCAACAATATCCCACTCTGGCAAAATCAGCACCCCTGCAGTATGGACCATAGCCCTTCCTTCCTCAAGAGTAACCTTTTAAAACTACTTCATCAACTCACCCTTGGTCTCAGTTTCAATCTATGTTATATCCTTATTAGGGAATTCCTTTTTTTTCTTTTCACAAATCTCCTTAAATTGATTTATTTTCATTCTCCATAAAAATTGGGAGAATGCCCTAGTGTTGACAAATTTTTCATCAGCAAGAAATGAATCACTGGCCTACTTCAAAATAGGGTCCATTTGTTTACCCTCAAATTCAATAACAGTAAGATCAATTGCACCCTCCTTAGGTGCCTCTGGCATCCCTTCTTGTAACTCATCCTTGGAAACAAAAATATTTCCCTCACTGCTCATCTAAACTAATTATTCTACTACCCCATGTTCATCTAATTGGATGGGGGACTGAGAAGGAGAAAAATCTTAATCTCTTGGCCTTGATTCTTCTTGTCTATGCCTCTTTGGAGAGGGTCCTTGCATTGCTGGATCATTCATAGGCCTTTTTCCTCTTGATGTAGAAGGAAGGTCGTCACCTCTCTATTGTGTTGGCAAAAGGACAATGTAACCACTTCTCTTTTGTACAGTGTATGTTCCCTTAGGATTCAATTTCATGTACCTTGGCTGACTCAAAATTTCTTTGGCCCTTTCAGGCTCTACCTTACTGACCATGACTTTCTTTTCATTCACTGCATGCATGACCCCTTCAAAATGTTCCATAAGGGCATCCACTTTCCTAGCCCAGGGTTCAAATCCCTTTAGTGGGTCATAAGCCTTATCAAAATTTCTAATGAAATCCATAGTATTTTTATATATCACCCACTTTTCCTTCTTAATTTCTTGAGTTTGAAGGTCAAACTCCTTTCTTAGTATGTCCTCAGGAAAATTAAAATGGTGTTTTATGAGAGCACACCTTACTTTGTCTTTGAACATCCCTAATAGAAAACCCTCTATGTCTACACATCTGATGGTGGTTGTTGACATTCTGTAGGGCTGCAATACCTGGTTCAAATGCACCCAGCCTCCCTTAGTAATCACATACTAGTGGGAAATTTTTATATTAGGGAAAAAATTCCCTCTTCCTTTACCAGTAAGGGCACTCTCTTGTAGGTCACCAATCTGCCTTAGAATATCAACATATCCTACCTTTAATGGAACTTGGTAAGGAAAAATGTAAGGTTCCTTTCTACAACCATAAACTCTAAAAACTATGGACATAGGGTACAAAATGATATCCCCAAAATTATGGACAATGGTAATGTCCTGATAGTATTCCCTTGGTTTGATTAACCTTAGCAACTCTCTTGGAATCCTTGGATTGTCAAAAAATAATAAATTTATGAGCCTTGAAGAAAATTCCCTATCAAATGCAATGTAGCTAGCATCAACTCTATCCCATGACAAAGTTGTAGTCCACAATTGGATTGGAAGGGTTTCTTTGTTTCTTTCCTTCACAATGTTGACTGTTGAGCTAAAGAATTGCTCACCCTTGTATAAGAACATATGCATAACCATTGAATACCACCCAAAAGGCCTACTAACCTTCATGTTCTCAATTCCCATTAATCCCTCATGGATAAGATCAGCCAAATGAGATGCAAAATCAAAAATCAGTGCCAATTGGGGATGTAGTGATTGTACCATCATGAACATATATGGAACAAGCATATGAGTTGCTTCATCATGCCCTAGAATCAAAGTTAGTGACTTATAAAAACCCTGTGCTCTTTTATTGAACAAATCTATCCTAAAGGGCTTTGGTGTGCTTGAACTGATGAAACACATGGATCCAACCTAGTCTATGAACTCCCTAAAAGGCCCTGCCCTTAAATAATCCCTCTGAGCCTCATATACCTCTGTAAAGTCTATCTTTTCCAACCCAACAGAAGGTTCATTTAGTGAAAACACCTCCCTGATCTCATCCTTAGTGATACTAATCAAATCATTCCCATTTATATCTTTGACACACTTTGTCACAGGGTCATAACACTTAGCAATTTGGATTAATAATTCAGCATCCATAAAAACTCTAGGGACTACTAACTTCCCAATATCAAACTGCCATATGTTGCTAAGGGGGGCACAGGAATTCCTTTGTGAGTAAGCTGATCTAAATAGAATCAGATCATTATGATCCTCCCCCACCTTGGCATCTCTCATCCAATTTCCTCTATCATGGAGTCCTTCAGCTACTAAGTCCCTAGGGTTTCTCGGGACCAATTCTTTTAATCTGGCTGCCCCATTATCAGAATGTGGGAGTAATTACATCAAATCTTTAAAGACTCCCCTATCCTTATACTCTATTTTCCTAGATAAATTCCTCTTTGGTCACATTTTAACTAGGGCTTCTTAGAACAATATATAAAAATCCAAGAAAACCCTAAATACTTATCAGCTGGTAACACAATTTTTCTTATAATTTCTTCAAAAACATCAAACAACTTCTTGAATTCAAAAAAATTTGACCTACTAAGCACCTGAAAGAACTTCCCTTGAAATCACTCCAGAGGAAAACCCAGTTCGCTAGAATGCTTATGAGAGTGGTAAAGAAACAACAATCCAATTTTGATATATAATGTCACCAACCGCTTACAATCCATCTGCACATAGCTCATTAAGTTTGCCATTACTAAAAGTTGGCAGCCTCAGCACTCACAGGACATGAAAAATGTCACAAAGTAAAAAATTTGAATTCGAACCGTTGATTTTTTTTCCTTTTCGGTGCATCAAATGATCAACAAAAGTAACCACACAACCTTCTATTACTTTTCCCCAACTCCCAACCAATGAGAATAGTTCAAATTACCCATGTGGGAAAAGAAAACACTTAATTTTACTTTTATTGGAGTGGACAAGTGTCACCCTATCGCTAAAGCACATGCATAAAAGATAAGCATCTTTCTTGAGCGGTGCAACGACAGCCATAAGATCTTTTTCCAATCCATCGCATTTTACCACCTCCTACAATGATGACCCCACAATTCCCTTCATCAAATTAATAGCTTCCATGTTGCGAAAAGCTAGCAAGTGGGCCTCCTTACCTTCTCCTTCCTCGGTACCAATCATCCTGACAACTACCACGTCACAACTCCCAGCAACCAATGGCAAGCGTACACATCAATGTGACCTGGCACCTTAGGCTCCACTACAAATCTCCTCCTTTATAGAGAATCAGACGGTTATCGCTAAAGTGTAAGCTTAAAATGCTATCATCTTTCCTCAGCGGTATAACAACAACTACAGGATCAAACAAAACTTTAAGCTTTGAAAAGTCTGACCCCATCTTTACGACATCACCTAAGACAGATGTCACTCAAAGAAAATGCCACGGGAGAAAAGGTGTCAAAACTCTGCAGTGTCAGAAAAGACCTTGATCAGATGACTGTCACTAAAGCATGATGCTTAAAAAGCTATCAATTCAGTCCAGTGGTATAACGATAGCCATAGATGTGATCCAGTGTTTAACTACCAGCATACCTTTGTTGACGGGCCCGCCTAGACAAATGGCGCTTTGTCGCTAAAGTGCATGTCAGAAATTCTGACAATAGGCAATCTTTTGGTTTAACAATATCCACTAGCTTAAAAGGGGGACAAACATTTGAAAAATTAATCGGAGACTTAGGCTTCAAAAGAAAAAATTAAAGGTGACCCCGTCACATAACCTAACAATATAACATGTAAAGTGGTCATCATTAAAAGGGGGAAATTTAGCACATGGGTATTTGGGGAGTTAGTGAGCAAAAAAGTAACATGAAATAGAACAAGACTTAAAACCAACTAGGGTGTCCGTCAAACCTAGGGTTTTCACCATAAAACCTTGTCATCAGGTCTATAAACTGGATTTTTTCAAAAGTTTTAGCATGAAGCTGGAAAAATTTTATATAGTGATAACATTTTCAAAGTGAAAAACTCAGTGCAAATATTTTTCAAACATACACACTTTTTGGGAACATTATCAGATTCAGTGGTTAATTATTTTTCCTGTATCCCACAAAGTTTCTTTTTCCTTTGTCAAGATTTGTTTCAAAGTGTCTTTTTTAATTTTTCCCTTTTCCATTAGAGATGTCAAAATTGAGCCAAAACTTGACCAAAGTATATAAAACATCCTCACAGAAAAGATCCTTCAAAATTAGATACCCAAAAGCCTTGATTCAATCCAATTTCCAAAACTTTCCAAGTTATGTCTAATTTGATCAAACACAAGAAAGCTAAGCTTCCCAATTCCTGAGTTTATCAAGAGAAGAAGATTATAGAGAGAGACCTGAAATATTACCAACCCATCCTAAAGGAAATCCAAGTAGAAGAGAGGTATCAAGAGAAATTGGATAATGTGGGCTATAATGCAAGAGTGAAACAATTTTCATCCCAAATCTAGGTTAATCTTCACTATGTCAATCTAGAGAGAGAAGACTAGTTTGGCCCATCGTATATCCATCACTCCTACATAATCCCACAATCCTATCTTGGAATCATTTGCATCCTAGATCATCCTTAGATTCATCTTTGAATCATCATCCATCCCTAGTTGCATGCTAAGTCATAGGTTTTCTCATACAAAAAACTATGCCATTGAGTTTACTCATATGCGAATTCACCAAGAACAGGACAAGAATTGTCAAAAAATGAGTTTTTTGCTTATAAAACCCCCAACAATGCAGTTTTGAAGGCTCATGGGGTCCCATCAGGTGTGCCAAAATGTGTTCAGAGAAAACCTAACCTATTTAGAACAAGCGTAGACATTCAAACATCATTTTAAGAGCATATTCCTAACATATAGTAAAATCTATTTGCAAAGACACTTCAGATAGAGCTCTCTACGGGAGCATCCTGTCACCGTTCGATTTGCTCTTGATTTAGGGATGTGGCTGTTCTTTCAAAACACATGGAGCTTGTCCCTAATGTATATTAGGAAGGATTAGGACCAATCAGGGCCCATGAGAACCCCATAGTGGCACAGAATCAGGTATAGAACACTTAATTTGTCCCTAGAGCCTCGAGGAGCCTAATAGAGCTAGAATGTAGATTAAGCTAAAGATGATTAAACTAGATTTATTTTAAGCCAAATGAGAGATGTGAGATGATGAAATGGAATGTAAAATAATGAAAGAAACTAGGTCAATCCATATTAGCTAAGCTAGGATGTGATTTAGGAAAGCTTAGAAATGAACTAAACTAATAATTATGCTAAAAGCTTATGATCTAGAAGTAAACTGGCATTATAACATTAATTAGTTAATGAAAAGTGAATTGGTATTTTTCTCTAGGAAGTGAGAGTATTTATAGTATTTTAGGAAGGACTTCAATTAAGAAGTGGAGTTAGGGTTAGATTCAGGGTTTGGGGTAGAGTCTGGGGTATGGTTAAGCATAAGGTTAGATGGATGAGGGTTAAGGGTTTCTCACACATGTGGGCAATACTAGGGAACTTTTCCTAGGGGACCAAGATGTAAGAAGGGTCATGGGCTTCATTTATGAGGTTGTAAGAGCCTTAATGAGGGTGTAAGAGGCCATTAATGAGTCTATAAGGCTCATTAATGAGGGGGTTCGACCAAAAGTCAAAGGAGTGTTTTTTAGACTAAAAAGGGTAGGAATGACCCTCTAAGTAGGTTTAGGAAGGTTTTAGGAAATTTGTTAAGGTTTTAGGATCATTGCAAATGTAATATCACTATCTAATTGTATGTGTTTTCCAAATGCAACAATCTCTTGCATTTATATTGAGAATGAGCCAAGAAGAGACATGTCTTCATGAGACATGTCTATTCATTAATATTTAATTAATATAATGAAAATTATGATATACAATCTAATATTTACACACACACACACACACACACACACAGATATATATATATATATAGATATATCTATATATATATATATATATAGATATATATATATATATATATATATATATAGATATATATATATATATATTATATATATATATATATATATATATATATATAGATATAGATATAGATATCTATATAGATATATATATATATATATATATATATATATAGATATAGATATATATATATATATATATATATATATATATATATATATATAGATATCTATATAGATATCTATATATATAGATATATATATATATATATATATATATATAGATATCTATATATAATATATATATATATATCTATATATATATATATATATATAGATATATATATATATAGATATAGATATCTATATAGATATATATAGATATAGATATATATATATATATATATATATATATATATATATATATATATATATACATCTCATATATACTAAATATATATATACATATCTTCACTAATATTGAATCATAATGTTTATCTGACTAAAGCTACAAAACATCAACACTCCCTCTTACCTAGGGAAGATAAAATCCATCAATCTAAAAGAGCAACACAACGTTAAATGTAAAATTTTATTTTGATATCACATTACTATGATGTAAGAGATATGTATTGACTAGGTATAACAAGTCTCATGATATTCATCATAGCTCATAGTTTTATAAATATCATCTCATGATATTGGGAGTATATGTCATAGAATATCAAGTGGTGAGATATTCTCCAAATACTCAGAGTAATGGCCTACCAACATCAAGTCACATGATGTCCACCAAGTACTCAAAAGTTTACAAAGATATCATCTCATGATATTGGGAGCATTGGCCTACAGAATATCAAGTTGCATGATATTCACCAAATGCTCAGAGTAATGGCCTACCAACATCAAGTCACATGATGTCCACCAAGTACCTAATAAAATTATAAAGATATCATCTCATGATATCGGGAGCATTGGCCTACAGATTATCAAGTCACATGATATTCACCAAGTGCTCAAAGTAATGGCCTACCAACATCAAGTCACATGTTGTCCACCAAGTACTCAACAAAATTTTAAAGATATTATCTCATGATATCAGGAGGATTGGCCTACAGAATATCAAGTCACATAATATTCACCAAGTGCTTAGACTAATGGCCTACCAACATCAAGTCACATGATGTCCACCAAGTACTCAATAGATGTCCATAGGTAATGTGCACTTACCATAGGAACATTCACACAATCTATTATGATCTATTTCAGCCATCACAAGATTTCTATCATAATAGAAGATCAAGTTATTGTAAGATCGTCACCTAACAATAACTTTTGCAAATATAAGTGATAATCATTTGGAAGTCATCGCTTCCTCATGATTTACACAGGGGTTAGGCCCATTAAAAACATTCATGATTCATTAGTATAATAATCAATTATATCAAGTTTACCTCAGAAGTGTTTCACCTTCAATAGTGAACTCCCTCTCAATCAATATTGTCACACGTTGGATGAACCATATGCTCCCTATGAAGCTCAAGTTTATCAACTTCTTGACCTTTTTTGAAATGTCAAACTCTCTTTGCATCTAGTCTCAATTAGCAATTCATTTTCAAGTATCAAATTCTTTCTCCCTTGAATGCAATTGTCTTGTGCTTCTGTCCTAAAGGTATGTCAAAGAGAGATTACAAATAGCTCACTAAACCATCTTGACCAGAAATACCAATGATAGAAGCATACAATATTTTAATAATCAATAGTATAGCATAAATTAAAAAACTTAAAAAATTATGTGCATTAATAAAACATGGAATATTTATCTTTTATAAATTTCAAGTATTTCATTCTGTAAGCTAAGCCCATATAGAAAATATCATTCTACATCATCAAATGACATCATCATTCTCAAACAATACCATAATTATTCACATGACCTATCTTGAATATCCAAAGGTTATATACACTATCACAACCTTCAATCTTAATAGATCTCCCTTCAAGCAATTAGGCTTTTAAAGAAGGAACCTCTCTCTTTTACAAATATTTTTTTTTGCAAAGACCCATACATATTCGGTTGTAACTTTGAAACAAACCTTTCCTTTATGATCTCTTTGGTGAGTCTCTTCTAAATTGGTTTTTCACAAACATATCTAAACTTTAGCAAAATCCAATAGTGCATTTGTGAGATATGGTCCTCATACCGAGACTGTATTTTCTAAGATAGTCACACATTCACCATTAATAAACTACTCTCTTACATTTGCAACTTGGCTCTGATACCATGTTAAGGTTTTAGGATCATTAAAAATGTAATAGCACTATCTGATTGTATGTGTTTTCCAAATGCAACAATCTCTTGCATTTATATTGAGAATGAGCCAAGAAGAGACATATACATATATATATATATATATATATATATATATATATATATATATATATATATATATATATATAATATCTCTTGAGTATTGTATTAATTTCTCTAATATTTAAATAATAATATATATATATGTATATGTATATTATATATATATATATATATATATATATATATATATATATATATATATATATATATATATATATATATATATATACATATCTTCACTAATATTGAATCATAATGTTTATCTGACTAAAGCTACAAAACATCAACAAAAGTTTAGGAGGGTTTAGGAATCTCTAGAAGATTCTACAGATTTAGGCTTTAAATAAATGTTTAATTTATTTTGGGTTTGTAACATTATTTATCAAATATTGATTCAATAAATAGGGGAAAATCATTCAAATTTGATTTAAATGCTTTTGGGAGGGATTATTTAATTAATTTTTATAAAATTAAAATAGAAGGGATAATGACAATAAAAACTAATTAATTAATTAACAAATGATAATGTCATCAGGGGTTTTCGCAAAATAAAATATTTTTATTTTGGCAAAGGCTTTTTAGGTGTCTACACATTGATCAATTGGGATCAGGATAGTTAGGAGTTATTTAAAGCCCTGGAAGGCATTGGAAAAGTTAGAGTGTGGGTCTGGCATTCATGGTTGTACGAACTGTACAAAAGTTTGGACAAATTCAATAAGGATCTTGCCTCATTTGCATTTCTTTAGTTGTATGTTTTTTTGATCTCCCATGTATTGTAAAATATATCATTTTCTCATATTTTTACACTGATTTGAAATAGTTTCCAAGTCATTTTTAACCCCAACTAATGGTGATGATGATGAAGACTAAGATCAGATATACACAAGATTGTAGAAGGATTAGATTAGTTGTTATTTTTCATTGATGTAAAGAAATTGATTTATGGTTTATATTGAGTTTCCCTATCATTAGGAATATGATATAAGTTCAGTGAGTTAAGGAAAAAGATGAAGTGAAAAGTTGTGAAGGAGTTAGAAAAGTTCAAGAAATTAATTGGGTAGCTAATAGAGATCATACAATGATAAGGTAATAATGGTTTAATTGTTTTCTACTTCACATTTTATGACATCAAGTCGGTAAAGGAGATTGGACAAGTGAGAAAGGTTAGAAAGTTGACAAGGCAAAGAAATAGTTTAGTTACCAAGCAAGAAGGAGTGATTTAATAAAAGGAAAGTAATTTTTGGTAAAGAGAAAGGAAGCCAAGACACCGAGTACAAGAAGTTAGCTACCAAGTGAAGCAAATAGAATTTCAGTTAAAGGAAAAGGAAGGGAAATGAGCACGATACAAAAATTGAATAGAAGGACTAGAATGACATTTAATGAAGATCCAAAGTGATCTGGAAGATTCCAAGGATGAAGAATAGTAAGTTAAAGAGTTAAACAATCAGGAAAACTCAATGTGATGATCCATGGTAAATAATTAAGTGGCAAAAATTGAAGGTACAAGTTCCAACAAAACATCAAGTTATGAAGTGATGATAACAAATTTTACTGACTGCTAAGTTCATTGAATCAGTTCAAGAGAATGATATGATGGTTTAGAATAAACATAGGAAAACCTAATCAAGCATATTACGAGGAAAAACATTGTCTATATAAAGCATGAAATTGAATCAAAAACAAGTTGGCTAGTTGAAGTATTGATGTGTTGCTGAGTGATGCAGTGAAGAAAAAGGAAGAAATATGAGTCTATAGAAGAGATTGATGAAGTGTTGAGGCCAGTGAATAGTGAAGGAATGAAGTGAAGACAAAGAGCACACAATAGATCTGACTAAGAAAGAGGTAGTTGTTGATTTATAGATCAAATTTTATAATGTTTCTTATTAACATTTGTAGCAAGAAAATATCTTAATCGAGTGGACTTAATAGTCTTATTGTAAATCCTTAAGAGAGGAGACATTCTAGAAGATTTTTCAAATACCTTTAACCAGGCCACTCCTAATAGGGTGAAGATCCTAACAAATCTATGAAAAATCCCTAAAAAGGGTCACATTTAACAATGTGCATTGTAATCTTTGATAGGATTGGATCTTAACCAAGCATACTTTAAAAGAGTATTTTTACTGGTGGGTGATAATTCCCATAGTGTTTTTTCCAAAATTAGGTTTCCATGTTAAATACTGGTGTCAAATGTGTTGAATTTTAATTGTGCATGTTATTTTATGAATAATCGAAGTTGTTGATTTAAAAACTTAATTTTGGTTACTACTAAATATTATCTTATCGAGTTGTGTCAAAGTTAAAAATTTTAAAGTTTAAAGAATCACTGATTACTACTTCACCCCCTCTCAAGAAATCAACAATTGGTATGAGAGAAGAAGTACTTTCAAGGGATAAGATTAAAGGACTTGAGTAAAATATTTGAAGATGTATAAGAGGAAGGTAACAAATTTTAATAGGGACAACTTCTCTACATGGAAAAGAAGGATGAGGTTGCACATATCTGGAATTTGACACTATGAAATATACTATCTTGACAATGAGTATTCACCACCACCATTTTGGCCTATGATAGTTGAACAAATAAGAAAAATAATAGATCAAACACTAGCTATGATAGAGATATATTCTTCTCTCACTAACATGGAGTTGAATAATCTTAAAGAAAGTGATACAACAAAATAGATGTGGGACAATATTTCTTTGGTATATGGTGGAGATCAACATGTTCAAAAGGAAAAAGTTGAAAGTCCAAAAGGAATATGTAGTACCTTGCCCCTAGTCTGATTTTATAAATGATATGATTATTTAAGGATGATAGATTATATGTTAGGAGATCATTGATGCTTATGGTTTTACTAACCCCATACTTGCATGTGTATGGTTGATGTGTTTATTTTATATTTATGTTTGACATGTCTGATGTGGTTGAGGGATGAAGTCGTAGTTACTTGCTTGTGAGATCCACATGATCGGTCGATCCCCACCATTGTCTGTTATATATTATTGTATGTACATGCTTCATCTTGTGATGACAGGTTTGCAGGTACATGGCATCATCTTCCCTGAATTGGTAGTAGTGAGCATTCCCATAAACATTTGTCTCAATGGTAAAGAGGGGAGATAATACACAGACCCAAAACCCTAACCTAAGCCTAATTGTCCTAGGATTGGACAAGTGTCTGTTTGACTACCCTACCCGAATTCACCTAGTTGGCATGAATTCATGGATCTCGTTCTTGAGTCTGTGCATGTTTTCAGTTTGCTTGATTTTATTGTGCTTGATTCAATTGATTCATGATTATGTAGGTGATTTTATATGATTATCAATGTTAGGATTATAGTTGAATTTAATGATTTAATTATGTTCCTATGTTTAATTTGGAAAATTATCTAAAGTCAATTATTTGACTATTTAAATAGAAATTAGGATTAATTGTGTTGAGTGTATTATTAAATAATTGAATATTTAAATGCATGTTCTAGGATGTATTAAATATTTAAGTTATTTAATTTGGGTTTTAATTATTAACATGTGCTTAATTGGAAAATGATTTGAATTATGCTTGTATATTTTATTAAATGATTAAATAATTAATTGCATGAATTTATGATGCATTAAGTATTTAATTTATTTAATAATGAATTTAAATTATAACATGTGCAAAATTGTATAAGGAGTTTGTTTTTAAAAGATAACTAGTTTTCAAAAGTCTTAGTTGAGTTGTGCTTTTAAAAGATATTTTTAATTAATTAATTGTATTTACTTTCAATTTTGGAATTAGAGTTGGATCAAGAGTTGTCTTATGAGTCATTTTTGATTTGGAGTTGAACTGTGAGTTAGCTTTTGAGTTGTCTTTAGGGATTGCATGAATTTGGGAATTGAATTCCTATTAGGAAAATTACTACATTCATTTTGGGGGAGACAAGTTTTAGAGAAGATTTTGAGGAGAGCTTGTGTGTTTGAAATTTTGGAGATTTGTGGATTGTTGTGGCTGCATGTTGATTTGAGTTTCTTTGTGCATCTGGATTAGGTACCTGTTGTTACATAGCTTTCAGATCTGCAGGTTGGGTTTGATTTTGCAGAGAATTCTATTCTCAGATCTAAAGGGGTTTCCATTTTTATTCTGTTTCTGGCATTGGATCTAAGGTAGGCTTTGCATTTTTTTGTTAGATCTGATTCCACATCTATTTGTCTTTCTATGTTTTTATAGTTTTCTATGTTTTCTATTTGATAGATCTGTGTTTATATTAGATCTAGGTATTCAGAAACCCTGGTATAGTTGTTTTATTTATTTTATTACTATTTGGCATCGTACCATTACTCTCGCAAATTTTTTTTTAATGATTATTTATAGATTTCCTGCAAATTGAAATATTAAATCTGGGCAATAGTATAACTATAGGGTTTGAAGAAATAAATTTATCTTTGTAGAGAAACTCAAATTGTGTTACAAACCCAATTTGGGTGTAAAGGTCAATACTAGAAAATAAATACTTTATCCTCTGTTTTAAAAAAAAAAAAGACTAAAAGAATATATTGACAGTCAAAAATGATTCCATACCCAATTTTAGGAAAAGACAAAATCTTATAGGAATGCATGTGATTGTATTAAAATGTTTATATACTTTCTTTATGCTACTTGGAAATATATATTTACATGTTAATAAATTCATTCTTGTTGCTGGTGTAATATATATATATATATATATATATATATATATATATATATATATATATATATATATATATATATATATATATATATATATATATATATATATATATATATATATATATATATATATATATATATATATATATATATATATATATATATATATATATATATATATATTGGCATTTAATAAATTAAACTTGTTTTTATTTAAAATATAAATTAAAAAATATTGTATGCTTTGAAGTTTGTTTAGTTATTAATAAACAAAATACATTAAAAAATAAATAAATTAAAAAAAAAGAAATTTTAAATTAAAAGAAAAATTCATTTTATATTTATTGGGGGCGGGGTCATCACATTCCCCAACCCCCCCAGTCACGGCGGCAGACAGTACTATTGGCGACAGTACCACCGTTGCAGTGGTACTGTCGATGGCAGTACCCTACAGGCACAGAGTTCGTGAGCCGTGCCACAGGTGGGAGGAGCGATGGGGCCCCTCTCCACCCTCTCCCAATACAATGTTTGAATAAAAAAAATTATTTGCAAAAATTAAATGTTAGTTAATATTTCTTTCTAATGCGAAAAACAAGATTAGTTTTTATTTAGTTTGTTTTTAAAAGTCGGGTATTTTATATTGTATTATATGTTTAGCTTAAATATTAAATAAAACTTAATATATATTTAGATTTGGTTTTAAATCATGTTTAATAATTTAAATTAATTTAGTTTAGATTATTCATTTATTATATAGTTAACCAAATTGGAATCTATATGATTGTAGATTTTTATTTAGTAAACTTCTAATTAATTTTGTTCTAATAATTGGGTAATTTTAGTTAGGCCTTTCCATATAACTTTGTATGCTGGGACACATTCCGATGTAATTTTTTTTAGAGTTTGAATCCAGTTAGACGGATTGTGATTTCTTAATTCGAGTGTGACACATATACAAACATGCTTGGTATGATTATGATACACATTGTATGCATAATGTAACCTTATTTAGTTGTAATTCATATTGACTATATGAACTTAATAAATGTTATGCTTCCACTAAAATTGGGCTTTTTGTCCTATTAAGTTCATTGGATGACATGAGGGGATATTCCTTGTTTATATCAATGTTGCAATGTTTATGTTCAGAATTTTCTTAGTAGGTTTATACCAATCTATAGGTTAAATCAAATTATGCTCAAAATAGGATCTAAATGCTTATGGATAGTTTTGATTTCTTTATAATGTGAGTGTTGCAATCTTTGTATTTTCTTGTGCAAATTGTGATATTGGGTACTAGAAGACCTAGGGGAAACAAAGGCAGGGATATGTTTTCAGTGGATTGTATTTCAGTATCATGTTCTTTGTGTGTTCTTTTTCTGATTGTCATCTATGTTTCGATCTTATGGGCTCTTGCTAGTTATTATCTATTTTCGGTATCTTCGTAATCATTTTGGTTTTTATGTGTGAAACTGCATCTAGGATTACCTGGTTGTATACTTGTATGATGTTTATGTGATTATGAGCCTAGGAGAGGTTGAATAGGTGTATCTTAGGGGAGTGGCTTACAATAGGGGCTGGGACCCAAAGTGGTTAGCACTTGGGTAACCTATTGTAGGTATGTAATTAAGTGATAACATAGTAATTAAAATGTGTAGAGATCATTAAAAAGATAATATAGAGTATGGTTATGATTAGAATTCCTCATATCTATGAGAGAGAGTATTCTAATCCCACATGGATCATATTGAGGTTCTGAGGCCCAGAGTGGTCAGTTCCAGGGTAACTCAATGCTTGAGGATCCGGGGTCCACAGTGACTAGTCCAGGGTAACTCAAGTAAATAGACATGTGATGACACTCCCATAGCATGTAGCCTAGATCATCTCCTAAGTTTTTTTGTTTATGCCTTTAGATTAGTGTGTTTCACCTTTCACTTTATTGTTGTGTACCTTGAGTAGAGAGCTTTCAGGATTCCTTGCTTAGTGCTTTTATCCTTGTTTGGTTTTGGTCATCCGATTGGGGTTTGTGGTTATCTCCTCAGCACGATGGGGTAGACCTTTGTGGTTCTACACAGATGGGTGGTAGTGATTCTTTACCATTTGAGATTCGACATCCTGGTGTTGGTGCTATTGGTGCTTCTATAGTTGGTAGCCTTTATGTTTCTTCATTGATTCTTCACTGATGGTTCTTATCATATCTTCATTTATGTAGTCCTATATTAGTGCATCGCATGTGATACCTAATATGGACATTGTACCTCTTTGTTAGATTTATTATTACATACCTTGCGACATGTGCAGTGGATTTTAGTGTATTAGTTACCATGGATGTTCATGAGGATTGTATTTATTGTTGTAAGTTGTAATTGTTTCATTTATGATATGGAATCTTTTGTTATCTTTCTTTAGTTGTTTTATTATTCTTAAGTAATTCTACATCATGGAACCCTAAGGATTTGTAATCTATTTTGGTTGTTGGTTTAATGTGAGTAAATGGTAATTGCTTCCACACTATTGTGTATCTTGTATGTTAACTTTTTAAAAAAAATGTTCACCAAACTTAGTAGTTTGTTATAGGTTAATCTCTCCTAGGTTCCTTGGTGGGGCGTTACAAAATATTTGATTCTATGGTAATGAGAGAACGTGAAGATGTTACACAATATAGTACAAGAATGAATGAACTTGTGAGGGTTATCAGAGGTGTTGGAGGACCTATTGAAGAAGAAGATGTAACAAGAAAATAGTTGAGCATATTTTTTCTTATATATGCTATCCTAGTGTATGCAATACAAGAACTAAGATCCATTCCTTAGATGCCTATTTCACTGGATGTTTCAATTGGTAAGTTGATTTCTTTTGAGCTAAATTATTTTGACAATAGTTTACTTGCCACTACTAATATATAGTTTGCATTCAAGTCATTTTTGAATATTTGAAATTCTAGAGAGTCTACATCAAGTGATAGTTATGTAAGTAGTGCAAGTGAAAGGTTTTATAGTTGCAAGAGTGATCTAGAAATTTTGTTTGAAGAGGAAAGACAACAAGAAGAGTTTGAAGCCTTACTAGCTAAGAGACTACCGAGAGGAAAAGGAAAATACTAAGGTAAACTACCTTTGAAATGTTTTAATTGAAACAAGATTGGTTAGATTGCATCTATATGTCCTAAAAACAATAGTTATGAGAAGAAAGACAACTGAGATAATATCAAAAGAGAGAATATATTTAGGAGATATCAAGATTTCAAGAATAAAGGTAAGAAGTCATGCTACATTGGTAAAGATGGAATAATTGGTGATGATTTAGATAATGATGAATGTGAAGAGGTTGTATATGTTTCTATCAAGGATTTTTCTAATGAAGAAAGGTGTGAAGAATAAAAGTCCCTAATTTCTTATGTTAGTAATAATTATTCATGGATAATAGATAGTGGATGTTAAGATCATATGACTAGTGACACACATAAGTTCATTACTATGGAAGATCATGATGGAGGTTATGTTAGATTTGGTAATGATTCTCTATATCCTGTGAAAGGTAAATGTTCTATAATTCTACTGGATAATGCACAATGTGATAATTTTTATTGGGATGAAGGACTAAAGTATAATCTGTTGAGTATTTTGATCAAAATGGAAGTATGATTGTCATTGGTGAACAATCAAAAGGTAACTTATTCTACCTTGATACTATTACAAAGAGTTTCTTATTTTCTAAAGATGAGGATGTATGGTTATGGCATACGAGATTATGTCATGTACATTTTTACAACTTAATTAAGGTGAGAAAAAATAATAGAGTGAGAGGTCTACTAAATCAGGAAAAACCTGAAAATGTCATGTGCAAAGGATTTCAAGTTGGTAAGATGAAAAAGTCAAGTTTTACAAGCTAATATTACACTACACAAGGAATTTCAGATTTAGTGCACACTGAACTATGAGGACCAATGAGAACAAAACATTATTATGGTGATAGATATTTCCTTTCATTTGTTGATGATTATTCAAGAATGATGTCTTTCATGTTTTTGAAGGATAAATCTGAAGCTTTTCAAATGTTTAATTTATACAAGGAAATAGTTGAAAAGGAGAATGGAAGAAAATTGAAGTGTCTAAGATCTGATTGAGGAGGTGAGTTTACATCTGATGAGTTTACACTTTTTTCAATGAACATGGAATAAAGACACAAATATCTACACCAAGGATAGCACAAAAAAATGGTATGTCAAAGTGAAGAAACATATCCATTATTGATTGTGTAAGGACATTGATGATTGAGAAGGGTGTATCACAAACATTTTGGAGAGAAGTAGACAACATTGAAGCTTATACACTAAACCAAGTACAACTAAAGAAGGGTACAAACAAGACTCCATATGAAATTTGGTATGGTCACAAACTGAATGTAACTTATTTCAAAATATTTGGAAGTAGATGTTGTTGGAGATTTGCTAGCAGGCCAGTATTGACTGTATTTTTTTCATTGATGACAACATATGGAAAGTAGCATGCATGGAATTCTTATGTAGTAAGCTTCCAGCCTTTGAAGCATGTACATGGTATCATCATGATATCATGGGCTCAGAGGTTAACTATTAGTACGGACAGTTATATAGAAATTGGTGTCAGCAGTGTTCCTGACAGAGTAACAAGTAGTGTTCTGTGTATGGTTGTCCATATAGTTATCATGGAGAATTGCATGCTTGGATATATGTTGAAGATATGTTAGTGATGTTTCATTTATGGATGCATAGTCTATTGATGAGTAGAAGTGAAGTTATGCAGTCTCTATTCACCAGCAGCAGTTTCCTATGTTTGTTCAGGAGAGCTGACAGAAATTTTATTGGTTCTTGAGTTGCACCTATCTTTAGAGTATGTGCCCTTAGAGTTAAGCTTGGATAAGTTTTATTTATGTTTTATTAAGAGCACATGAATTAATTCAGCTTACAGAGAAAGATCTAGTTGTTTTGGTAGAGCCGACAGTGTGTAGCGTGTGTTTACAATTATCTTATTCGACAGGTCCCAGAATGTGTTGCGTGCATAGTAGAGCTGACATAATTCCTATTGGAGTTTGTTATGATTTCTCTAATATGATTTCAAGGTGGTTCTAATAGGCCCACTTGATTATATCATTTGGAGGAAAGATATTTATAGGTAGTCATTTGTGATTGCTGGAGTGTGGTTCATGGTTAAGAAGAGGAGAGCAGAGTGTGCAAAGTATTGAACCATCAGAAGAAGGTCTATGTGACCAAGTAAAGTGTTTTTCCTATTCATTGGAACTGATGTAGATAGCAGATCAAAGCACAGTTCACCAAGATCTAGATATAGTGTGTATCTATTATTCAGAAGGTTGTAGCCTTTGTCCCTTTGAGTAGTGAGCTCTCAGACAGTTCATCCTCTCCTCTAACAGGGACAATTGTAAAACAATCCTAATAGGGTCTGACCCTTGACCAAGTCTACAATACTTCATATATTGTAAAGCTACTCCTAACAAGGTAAAGGATCTTATAACAAGGATCATTATACACTAGTATAGAATATTAGTGGGTATCAAGTCCCTCTGGGGTTTTTACCTATTTGGGTTTCCCCGTAACAAAAATATTGGTGTTGTGTTCATGTGTTCTTTCATTATGTTTATGCTTTATGTTTAAGTATACTTAATTGGATAAAGAATTGAATCTTGTAGATAACTGATTCACCCCCCCCCCCCCCCCTTCTTAGTTATCTCTTGGGACTATTCCTAACAATTTTTATCAGAGCCAAGTGCCTCAGAGAAAAATTTTAACATCTTGAGGTTGATCAGATGGCATACTTTAGGAAAGAAAGTCCTAAGTTTGATGGAGAGAATTATCTTGATTGGAAGAACAAGATGGTGACCCATTTCCAGTGCATTGCTTTTGAAGTTTTTGATGTGACTATCAAAGCAACCAAGATTCCTACCTTAGAAGACCTTGCAAAGGATGATGCTACTGATAGACAAAAGGAATTGTTTCATCAGAATGCTATAGCTAAAGAAGCTCTTACCAGCACCCTATCTAATGGTGAGTTTTTAGAAATAAAAAAGGTAGATACAACCCACAAAATATGGAAGCACCTAGAGGACATATTTGAAGGAGACAAACAAGAAAAGGATGTGCGTAGAAAGACATGGAAGAAAAGATACAATGCATTAGAGATCCTTCCCGAGGAAAATATCAAAGCTTACAATCAAAGAATAAATGAAGCAGTTGCTAGAATCAGAAACAATGGTGGAGAGATTTCAGAGGAGGACATTATGGACAAGTTAATGACTACTCTCACTCCAGAATATGAAAGCAAGATCAACATCCTTGATGAGACCATGTAGCTTACATTAAATTTCAAGAGAGAGGACTTGATCAGCAAAATCTCAGCTTTTGAGATTTCAAGATTGAAGACAGAACCAAAGAGTGAGACAACCTTCAAAGTGACAGTTCATGGTAAGAAATTTGCAAACACTTCTAGTAATTTTGATGATGATGATGAAGATAAAACACTAGATGATTTCATTGCTATGATTTCCAAAAGAGAAAAGAAAGGAAAAGGAAAATATGAAGGTCAATTATCATTTAAGTACTTTTTATGTAATAAGATTGGTCACTTTGCATCTAAGTGTCCTACTAGAGCTAGAAAGTTAAAAAAGGATTACAAGCCTAAGTACTCTAAGGAATGATACTATGTTGGAGATGGAGTTTCAGATGATGAATCAAGTGAAGAAGAAATTGGATTCATATTTATTGTAGACAAAATGAATAATAAGATAGTTCATGAAGATAAGAAAGAGAATCTAGAGCTAGCATTGATTTCACAAGCCAACATAAGGACAGACTTGATTATAGATAGTGGTTGTTCACATCGCATGACAGGTGATAAAGGTAGGTTTGTTCATCTAGACAAATACAATGGTGGTATGGTTAGATTTGGAGATAACACTCCTAAACCAATAGTTGGTAGATGAGCCATCACCTTGGATGGAAAGAATAGCACTGATGATGTTCCCTATGTTGATGGTTTGAAACATAACCTTCTCAGTGTTGGATAGTTACTTGGAAAAGGTTATCAGTTGGAGTTCAAAGATGACAAATTGATCATTAACAACAAGGATTGTGTTATGATTGCATCAGGCTCAAAGACAAGAGGTAATGTTTTTCAACTCAATTCAGAAGCAATTTTTTTTATTGCTAAAGTTGATCACTGTTCGTTGTGGCATAAAAGACTATGTCATATCAATTTTGATAACATAGTAAAGATAAGCAATGTAAAGGTAGTAAGAGATCTACCTAGCATAGAAAGGCTAGTTGATACTATATGTAGGGAATGTGTGATGGGGAAGCATGTGATAAATTCATTCAGTATCAAGTAGAATTCAGTAGAGAACAAGTTGGATCTAATTCATATAGACCTTTGTGGTCCAACTCAAAAAAGATCTTACTATGGTGAAAGGTATTTCATTTTGTTTGTTGATGATTATACCAGGATGATGTGGGTTTCATTCTTGAAAGATAATTCAAAAGCATTTGAGAAATTTAAAATATTCAAAGCTTATAGAAAAAGCTTATTATCTACAATTTAAGAATGGAAAATTTACTATTAGAGATTAGTCAAGAAATATAATCACATTAGGTACTAAGACTAAAGGTAATGTGATTCAATTGAATTCAACTAAAGTAAGTTTTTTTGTTGTGAAGATAGATGAAAGTTGGTTATGACACAAGAGGTTATGTCATATAAATTTTGATAACATTGTGAAGGTTAATAACACAATCATAGTTAGATATTTACCAAATATTGTGAATCCTACTAACATGTTGTGTAAAGAATGTGTAATGCGAAAACAAACCAGGACTAGCTTTTAGAGAAAGACTTATTTAGCAAAAGAGATAGTGGATTTGGTACATATGGATCTATGTGGTCCTACAAGAAAAATGTCATATTATTGTGAAAGGTACTTAATGATTTTTGTTGATGATTATTCAAGAATAATGTGGGATTCTTTTCTTAAAAAAAAGTTTGATTATTTTGATAAGTTCAATATTTACAAGGTAAAAGTTGAGAATGAATGAGGATTGAAGATTAAATGCTTAAGGTTTGATAGAGGTGGTGAGTTCACATTAGATAATTTTAATGCATATTGTGAGGAACATGGGATATATAGACAAACTTATACACTTAGGACACCACAATAGAATGGCATAATAGAAAGGAGAAATAGAACCAATCTTTATGCTTCTAGGACTATGATGCTTGGAGGAAAGGTACCACAGATTCACTAGAGGGAAGTAATTAACACCACAGCATATACATTGAATAGAGTTTATATAAGACATGATACTTGTAAGACTTCATATGAGTTATGGTTTGGTCACATTCCTATAGTTAAATACTTCACAATATCTAATATTAAATACTCAATCAAATGGGATGATGAATGATATAAGTTTGATCCTAGAAGTGATGAAGGATTCTTTCTTGGATACTCTAACAGGAGTAAGGCACATAGGTGTTACAATCTCATATTGAAAAAGATAGCTTAAAGTGTTAATTTTAAGATTGATAAGAAATTTCAGATTCAAGAAAGAATGTATGATGATGGATCAAATAATGAAGGTAATCAGGCCTTTACTATTCAAAATTAGAATTAGGAGCATGAATCATAATAGTTCATTAAGATTGACAATGGGATACAAGTTAGTATTGATGAGCCAAAAGGGACTCCTAAAAGACCAAGGTATGTATCTATGAATCATTTTGATAAAAAAAAAATCAGAGATGTAAACAAAGGTAAGATGAAAAGGTCAAAGGTTAGAAATGAATTGTACTTAATTTTACAAGTAGAACCTAAGACTACTAATGAGCCTCGTAAACATGAATTTTGGATTAAGGAAATGCAAGAAGAACTAGATCAAATTCAGAAGAATGATACTTGGGATCTTTTACCAAGGCCTAAAGGCAAAAATGTTATAGGAAATACATAGGTTTTTTGAAATATGATGAATGAGAAGGGTGAAGTTGTAATAAATAAAACAAGGCTTATTTGCAAAGGATACTCATAATAAGAAGGTATTGACTTTGATGAGATTTTTACACCCATGGATATATTGGAGGCTATTAGATTTTTGCTTTCTTATCCAACTCATAAAAAGTTTAAGTTTTATCAGATGGATGTCAAATATGCATTCTTGAATGGAGAACTTGAAAATGAAGTGTATATAGATAAACATGGTGGATTCACATTAACTAATCAGGGAGATATGGTATGAAAACTAAAGAAAGCATTGTATGGCTTGAAGCAAGCACCAAGGGTATGTTATGCTAGATTGGATAGGTATTTATCACATCTCAGTTTCATAAATTTAACATTGACAGTAATCTATATTTAAGTATTAATTCTGATGGTATCTTAATTGTTGAGGTATTTGTTGATGATATCATACGTCGTTGGAATGATGCTATGAGTAATAAATTTTCTGAAGAGATGAAAGGTGAATTTGATATTTCTATGATAGGAAAAATAAAAAATTTCTTGGTTTGCAAATCACTCAAAGTAAGGATGGAATTTTCATATCTCAAACTATCTTATGGAGTTATTGAAAAAGTTTTTAATGGAGGATTGTAACCTAGTAGGAACACCTAAGGTTACAGGTTGAACACTAACTACTACTAATGATTCACAAAAAAAAATTTAAAAAGGTATAGGTGAATGATTGAAGGATGACAATACTTGACTCATATAAGGCCAGATATAATTAACACAGTTGGAATTGTTGCTAGATTCCAAGATGAACCTAAGTAAACTCATTTTTCTACTATAAAAATACTACTAAGATATCTGAAGGGAACCTTGGACTCTAGTTTTTGGTATGAAATATATGATGACTTTACTCTACATGCATTTACTGATGTAGACTGGGCAGGTAGTGTGGATGACATAAAAAAAAGGTGTAGGAGCTTTGTTCCTTGGAAAGAGATTGGTTTCTTGGTTAATCAAGAAGTAGGTTTGTATATCACAATCTATTGTTGAATTGCAATATGTTATTTCTACTATTAATTTCAATCGTATTGTTTGGATGAAATATATGTTGAAGGATATTGGAGTAACCATTAAAGAGCCTATTTTTATTCACTATGATAGTGAAAGTATAATCAATATGTCAAAGAATCCACTATTACACTCTAAGAGAAAGCATATATCAATTAAGTATCACTTTTTGAGAGAAAAAGTTGTAGAGAAGGAAGTTAGGTTGGAATACACTAGCACAAAGGATAGATTGTAGATATGTTACAAAAACATTTCCAAAAGAGACCTTTGAGTATCTAAAAGGTATGCTTTGGGTGATGGCCCCGCCTTGTGAAAATTAAATAATGTAAGAATGCATTAGTCCATTGATTATCATAGGTTTATTACTCTTTTATATTTGATACTTGGTCGTACTCCTAAGGGGGATTAGCTTTAGAGGTTGAACTGATGAAGTGTTTGTAAACAGAGCACCATGTATGTTGCAGGCATGAAGATTTTAAAAAGTTGCATCATAGGGGGAGAAATTTGTTTCTTCAAATTTGGCACCTTTGACACCCTTTTCCATTAACGTCAAATTGGGAGAGATCTATGTGAAAAAACTCCTCCTATCTTAGGGGTAGCATTGTTGAAGATATTGAGAAGGTTGACTTGATTTGAATTCTTTTGGGTTCATGTTTTTTCACTCATATGTTTCCATCAATGCCAAAGGGGGAGATTGTTAAATATTGGTTGGAATTATTAATGTTGTTGTTGTTTAGGTTTTTTCATTGATGTCAACATATGATATATACTTCATTTTCTAGTTGGTTATATCAGACATATTGTGTTTCTATTTTCTGCAGATAGTTGGACAAAAATGTAAGAATATTGTATGGTATTTCAGAGTATGTGAGCTTGGTTTAATTATTTTGAATATGTATAAACCTTATGTCTAAGGTCACATGGATTAATATAATGATTTGAGAGAGTTACAATTATTTTGGTCAAGCCTGGTTACAAGATAGAGAAAAGGAATTTGACAAAGTAAGTTGTTGAGTTTTGAGCATAAGTTGGTTGTGAACTAGAATCGTGTTATGTGATCTTTAGGCATGGAAGAAAATATAGGATCAAATACACTCTAGGATTTTTTGATTGATTCGGTCATACAGTTCAGTTGAACTAGTGTATGAAATTAGATAATTTCTTTTGGGAGTCTCCTAGGTGGTGTAATGTGTTCCATAGATTCGTGAGAGTTAATTTTGGATCTTGGCACATAAATTAATATTTTTAACTATTTTATATTTGTATCAGGTACCATGTTTTCCTTATCATTGTGTAATGTAATTGTTTGTGCATTGGGGAATCCCTAACAAACTGACATAATTGAGATTTGTAACTTGTATAAAGAAGAGTAATTCTCTATTATAATGTGAGGAATGTGTATGGGATGTATGGATGATTGTACATTCATGCATTGTAATAAGATAAGAGAGGAAGAGAAGAGGTATGAATGGAATCTATGATCATTTCTTGTGAAATTCAATAGAACTGTAAAGGCAAGTAAGTTTCTATTAGTTAGTTCAATCATTTGAATAGTAAGTTCACTTTATTGTATTTGGGTAGTGAGTCCTGAAGGTGGGTTTAACCTTCTCCTTGGAGTAGTTTGCCTTTTTTTTTTCATGAACTCCTAATAGTGTTGAAGGACCTTTTATAGGGGTTGTATACTTTAATAGGGACTATTGTATTGGATGTATTGAATCAACTCCTAAAAGGGACATTTTTATACTAGTGCACTATCTAGTACGTTCCATCCCCACTGAATTTTTTTCCTTAATAGGTTTTTCCATGAGAGAAAAACTCTAAGTGTTATAGTGTTGTTGTCTATCTTTTTCATCTTGTTTGGCACTTTTATATTCCTAATTAATGTTTTGGTTCATAAGTTTAAAGTTTACAATTATTATACACAACTGATTCACCCCCCCTCTCAGTAGTGTGGTGTCTATTTCTATTATTAACATATAGGCAGCAAATACACATGATTGGATTTAGATTCAGGAAATAGATAGCAATATATTATCCCTTTTTAGATCCAAAAATAAGGTTCCTAATCACCCTATGTAAAATAGTCCCAAACACTTTTTAAAAATGTTTGGAAACATCCAAGAAACATTTTGTAAAACCCCGATACTACTAATCATATAAAAAAAAACAACCACAAGAGAACCAATGAAATTAAACTGAACAACACAACAATTTTTTTTTATAATAAGGTACAACATAACACCGAATTACAATTTAACTGAAATGATCAGATCTTTAAATATCCAAGGTAATCAATTACATGAGAGTATATCAACGTACTCTACATTAAATATAAATATACTAAGAGTTCCAGAATACATCTAATTGATCCTAGATATCCTAAGCACTATTCTAATAACAAGTAACCAGGTAATAATCTGTTTCCCATAAATCTTTACAGCAGTCAACCATTCCCCCAAAAACATAGTTTTCCTCATCTAGAATTCCTAAAAACACCAAAATATAAAACAACCACAACAAACAAGGCTTAGTCAAAAGAAATAAGCTAATGTAATACCTCCAAAGCATCTGCATCAAACAGGTTAAAAACCTTAACAAAATAATCTGAACCATGCATATAAAAAAATAGACATATTTCATCATTACAAGAAGCATTTCATTTCTAATCAACAGAAATAAACTCGCAAAGAAAATGACAAGGTGATGATCCACTAGCTTTGGGTATCTACATAAGAATCAATGATCAGTAACCAATAGGAAACTTAAAGAATTCATTATGCCAGCCTTATTCTTTCCAAGCAATAAGGTAAAACCAATCCATTACTTCACCAACATGTGCAAGTAATCAGGGAAACATATTTTATCTTTTTAAATGAAACCCATAGCCCATGAATTATTAAATTATCACTTAGTAATTAACTGACAGATAATCTTTCGCCTTCAGGCTCTAGACAAAAGTCAGCTTCCCATACTAAGGATCACACTTGCATTATCTGAAAACACTTCATACTACCAAAATAGCTAACCATAGTAAAAAAAAATCTGAATTACCAATTCAATTATTAATGTTTTCTTAACAATTAAATTCCATGATACTGAAACAACCATTTAAAATTTCCACATACATCCATGAAACCACTTTCCAAAAATAGCCACAGCAAGCATCTTCTTCTCATCACTCAAAGAATAACTTAAACAAAATTTCCAATGCTATTCCTAGAAATTTTAAACAATATGAATATCCAATTCCTAATATCTAATTGCAATTTTAATAACAGAAAAATGGAAACATCCAATTCTATTGCCAACTGTTCGATACAATAATACCTAAGATTCAATTCCATTCTCTCAAATTCAAACTAACAGAGTTATTTGTGAATCCATAGAAAGTTATCAATCAATTTTAATACCAAACAAATAATCCAGAATTTACACATTAACTACATAATTACCGCCCGTATACAAATACACTTGTTCAATTATGTTATCTCTGTTACCAAATCACCTATGTACATACTTGTAGGCGTAAACACATATATGTACATATGTATATACACTCATGATATGTGTATATACATATATACATATACATTCCTACAAATATATATATATATATATATATATATATATATATATATATATATATATATATATATATATATATATATATATATATATATATATATATATGTATGTATGTATGTATGTATGTATGTATGTATGTATGTATGTATGCACATACTTATAGACTCACATACATATATATACATATGTATATACACTCATGGTACGTGTATATACATATATACATATACATTCCTATAAGTATATAAATATATAAATATATAAATATATATATATATATATATATATATATATATATATATATATATATATATATATATATATTTATGTACCCTTGTATAAATATAGAGTTCAGAGCACTACATCAAAGTTGTAATACAATCAGAAAACATGAAATCAAATATTCCAACCTAAATATAAATTATCAGTTACTGATACAACTCCAAAATTCCACAGACAGCTAATATACTACAACAGTAGCCATCAAATAGCCTTCAGACCAAAGTCATAACTAAATCTACGAAAGAAATAATGTGTCAACAGAGACTTTCATTATAGACCCCATCTTCAACCGAGAATACCATAGTACCAAGAAACAAAAACCATGTTTTATTTCCTACTACAGTATAATCATCTAAAAGAATCTAATTCCTAATAAAACTTACCAACAAACCCAGTAATCCTCATAAACAATAGCTATAGTAATGGTAACTAGAACTTAATTCCCTCCATCTAGAACACAGAACTGTGAACATTCATATCAACCACTAACACCAGAGACCGATACATATATCATACAATGACTGTTCTCTACAAAACCTCATGGTAACTGAATCTCCCATCTCCCGAGCCCAATACTACAAGCTACTAGATAGAGAGAAGCATTCCACTAAATCTCCAATCATGACTTAACAAAGCTTCCCTATTCCCATGCTCGACAAGACTAGATAGTCAACTACAACATTCTAACAGTGGCATCACAATGAACATTAGCTGTGTTTACTAAACAAAATAACTACCAACCAAATAATATGAAATTAGCTACAAATTATGAATACACTTAATGTTCCAATATTTCCAAGAAAACTTCTCACCATGGTTACACACCCATACTAACCTAGGAACCACAGAACCCGATAACTATACCAAATAGAGAATGCAATAAAACCAGGATACTCAAAACTCAAATACCTGGCGACAAGACCAATATCAATACCAAAACAACTAATCCTGATCACAAAACAACATTCCCAAAGCTCGGTAAACAAAACTAGTAGTAGAGAGGCGACAGCTTCACAGTCTTCACTCTCCATTGCTACTTCCTTACACAATCCATTATCATTCCCAATAATAAGATCATGACAACTGACATGAACCAGTGAAACACACAAACCCCCAAACTTAGGAAACCTTATGCTACCATACTCCTATAAAATAGTATCACCATTTCAACAAACTAAAAAACCATATTCTAAACAACTAAACCAAGAACACACACCGAAATACCAATTTATCAAATAGTGAACATAACACTGCAATGTGCAAAACCACACACATATTGAAAGACATTTCTACAGCATACAGGAACTTTTTAAGCATATTGCATAACCTGAATATAAATTATTTAAATGAAATTCTATAACCAGATTTATATAGAAAGCAAGAGTTGAGTTAGAGAATGCCCCTGCCTTAATAACAAAGTGGGGGTGTTCTGAACTTGAAGTTGAAGCCAAAGACCTCTCTCCCAACTAGCGAGCTACACCAAAACCAAATCCCTGCTCAGCAAAGCTAAACCCACCGAAAAAGTCCAAGAACCAAGCAACGAAATCGAGCACCCCGTGATAGAGCTTGTTTCATAAGCACCAAAACCCAAATAGTGCCTCCAAAATATAGCTCAAAAACCAAAAATAGAACCGTGAAATGCAAAATGGAGAATCCCATTAATAATGCACAAGTATAAAACCATATTCCTCTCCAAACTAAATAGAATGACTCCATTTCCGCAACCTTTCCAGGCATCAAACCCATTACCTCAACAGAGAAAAACCTTGCCAAAGAAAATGATCGATAGCAAACTGAAGTCATTCATTTCCCATAAACATGTCGTAGCTACATTAAAGTCCAAACTTATCTTTCACTACCACCTTTACTAAACACAATGACAGTTGTCACTGCAGTACACATACTTACCAAGAACTCCCTCTTACCCATGCTCAAAGCAAATTCACATGTGCAAATAACAACCAATCTCCCACTACACATTCGAACATAACAAAAAAAAATATCTTGGCACAGTGAACTTATTATAACATATCCACATTAATCCTAGTTCACGACACCATAGGGAGTATCGCAAAGCCATAACCAATGTTAAACAATTCACTAATCTTAACTTGCTAACCATAACACAAAAAAAAAGTTAGGCTATTATTAATCCCCTTTCCAGATTAACACATATCTTCCCATTAACTCATTCTAACATAATAGACTTATTTTTATTCTTTTAAATTTCAATATTCATTTAACAATCAACACTAACATAATAAAATCATTTATACACTAGCATTAATCATAAAATTAACCATATTTTCCTTCACAATAACAGACCAATATAACATTGAAATTCTCATTAATGAAAACTTAATTGCAGAATAGGAATTCCTCATCCTTCTTCCTAAGTAACACAAATTTCCAAGTATCAAAGTCAACAGAGAAATTGATAATTCAGAAAAGATAGTGTCTGCAGTTATTTAATTAAATCCAATGTCATATTCTAACCAAAGATTAACAATTAATAGCCAAACTAAATATCCCTAATCTATCTAAGATATAAATCAAAGTTAAAACAAAGTTATAATCCACTTCTAACCAAAAGAGTCTGAACATATCAAATTCGAACCATGACATAAATCCATCCTAGAAGAAGTAAATAAAGATGCAAAATAAAAAACACCAAGCCAGAAGTAGATAGGGGCATGAAACCCTCCCCCACCAACCTAGGCTTACTCCTGGAAGCCTGTAAACAAGTGAGGATGAGTTGCTTTCATTATCGCTGCATCTTCCCAAGTAACAGATGTATCATCACTAAGATCCCATAACACTTTTACCTACTCTACCTTGCGACCTCTATGGTTTAGTTCTCTTTGCTGGATAATCTACACTGGTTCCAGCATCAGTTGACCATCTACCACCTATAAATCATTCCAATTTAGAATGTGATCAATGTCAAGAATATACTTCCTCAATACAGATACATGGAATACATCATGGATTCATGAAAGACTGGGAGGCAAAGCAAGTCTGTAAGCAACTGGACCAACACGCTCCAAGATCTCCAATGGTCCCACAAACCATGGAGATAGTTTAGATCCCTTACCATACCTAATAGGACTCTTTCGAGGCCTAACTCAAAGAAATACCTTGTCTCCAACCTCAAACTGATGCTCAATCCTATGTTGATCAGCATACTTCTTCTACCTGTCCTGTGCTGTAGAAAGATGCTCTCTGACACGTTTTACCTATTTCTCCAAGTCTTGAAGCATCTTAGGACCTAGAATAATTTTGTCCTCAAGAATATCCCAGCTCAAGGGTGTTCTACATGGTCTCCCATATAGAGCCTGAAAAGGAGCCATACCAATAGAGCTATGATAACCATTGTTGTATGCGAACTCAACAAGGTGAAGATGCTCCTCCCACTTACTTTGTCTATCCATAATGTACATCCTAAGCATGTCTTCTAATATCTGATTGACATGCTCAGTCTGTCTGTCAGTCTCAGGATGATATACTGAACTGAAATTCAGCTGTGTACCCAATTCTCTCTGCATAGATCTCCAAAGTGAAGATGTAAAAATTGAATCCCTATCAGATATGATCTTCTTAGGAATTCCATGTAACTGGACCATTTGTTCCATGTATATCCGTGCTATATATGCAGCATTGTAAGAAGACCTTACTGGAATGAAATGAGCAACTTTAGTTAACCGATCAACTACAACCATGATTGCATCATGACGCCTGGCTGAAAGTGGTAACCCCACTATGAAGTCAATGGATATAGTATCCCATTTCCACTCTGGTACACTGTGAGATTGCAACAAACCTGCTAGATGTTGATGCTCCGCCTTCACTCTCTGACATTCCAAACACCTAGCCACAAAGTCTACAATATCCCTCTTCATACCTGGCCAGTAATGGTACTGTCTGAGATTGGCATGCATCTTCTTCACACCAGGGTGCGCTGAATAGGGTGCCTTGTGTGCTTTAATCATAACCAGATCCCAAAGATCCCCATTCTCTAGCACATAAACACTACCTCGGTACCTCATGAGTCCATTAGTGCTAATAGAGTAGCCCTCAAAGCAACCCTCTAATAGACTGCCACTGTCAATCACTGCTTTGACATCTAAGAACCAAGGATCTGAAGACAAGTTCTGAAGTATTCTATCCTTAAGATCCACTGTGAGGGTTTAAGAAGAAAGTTCATGACGTCTTCTACTAAGTGCATCAGCCACTTTGTTTTCCTTACCCTGCACGTACTTCACTTCGAAGTTGTATTCACACAGAAACTCCATTCATCTGCACTGACAAGCATTAAGATTAGGTTGTGTGAATAAATACTAAAGACTTCTATGATCTGTATGCAACTCAAAATGTTGACCCAATAAGAAATGTCTCCATTTGGTCAATGCATGCATTATAGCTGCAAGCTCCAAATCATGCGTAGGATAGTTGACTTCATGATTCTTTAATTTCTTGGATTCGTAAGCAATGACTCTACCATCCTGCATCAACACTGCTCCTATTCCATCTAATGAAGCATCCATACAAACAACAAATGCCTTAGATGGATCAGGTACTGCTAACACTGGAGCACTAGTTAAGCATTCCTTGAGATGCTGAAATTCTGCTTCGCACTCCTCTGTCCAAATGAATTGCTTCCCCTTTCTCTGAAGTGATGTGATGGGATGAGCTATCTAAGAGAAATTAGATATAAATCTTCTATAGTAGCTAGCTAATCCCATGAAGCTTCACACTCCCAAGACATTGGTAGGCACTGGCCACTCAACAATCACCCTAATCTTGGCCGGATCCATAGCTATACCCTCTCTTGTGATAATATGACCAAGATAACAAATGTCAGTTTTGAAAAACTCACACTTCTCGAGATTGACAAAAAGCTGGTTCCTGCGAAGACATTCAAAAACTAGTCTCAAATGCTGCTCATGCTCTTCAAAGGAATCTGAATACACAAGGATGTCATCTAGAAATACCACGACAAACTTGTCAAGGAAATGACTGAATACACCATGCATTAGGCTCATGAAAATTGATGGTGCATTTGTTAGTGCAAAAGGTACTACTATGAATTCATAATGCCCGTATCTGGTACGAAAAGTTGTCTTGTGGATATCAGCTTCTTGAATCCTTAGTTGATGGTATCCAGATTTGAGATCAATTTTTGAAAACACCTTAGCACCCTTCACTTGATCAAACAAGTCATCGATGCGAGGCAAAGGATATCTATTTCTGATGGTCACTTTATTCAGTTGCCTGAAGTCTATGCACAGCCTTAGAGAACCATCCTTCTTTTTGACAAAGATGACAGGTGCTCCCCAAGGTGAGACACTAGGTCTTATGAGCCCTTTTCCCAGCAATTCCTCAAGTTGAACCTTCAGTTCCACTAACTCTTGAGTGGTCATACGATAAGGAGTCTTGGAAATAGGCTCAGTACCAGGCAAAAGATCAATCCTAAAATCAATTTCTCTTTTAGGAGGGATTCTTGGAATCTCAATAACAAAGATATCTGAAAACTCCTTCAAAACTGGATGATCCAAGTTGGTACTAGAGGAAACAGGTTCATCAAAATCATTGATAGAAACAGCAAACAGTTTGCATCCCATGCGCAAGCACTTCTTGAGTTGTTTGGCAGATACGGTCCTAACTGAAATAGGTCTCTTAATACCTAAAATGTACTTGGCTATTCCAAAATCATCAATACATCTAATGATCTTTTCTCTGTAATCAATGATAGCTGAATGCTAGTCCAACCAATCCATTCCAAGAATAACATCATATGAACACAAAGGAATAACTCTAAGGCTAACTGAAGTAGTAAAAGCCTTAAGTCGAATCTTACAATCTATAACCACTAACCCTATTTCTACCTTAGATCCTGATGCCAACTCAACTTGCCATGCCCTTTCAGCTTTATTCATAGGAATTCCACATTATTTAACCAAATTTGAAGAAATAAATGAGTCGGTGGCCCCGGAATCAAACAAAATGGAAACTTTCTTACCTTGGCAATTACCTTTTGTTTCGATTACAGTATTCTAATGATCAGCCTGCCTTTGATCTACAATAGAAAAAATATGATGGTTCCTTCCAGAATCACCTATAGTGACCTTAGAACCTGCTGCCCTAGATCTACATTGGTTGTTGCCACGAAGGGGACAATTCCACTAAAAATGACCCAATTGCCCACAGTGGTAACATTCCGCTCCTCTCTTGATACTCTTTTGCTGCACTGAATTTGTTGGAGGAGATACATTGCTCTACTATCCACTTTGTGAAGACAAAAATGATTTGGGCTGCCCAGGTACTTTGAAACTCTTGTTGGACTTAGAGTAGTTTCCAAACTTCCTTTTCATGAACTTGCCACTAGAACCACCTAAAGCTATCCTTGAATTGCCTTGAGAAAATCTCTAGTTCTTGCTACTATTCTGAACAAGAGGATTCATTGCACTCTTGATCACACCTCCACTGAAACCTGACTTCATCTCAGTCAATTTGGCTTGATTAGAGGCTTCTTGAACAGTTTTAGGCTTCAAAGTACGCACTTCTTCTCCAATTTTTGGATTTAATCTCCTAATAAAATGCTGTACTAATGGATTTTCATGTTCTACCCAACCGGAGTATTTCTTCAACTCAAAGAATCTCCTCTCATACATATCCACCATAGCATTACCTTGAGAGATATTGAAAAATTCCTCAGATCTAGCCTGCTGCCAGTATTCTGACATGAACCTCTCATGAAACCTTTCAATGAAAAATTCCCAAGTGACTTGAGAAATGTTGACTCCAAGATGCTCAAGTTCCATGTTCCACCATATGGAAGCAAAGGACTTGAGTTGCATAACAGTCTAGCAAACTCTAACATTACTCTGATAATCATGGAGGATAAAACATCTTTCGATGTTTAACAGCCATGCTTCAGCAGCGGTACCTTCCTTGATTCCATAAAAGATAGGTACTTTGAACTTAGAAAGGTCCTTCAACTGATCCCTTGCAATAGGATTCTCAGCAATAGTTGGGTTTGCATTAGGAACTTGAACCACATTAGCATCTGCATTCATTCCCCCACCAGGAACATTGTTCCTAGCTTCAATATCATCAAGTCTATCAAGTATCTGTTGGAGAACTTCAGCCTAAGGTTCTCTTTGATCACCTTGATCAGCTCCAAACCCACCATGGTGATCTTTCCCTCTACCCTGGCCATGTCCTGGATGTCTACCCCTACCTCTGCCAACTCCAGCATCAACTAGATCACCGTGCCCACGGGCACCTCTTGTGACAGGAGGCATGCTCAAGACCTTAAATAATAAAAAAGAAAGAAAATCATTAATGGAAGCAAAGAGATATAACCCCTTTTCTAAACCCAGAGCCCCTAGTGTTCAAACCTAGGCTCTGATACCAATGTAACACCCCGATACTACTAATCATATAAAAAAAAACAACCACAAGAGAACCAATGAAATTAAACTGAACAACACAACAATTTTTTTTATAATAAGGTACAACATAACACCGAATTACAATTTAACTAAAATGATCAGATCTTTAAATATCCAAGGTAATCAATTACATGAGAGTATATCAATGTACTCTACATTAAATACAAATATACTAAGAGTTCCAGAATACATCTAATTGATCCTAGATATCCTAAGCACTGTTCTGATAACAAGTAACTAGATAATAATCTGTTTCCTATAAATCTTTACAGCAGTCAACCATTCCCCCAAAAACATAGTTTTCCTCATCTAGAATTCTTGAAAACACCAAAATATAAAACAACCACAACAAACAAGGCTTAGTCAAAAGAACTAAGGTAATGTAATACCTCCAAAGCATCTGCATCAAACATGTTAAAAACCTTAACAAAATAATCTGAACCATGCATATAAAAAAATAGACATATTTCATCATTACAAGAAGCATTTCATTTCTAATCAACAGAAATAAACTCACAAAGAAAATGACAAGGTGATGATCCACTACCTTTGGGTATCTACATAAGAATCAATGATCAGTAACCAATAGGAAACTCAAAGAATTCATTATGCCATCCTTATTCTTTCCAAGCAATAAGGTAAAACCAATCCCTTACTTCACCAACATGTGCAAGTAATCAGGGAAACATATTTTATCTTTTTAAATGAAACCCATAGCCCATGAATTATTAAATTATCACTTAGTAATTAACTGACAGATAATCTTTCACCTTTAGGCTCTAGACAAAAGTCAGCTTCCCATACTAAGGATCACACTTGCATTATCTCAAAACACTTCATACTACCAAAATAGCTAACCATAGTAAAAAAAAAATCTGAATTACCAATTCAATTATTAATGTTTTCTTAACAACTGAATTCCATGATACTAAAACAACCATTTAAAATTTCCACATACAACCATGAAACCACTTTCCAAAAATAGCCACAGCAAGCATCTTCTTCTCATCACTCAAAGAATAACTTAAACAAAATTTCCAATGCTATTCCTAGAAATTTTAAACAATATGAATATCCAATTCCTAATATCTAATTGCAATTTTGATAACAGAAAAATGGAAACATCCAATTCTATTGTCAACTATTCGATACAATAATACCTAAGATTCAATTCCATTCTTCTCTCAAATTCCAACTAACAGAGTTATTTGTGAATCCATAGAAAGTTATCAATCAACTTTAATACCAAAGAATAATGCAGAATTTACACATTAACTACATAATTACCGCCCGTATACAAATACATTTGTTCAATTTTGTTATCTCTATTACCAAATCACCTATGTACATACTTGTAGGCGTAAACACATATATGTACATATTTATATACACTCACGATACGTGTATATACATATATACATATACATTCCTACAAATATATATATATATATATATATATATATATATATATATATATATATATATATATATATATATATATATATATATATATATATATATATATATATATATATATATATATATATATATATGTATGCACATACTTATAGACTCACACACATATATATACATATGTATATACACTCACGGTACATGTATATACATATATACATATACATTCCTATAAGTATATATATATATATATATATATATATATATATATATATATATATATATATATATATATATATACCTATATCTATATATATATATATATATATATATATATATATATATATATATATATATATATATATATATATACCTATATCTATATATATATATATATATATATATATATATATATATATATATATATATATATATATATATATATATATATATATATATATATATATATATATATATATATATATATATATATATATATATATATATATATATTTATGTACCCTTGTATAAATACAGAGTTCAGAGCACTACATCAAAGTTGTAATACAATCAGAAAACATGAAATCAAATATTCCAACCTAAATATAAATTATCAGTTACTAATACAACTCCAAAATTCCACAGACAGCTAATATACTACAACAGTAGCCATCAAATAGCCTTCAGACCAAAGTCATAACTAAATCTACGAAAGAAATAATGTGTCAACAGAGACTTTCATTATAGACCCCTACTTCAACTGAGAACACCATAGTACCAAGAAACAAAAACCATGTTCTATTTCCTGCTACAGTATAATCATCTAAAAGAATCTGATTCCTAATAAAACTTACCAACAAACCCAGCAATCCTCATAAACAATAGCTGCAGTAATGGTAACCGAAACTTAATTCCCTCCATCTAGAACATAGAACTGTGAACATTCATATCAACCATTAACACCAGAGACCGATACATATATCATACGATGATTGTTCTCTACAAAACATCATGGTAACTGAATCTCCCATCTCCCGAGCCCAATACTACAAGCTACTAGACAGAGAGAAGCATTCCACTAAATCTCCAATCACAACTTAACAAAGCTTCCCTATTCCCATGCTCGACAAGACTAGAGAGTCAACTACAACATTCTAACATTGGCATCACAATGAACATTAGCTGTGTTTACTAAACAAAATAACTACCAACCAAATAATATGAAATCGGGTACAAATTATGAATACACTTAATGTTCCAATATTGCCAAGAAAACTTCTCACCATGGTCACACACCCATACTAACCTAGGAACCACAGAACCCAATAACTATACCAAATAGAGAATGCAATAAGACCAGGATACTCAAAACCCAAATACCTGGCGACAAGACCAATATCAATACCAAAACAACATATCCTGATCACAAAACAACATTCCCAAAGCTCGGTAAAACAAAACTGGTAGTAGAGAGGCGACAGCTTCATAGTCTTCACTCTCCATTGCTACTTCCTTACACAATCCATTGTCGTTCCCACTACTAAGATCACGACAACTGACATGAACCAGTGAAACACACAAACCCCCAAACTTAGGAAACCTTACGCTACCATACTCCTATAAAATAGTATCACCATTTCGACAAACTCAAAAACCATATTGTAAACAACTAAACCAAAAACACACACCAAAATACCAATTTATCAAATAGTGAACATAACACTACAATGTGCAAAACCACACACATATTGAAAGACATTTCTACAGCATATAGGCACTTTTTAAGCATATTGCATAACCTGAATATAAATCATTTAAATGAAATTCTATAACCAGATTTATATAGAAAGCAAGAGTTGAGTTAGAAAATGCCCCTGCCTTAATAATAGAGTGGGGGTGTTCTGAACTCGAAGTTGAAGCCAAAGACCCTCGCTCCCAATTGGCGAGCTACACCAAAACCAAATCCCTGCTCAGCAAAGCTAAACCCACTGAAAAAGTCCAGGAACCAAGCAACAAAACTGAGCACCCCATGACAGAGCTCATATCATAAGCACCAAAACCCGAATAGTGCCTCCAAAATATAGCTTGAAAACCAGAAATAAAACTGTGAAATGCAAAATGGAGAATCCCATTAATAATGCACAAGTATATAACCATATTCCTCTCCAAACTAAATAGAATGACTCCATTTCCACAACCTTTCCGGGCATCAAACCCACTACCTCAACAGAGGAAAACCTTGCCAAAGCAAATGACTGACAGCAAACTAAATTCATTCAATTCCCATAAACATGTCATAGCTGCATTAAAGTCCAAACTTATCTTTCACTACCACCTTCACTAAACACAGCGATAGCTATCACTGCAGTACCCATACTTACCGAGAAATCCCTCTTACCCATGCTCAAAGCAAATTCACATGTGAAAATAACAACCAATCTCCCACTACACATTCGAACATAACAAAAACAAATATCTTGGCACAGTGAACTTATTATAACATAGCCACATTAATCCTAGTTCACGACACCATAGGGAGTATCTCAAAGCCATAACCAATGTTAAACAATTCACTAATCTTAACTTGCTAACCATAACACAAAAAAAATGTTAGGATATTATTAATCCCCTTTCCAGATTAAACACATATCTTCCCACTAACTCATTCTAACATAATAGAATTATTTTTATTCTTTTAAATTTCAATATTCATTTAACAATCAACACTAACATAATAAAATCATTTATACACTAGCATTAATCATAAAATTAACCATATTTTCCTTCACAATAACAGACCAATATAACATTGAAATTCTCATTAATGAAAACTTAATTGGCAGAATAGGAATTCCTCATCCTTCTTCCTAAGTAACACAAATTTCCAAGTATCAAAGTCAATAGAGAAATTGATAATTTAGAAAAGACAGTGTCTGTAGCTATTTAATTAAATCCAATGTCATAGTCTAACCAAAGATTAACAATTAATAGCCAAACTAAATATCTCTAATCTGTCTAAGATAGAAATCAAAGTTAAAACAAAGTTATAATCCACTTCTAACCAAAAGAGTCTAAACATATCAAATCCAAACCAAGACATAAATCCATCCTAGAAGAACTAAATAAAGATGCAGAATAAAAAAAAAACCAAGCCAGAAGCAGATAGGAGCATGACACATTTGATCCTATAATTTCCTTTTATGTCGACATTCAATGCTCCTAGGTCTAGGTTTCCCCAAGAGAAATATTTTTCCAAATCCTCACTCAGTTTTAGGGATACGTTCCTCTGTGTCTCTTATCACAAGATATGTTTTTGTCATCTACATATCTATTTTTTATAGTTCCATTTATGCTTTAAAATTTTCATTTATGTATCTTCATCCCCAAATCCAAAATTTATTTTACATAATTGCAATATCTTTTTCAACTCCCCATAAAGCAATGCTAGATCCACCTTGTGCTCAATCCCTTTCAATTAGATATGATATTGTCAATTGTAGATCTACTCTCCTTCCCCATAATCAAAGAGGAAATAGGCCTAAATTATTAGTTTGTATACATAACCTAGTGAACCCTATTTCCCTACAATACACATCTACAATTAACCAAATCCCTTTTGGAATTAATTTTGAGCACTTGCATTTGAATGTAGGAATTTTTTAGTAGAAGCCCTAGTGATTTTGGTGGGTGATTTCATATAGATTTCACATTTGAGCTTTATTAGATATGAAATATATCTATATCATATTGAATTAACTTTTCACTATTGTTTGTATGAATTCCATGCTATTGTATAATCAT